>JAMZEH010000055.1:21780000-21895000 GCA_024699665.1 Ostrea denselamellosa
GATAGTAAAGAAAACTGAGCTTGAAAAAAAAAAGTAATCATTGTAGAGGTAAACAAATTAAGTTGAAAACAAGTCATTTTATATGGCAATAATACCTCTGAATTTAAGGGTATGATACGATCTCTTGATCTCCGTCATGGAAAAGCTTTGCTTTCTACGGGACTCTGATGACACGCTAAATTGCTATCATTGGATCGCTATATATATATATATATATATATATATACAATGTGGATAATGTTTGCATTATTTCATGTCAAGAACAATAAACAACCGAGTCTTGAGGAACAGTATCACTTAGTTCACCTTAAAGGATCTAAAGAGCACCGGAACCCAGGATAATACAAGGCCGCCATTAAACTAGCATCTTACAGTACAGAACAAATTTAAATTATCAACTTCATGATATATGCAGTGGTACGCATGATACGATAGGCAAGAGCTTGTTCTGCGTATAATCGAAGCAGGCGACAGACAAACAAGTTGATGTTACAGGGGTTTCAACAGTCTCGTATAAGTCAGCTTATTGCAAATTCTGTGTTCGTTATAACGATCTATTTTGTCAATATAGACTGTCATTGAGTCAAATGCTGTCTGAAGTATTTCATACTAATATGTGAGGCCGTTCTGTATACACTGATTTTGACTACGGATTATTCTATTTACCTGATCACAATATAGGCGTGTGACCATTCGACAGGAGATGCTTACTCCTCCTAAGGCATCTGATCCCACCTCTGGTATATCCAGGAGTCTGTGTTTGCCGAAATCTTTGTTTTGTATTCCTTATAGGAGATATGAGATTGACCACTGTTCGTTATCTTCACCTTTCATACAAAAACTGAGACCATAGTCCTGAAAGTTGATTAATTAGTTCTTTAGTTCTTGGTGTCATACCACTTCACACGTTTTGTTCAACTATGAAGAAATGCGATGAAACTCTTTTGGGTGGAGGATGAAAAGGTGAATATAACGAACAGTGATCAATCTCACAACTCCTATAAAGAATGCACAATTCAGAGTACGGCAAACGGGATGTATATATTTTCAATGCTTTTGCCTTTCATATCTTCACAAATTGTAATGATAGCAATGTTCTCATGTTGTAAACAATGCGCGTATGGATCTTACTATATATAGTCAATCTATTCTAATGGTTGTTACATGTGAAAGTAGAATGAATGCAAAGATAACAAATGAATTTCAAGAACAGCGTTGGCGTCACAGTTCATATCCTCATGATATATATATATATATATATATATATATATATATATATATATATACACACTGTCTTGATTTTAGTACATTCATAAAGGTATTCACCGAACAGACAGCGTGTAATTTTCGGTAAACTTCGGTGTGATTACGGTAGTGCTTTCTCAGTTCAAATTCCGATCAAAGGTTAGAATACAAATATTTTTGTTTTGAATGATAGTAGTTACAAAAAAGTTTCAGCAAATTGTACACTTTTTAAAGGGACAGCTCAAAATAAGCCGTCGTTTGCCACGCAAAGCTGTTTTAGAAGACCATGATTATGAAATAAACAATATTTGGGACTCCGTTTATGAGTGCGAGAAATGCTACCCGGGTAAAAACCACAGTTTTGATCAGGAATATTCTGTTAGATGAATGGAAGGGTCATTGAGTTTGATATTCTGGTCGGAAGCCCCAAATCGTTGTTATAATTTTATTTAGAACCATTATTTTTGACTAAAGGAGTAATTGAAGGCGAAATAAAACTGGGGTTATATACAGTGCGGAATTTGGTTTGTAAACCGTATACAATATGGGAAAATCTAAAGGGATTCCGGACGTCTGCATCATTATTAGAACTAGTATATAGACCACGCCTTTATAGTTGTAGACGAAATGGATTAATGTATACAGTTGGGTAATATATGAAGTATTCCTGGAACAAAACATCCCATTCCCATTTTTCATCGCCATGAAATGTTTAATGAAATATTTAAACTGGATTTGCGTGTTCTTTCATCTCAATAATTTTACTCTTCAGCAATTTTGTATGATAATGAATAATATAAATATACCTATATTGTAGAGTTCTATGATAGGCAGTGTTAGAAGTCCTCAGAAGATGAAAAAATTTAACAACACTAAATCTGTCTTCAGTATATGAAAGGGGTTTGAAAGTAGTGAACAGTTGTATTAAATTGTTCACTTCTAACCATGCACCCATTTTTACCCATTTGCAGAATGAATACTTAATGGTTTTCTATCGTCAGCAACTGAAGCAGTGCCAGGTTTTTATTCCATTCTCTTATTAAAAGAACTGTGCTACTATCTGCCTCTCTCTGTATCACAATTTTCGGAACTGATGTCGTTGTTGATTGTCAAAGATTCAATACGATTATGACATATACAATAACAGGCACACGTGGTCACGTGGATTTCCTCCCACTTCAATGATTTCCTCGCACCGATATCGGAGCCGGAGAGTCAAACAAAATAATAATTAAAAAAAAAGCAGCAGCTGTAGAACATGATTTATTTATTAAAGTTTTGCGTAAATAAAAACGATAGCAAAAGCGAGTTTAATTACAAAAAGTAAAAAAAAAACCAAAAAAAAACAAAACAAAAGAAAAACAAATCAGAACAAACCAAAAAAATAGAATACTAAAAAAAAAAAAATAAATAAAAAAAAAAACAAAAAAAACCCGAAGCGATTTGCTTCAAATCGCTTGAGAGTTCAGGTATTTTACGATAATTACAAACGTAGTTTTTAAAGAATGTAAACCACAGTATCTGGATCGTGAATTATTCATTAAAAATTGTGTCAGTAGTCAAAGTTTAATTGTTTGTCGGAGTGTCAACCTATATAACAGTAACCACACTGTCAGACAGATTCCGAGCCTAAAACAATGCCATAATTTTTGTTGTGGTCTGTTAATAGCTTGCTTCTAGCCATGACACAGTAACCTCCCCTTCAGAGATATTAAGCCCACTGATTAGCTGCATGAGACAACACGAGAAATCAACGTCTTAAAACGTGGTTCATTTTGAATCACAGTAAATGTTAACATGACGATGCAGATTGTTTTTCTAGAAGTCTGATGGCATATCGCATATCAACATTATTGCTACCTCAAAAAGAAGGTTATGACCAGAACATTACCATCACAAAAAGAAAGAACCCAAGTACTTAACACGCGTGTTGTCTCGCAATATCTCTTCTATTAATACTGGTAATGCCGTACGCACCTCTGAATTCGCTCTTGGTTATTTTCACGCTTTCTTGTCGAAATCAATTTCCAGAGTATCAAATTCACGATTTTTCTGTCCATCCTATATGGCTAAGTTAATCTTCTGGCTTTTCAGCATAATGTTACAATTTAGCGAAAATTAACCACACCGAAAATAAGACTGTATGAAGCTATTTTATTTTTTGTTTATTGTTGCATCTGCGATACCATACAGATATCGTCACTTTCCAAGAGTATAATTGTTAGTGCAGCGCAAGAATCTGATAAAAGTGTACTACGTCTAGTCATCAATTCTTGAACTGCAATGCACTGAACAAAGGTTCAACTGCCCGTGCATCTAGCTTTGTCGATCGTCAACATATTCTAGATACACGCGTACGATTATGATCGATATTAATGGCATACCGGTTTCACATTTAGATAAGAGAAGCACAACTTTACATATGCCAAAACTGGGTTTATACAGTGTATGTTGAACCTGAAGTTTGCAAGGCATAAGCTATGCATATATCTAATGATTTGTGAACTATTTAGTTTTCATTCGTTAAAAAATTTATTTGAACTTTGCTTGAAATGAAAATCCTAGCTCTTTAAATTTGAACACGTGAAGAATAATTTTTACTGGCACATATAGAATATCGATTGCAAACTACAGTTAAAACTGCATTTATCAGATAAACTGTATTACACGTGTAAACTATATTTCAATTGAATTCATAGTGAATATAATTCCCACGTGTGATCATTGCAGTGTACTGGCAAGTAACACCACAGATAATTTACGTTAACTAAGGTTTAGAGAGAGAGACATATCACAATTAATGTTTGATTATTTGCAGATGACACATCTCTTTTTAGAGTTTGCTAGGCATAGGTGAGAACCTCGTAATTTGTAAGAACTTGTGTTCGAACCTAATTGTAGATATCCCATATATGCAATAAAAGTATGTTCAAACCAACCACATCTCTTTTTGTTATAGTGGATGATGATGTAGTTCGTTCAACAAAATCATTAAAAAATGATGTAGAAAGTATTAGATGCTGGTCTAAACAATGGGCTGTTGATTTTAATTCAAATAAAACTGTAAATGTTGATTTCACCAGAAAATCATTTTCCTTTTCTTACAATACATTTTCGTAACCAAGATCACCAAATTATGAAATGTGACAAACATACTCATCTAGGCCTTGGATATCAGTCGAATGGCAGATGGTAATCACATGTTCAAGGAATCTATCTCAAGGCATGTAAGCCTTTTAACATTCTTAGAATGCTCAAATACACGCTTAGTCGAGATTCACTCATTAAAATATATTTTTCGTTTGTTAGACCAGTACTTGAATATGCTGATTTTGTATGGGATGGATGTAATGAACAAGATTCAAAATTATTAGAGGATGTACAAATCATAGCAGGCAAGAATAATTACAGGGATGAGATATAATTCTTCAAGAAGTAAATTGTATACTGAATTGGTACGAGGGCCTTTAGAAATAAGAAGAAAAAATCTTTTAATACTAATTTAAAACTATTTGATACAATACATTCCTTTATTGAAAAAAGTAAAAGATTCAGTATTTGATACTATTATATGCATTATATTTATACTATTGTTCACAATGCATACATACGTTTGCACTCAATATTTCAATGTATACATGTAGATAACCACATTTTTTTTACTTTGTCAAATTCCAAACCAATTGTATTATATTCCTGTAACTATAGTATTTTACTATTATGTGTAATCTATTTATCTTCTTATAATCAATTGTTCAATTTTCAATTTAACGACGTTAATGAAATATTTGAATTGAACAATATTTTATTCATGATATATATATATATATATATATATATATATATATATATATATATATATATATATTGTAAGCTACCCAGGGATAAGGGGTTGCTTGTGTATTTCTGAATCCTCAGCAGATATTCAGTAACGTCAGGATAGTTCCAAAAATCATTTAAAGTCAATAAACAATATCACTCAGTCCCTCTGGTAAAGAATACTACAAATTTATAGTCAATATATTCTGTATTTTATTATGTTGGATAGCTGGAAAAGTAAGGTCGCTACGATATTACGGCAGATTTCTACAAGTTGTACGGCGGTAAAATACAAAAACCTTTAAAGAAGAAATTAAGGTGAGATTATTCATGATGTAAATAATTATAGTAAAACCTTAGTTAGAAATCTCCTACCACACTGGACAACCAAAACTTATATTTCTGAAGAATCAGCATACTATTTTGTACTCGTACAAGCCTGCCGTAGTACACAGGGTTCACCACATGAGGAAGTTTATATTGTGCCTTTTCCTTCGGCTCTAAACCACATGACTGAAATTAACCAATAGATTTACGCCGTACAGGCCTCTAACCAATCAGCGACTTGTACGGTTGCACCAGTTCCCACACAAATTCCCACACAGAACTACTTTTTCCATACAGGCTACCGTACAAGCACGAAAGAAATATTAATAGGTACAAACAATTATATCTAAGCAATACACATTAGAAAGCTTGATTAGTTGATGTAGATAAGTAAATAAATATCCCAATATCTCTCACATGTGGGCTAAACATGCTTTTTCTTGTGTGCGAATGAATACAGTTACTAACAACGTCACCGTAAACAAATATAGTTCCACCAGGTACAACTGGTTACATGTAGTATGTGATAAATGACAATGAAGTCTTAATCTCAGATTATTAAAGAGAATTAATTTACATGTCTAAATGATTCGTATAGTAAATACTATCTCACAAACAGCGTAAATGTTTTCGTCATCAAACCGGAAATGACGACAGAATACTGCACTCATAAAAAGTGATGGCTGCCAAAATCATGAAATGTAAACATCCACCCGACATTCCCCGATATTATTACTATTTCTACCCCTCATGGAATTATAATAGGTAATTAGAACCTGGAACATTAAAGGCAATACATGTAAGTACATGATAATGACTTGCGATAGCTCCAAACTTATAAACGAATAACTTCATTATCGGAACACATGAAGCATGTCAAAATGTACGGGAACACCCGGAGGAAATAAACATAGCAATACACAATGCAGTGTCACAAATTATTACTGATCCAAACAGGCTTAAAGTAAGAGACCTGGAACAGGTTACAATATATATATATATATATATATATATATATATATATATATATATATATATATAATTGATTAACATTTTTAATTGTGAAATATAGTTTAGGGTTGTTAACTATGAATTTATGAATTAACACATTTAAATCATCGTCGGGATCAACAACGGGACAAGCTTCGGTCAGCTCAGCATGTATATAGAGACTTGACACTATACGGAGTTTGACAGCGAGAGTCGATACTAAAAGTCCATCTTTTATTTCAAGATTACTCAACTTAATATCATAACCAATTAGAATGTCCGTTACAAATAAATCTCTAATCTAGCAAAGATGGGTTCATCATGATTATAGAAGTTATTATTAGCTATAGTTCTCAATTTACATTTACTGTTTATGGTCAAGAAATCTCGTTTCACACAGAGAGATGTGAAACTGTAATTATCATCTCCATATGAGTGAAAGATTCTTGAGCGTGACGTTAAACAATATATAATCAATCAATCAACATATACTATATCACTTAGTGGTGTAGTATACAGTGTATAATTTAGTGGTGTAGTGTATAGTGTATCAATTAGTGGTGTAGTGTATAATTTAGTGGTGTAGTATATAGTGTATCAATTAGTGGTGTAGTGTATAATTTAGTGGTGTAGTGTATAATGTATCAATTAGTGGTGTAGTGTATAATTTAGTGGTGTAGTGTATAATGTATCAATTAGTGGTGTAGTATACAGTGTATAATTTAGTGGTGTAGTGACTACTGTATCATTTAGTGGTGTAGTGACTACTGTATCATTTAGTGGTGTAGTGAATACTGTATCATTTAGTGATGCTGTGTATTGTATACTGTATCATTCAGTGATGGCATATATTGTATACTGTATCATTCAGTGATGCTGTGTATTATATACTGTATCATTCAGTGATGCTGTGTATTGTATACTGTATCATTCAGTGAGGCTGTATATTGTAAACTGTATCATTCAGTGATGCTGTGTATTGTATACTGTATCATTCAGTGATGGCATATATTGTATACTGTATCATTCAGTGAGGCTGTATATTGTATAGTGTATCATTCAGTGATGCTGTGTATTGTATACTGTATCATTCAGTGATGTTTTGTATTGTATAGTGTATCATTCAGTGATGGCATATATTGTATACTGTATCATTCAGTGATGCTGTGTATTGTATACTGTATCATTCAGTGAGGCTGTATATTGTAAACTGTATCATTCAGTGATGCTGTGTATTGTATACTGTATCATTCAGTGATGGCATATATTGTATACTGTATCATTCAGTGAGGCTGTATATTGTATAGTGTATCATTCAGTGATGCTGTGTATTGTATACTGTATCATTCAGTGATGGCATATATTGTATACTGTATCATTCAGTGAGGCTGTATATTGTAAACTGTATCATTCAGAGAGGCTGTATATTGTATACTGTATCATTCAGTGATGTTTTGTATTGTATACTGAAAGCATGATGTAAATAGCAGAACCGAAAATCTCTGAACATCTTGAAAAATAATGGTAATGACTCCTTTGATTAAAACAAACAAACAAGAAAAGTAAAAACCATACAAAAAAGTACAAATGACATTCACCAGAAAATTGATATAATTTTTTTTTTTATATCAAAGAATTTTAGACTAACTTTCATTTCTCCTTTAGCATCGTTGTTGTTTTTTTTTTTTCTGTAGAAGAAATATACTTAACAAATTATAACTGATACGTTACGAGTAAAATCTATGAGACATTGTTCTAACTTAGTATAGATCTCAGGTCAATATCCCGTGATGCATGCTTATACTATATGATATGCAAATATCTATCAAATAATGTCCATCATATGATGTATTTAGCGTTATTCCGTATAACTGTTGTTATTGATGTGCTGTAGTTAGCGGTATTCCGTATAGCTGTTTGTTAATGGTGTGTTTTAGTTAATGGTATTATATAGAACTCTTATTTGTGTGCTGTAGTTATCGGTATTCTGTATAACTGTTAGTTATTTATGCGTTGTAGTTAGCGGTATTCCGTATAACTATTCGTTATTTGTGTGCTATAGTTAGAGGTATTCCATATCACTGTTTGTTATTTGTGTGCTATAGTGAGAGGTATAATTACGTATGACTGTTTGTTATTTGTGTGCTGTAGTATGTGCTATTACAGTACATACAATTCTTTGTTAATTCTGTGCTGTAGGTAGCGTTATTCCGTACAATTGTTCGTTATTTGTGTGCTATAGTTAGCGGTATTATATATAACCGTTTGTTATTTGCGTGCTGTAGTTACCGGTATTCCGTATAATAGTTTGTTATTTGTGTGCGGTAGTTATCGGTATTACTTAGAACTGTATGTTATTTGTGTGCTGTAGTTAGAGGTATTATGTATAATTGTTTGTTATTTGCGTGCTGTAGTTACCGGTATTTCGTATAATTGTTTGTTATTTGTGTGCTGTAGTTAGAGGAATAATTACGTATAATTGTTGTTATTTACTTGCTGTAGTAAGCTGTATTTCGTATAATTGTTTGTTATTTGTGTGCTATAGTTAGAGGTATTATGTATAATTGTTTGTTACTTTGTGCTATTAGTTAGCGGAATAACGTGAAACTCAATACAAAGGGCAATACTTTATTTTGGGATTTTAAATTCAATAGTGTACATGTAGAAGATTGGATTAACGCTTGTTATCCCTGCATAGGCCTAGTCTACATGATTCTTCAACTTAATAGCGCTGTCAAGCACTACGTAACCGCTAAGATCTTACTTGAACAAAGCCCCGGAAAATCAGACAAAATTGATTATTGTATTCGCTGTCCAAAGAGAGATAACTTTTGAAATGAGTCACCCTTACCCTTTACGCAAATGTGTCGGAAGTTTGCAGCAAGCAAATTTATGTGTCAGAACTCTTTGCCAATTGTGGCACAGTTTGCCAGAAGTGCAGCACAACTTTTTCGTTTAAGATTTCGATTGAAACTGTGTACCAGAAGTTAACCACAACTGTTTCTCTTGTGTCTAGAGTTGAATCACTGTGTCCAAAGTTCACCACTTCTAGAATATTTCGAATTAAAACAGCTATTCCATCAGAAGTTCATCACAACCTTTTCTTTAATCTATTTTTGAACGAACAATTTTGGGAAAATTTGATTTTGATAAATTCTTTATAATTCTGCACATTTTAAAGATAAATCTACAAACTTTAAAATTCTTAAAATGTTCATAAAATGTTCCTAAAACTGATTTTCGAATCAATAAAAAACTTTTTTAAGAACTTGGTTTTTCTTTATGAATTCTGAATTCATATTTCAAATATGGAACTTATTAAGCCAACCAAGAACTTCTAAATGGTATTGAGTGAAAAGCATGATTTTATTTGAGTATACTGAAAATACCATATATATCAGTGTATCAGTATGAGAGTCGCTGAGAAAACCAATGTCCAGAATACATATGTAATATGTACACTCGGACAATTACACACACACACACACAGATATATATATATATATATATATATATATATATATATATATATATATACTAATGCACCCCTTCCCTCCGACGATCTTATTCCCGCGGGAATTCGGGTTGGAATAGGTCATCAGTACACCCCTTACTTGTCGTAACAGGTGACTAAAGGGGGGGGGGGGGGGCTACGGGTGAGACTGCAAAAACTAATGTCTCATGTCACAGCAGGTGTGTCAAGATAAAAAAAGAAAGGTCGTAAGCGCCGAGCATAGGCCTAAATTTTGCAGCCCTTCACCGGCAATGGTGACGTCTCCATCTCCATATGAGCGAAAAATTCTCAAGCGAGACGTAAAATAATATACAATCAATCATAATTTTGTTTAATTATTTGATATATCTTATATCTTATATTTTCTTTTCATTGGTATTTTTAGACATGTTAAAATATTGTTCTTGAAATTATATTGATTGAATTCATTAAAAAGTCATAAATTATATCGAATGGGTTATTTAAAATGTTGATTGAATCGATATTACGTTTTTACAATTACAGTTTATGTAGAATCCCTTAATGTCTAGCAGACTGTATCAAATGTGTGCATCAAATGTGTCCCGCAATTAAAGTAAACTGTGTACCAGAAGTGTGTGCCGCAATTTTGTTGCAAACTACGTGCCAGAAAAATTTGCAGACGAAAAATTTACCAGCGTAAAATGTGTCGCAATAGTTACAACAAATTTGCCACAAATGTGCTGCATATTTGCGGCAAATTGTGCCACAGGGCTTTTATTTTGGTAAGGGTTTAGAAGATAGTCTCTGGACGTGTTATTATGGTAAGGGTTTAGAAGATAGTCTCGGGACATGTTATTATGGTAAGGGTTTAGAAGATAGTCTCTGGACGTGTTATTATGGTAAGGGTTTAGAAGATAGTCTCTGGACGTGTTATTTTGGTAAGGGTTTAGAAGATAGTCTCTGGACGTGTTATTTTGGTAAGGGTTTAGAAGATAGTCTCTGGACGTGTTATTATGTTAAGGGTTTAGAAGATAGTCTCTGGACGTGTTATTTTGGTAAGGGTTTAGAAGATAGTCTCTGGACGTGTTATTATGGTAAGGATTTAGAAGATAGTCTCTGGACGTGTTATTATGTAAGGGTTTAGAAGATAGTCTCTGGACGTGTTATTATGTAAGGGTTTAGAAGATAGTCTCTGGACGTGTTATTATGGTAAGGGTTTAGAAGATACTCTCTGGACGTGTTATTTTAGTAAGGGTTTTATATGATAGTCTCTGGACGTGTTATTATGGTAAGGGTTTAGAAGATAGTCTCTGGACGTGTTATTTTAGTAAGGGTTTTATATGATAGTCTCTGGACGTGTTATTTTGGTAAGGATTTAGAAGATAGTCTCTGGACGTGTTATTTTAGTAAGGGTTTAGAAGATAGTCTCTGGACGTGTTATTATGGTAAGGGTTTAGAAGATACTCTCTGGACGTGTTATTTTAGTAAGGGTTTTATATGATAGTCTCTGGACGTGTTATTTTAGTAAGGGTTTTATATGATAGTCTCTGGACGTGTTATTATAGACTGGTTGTGGTACCTTAGTAGTGTGCTCACTTTACTTCTCAATCCTAGCACCACGTTAAAGCTGAGAAGACGTTTAACATGTATAGTGGTTGTTCTTTCATCAAGAAGTACAAGTCAAGGTTCTTTTAAACATGACTTTAAAACCCTACCGAAATCTTTTCTAGACGATAATTGTAATTTCTGTCAAAACAGTTTTTCAACGAAACTCCAACACTCATTATGGTTATGTTTCTAGTCCATGCTTCTAATTAATGCAGTAGGTTAATCAAATTCAAGGAAGTAACCTTCACATATTTATGACGAACTTTTTCCAGAAGAGAGAGAGAGAGAGAGAGAGAGAGAGAGAGAGAGAGAGAGTGCATAAATGTTGTGAAATTAAAAGGAATCGGTTTTGAAATTATAAGGAATCCGCTATTTCATAGGTGCTGAATGTTAATTCTGTATGCATATAGGATGCATATTTTAATTATTTTTTTTAAAAGTTGTTTTCTCTGATTGCCTGGAAAACGCCATCCTAATCCCGAATGGGCGAAATCAAAACTGGACGCACATGCATCTTAAATCCATTAATCTAATCCAACAATAATCGTTTTGGGATGAAATTTTTTTCTAATGCGTCTGGGCTCAAGGAAAGCAAAGAACTACGTACGGTAACTTTGGATTCCCGCCTACATTTCAATTAGTATATTTCAAAATGCTTTGCAATTTTGCTAATGAGAGTTTTGTAAATGCAAATTAATTATTATTTATTAGTAATTAATTATTGACTTTAATACCAGAATTAATTATAACTCCTTTTGATTAGGGGGTAGAAAAATCTGCTCCATGAAATCAGGCTTTAAAACGTCATACATTTTAAGTTTTTGATATAAATAAAGAACTATTCAATTTATCAGATAATATCGTATTATTGATTTAAAAAAAACAAAAACGTTCATCCTCATTTTTCATAATTTAACCTCATTTGAAATTGATCAGTCAACATTTTCGTCGCGTTATGGTCTGTAAACATAACAACAAAAGATTTGGAATAAATTTGCTAAATAATAATTCAAAATACTTGTAAATAGGAATTTGTGATATTTCTCGTTTTCCATTGATTTCTATAGTGAAATGATTTATTTAATCCAAGTTATAGAGTTATCTCTTTTTGTTGTTTTTTCAATAAATCAACTTTTATCTATACAAGTATTTACATTGACATAAAGAAATCATTAAAAATGACAACTTTTAAAACTTGATCAAAAGATACGCGACGAAACAATATCATCGTTTGCAGTTCTTTGAAATACTCCCGTATCGCTTCCACTCTCCCATCAGACCCGGGTGAGTGTATCTAAATAAGTTCATCACTAACATGGGGACCTAGCAGTACACGTAGGTACTAGTAGTACCTGTAGATACTAGTACTACCTGTAGATACAAGTAGTACATGTAGATAAAAGTAGTACATGTAGATACTAATAGCACCTGTAGATACTAGTATTACATGTAGATAAAAGTAGAACACGTAGATACTAGTAGCACCTGTAGATACTAGTACTACCTGTAGATACTAGTAGCACCTGTAGATACTAATAGCACCTGTAGATACTAGTATTACATGTAGATAAAAGTAGAACACGTAGATACTAGTAGCACCTGTAGATACTAGTAGTACCTGTAGATACTAGTAGTACCTGTAGATACTAGTAGTACCTGTAGATACTAGTAGTACCTGTAGATACTAGTAGTACCTGTAGATACTAGTAGTACCTGTAGATACTAGTAGTACCTGTAGATACTAGTAGTACCTGTAGATACTAGTACTACCTGTAGATACTAGTAGTACCTGTAGATATTAGTACTACCTGTGGATACTAGTACACCTGTAGATACTAGTAGTACCTGTAGATAAAAGTAGTACCTGTAGATACTAGTACTACCTGTAGATACTAGTAGTACCTGTAGATACTAATACTACCTGTGGATACTAGTACACCTGTAGATACTAGTAGTACCTGTAGATATTAGTACTACCTGTGGATACTAGTACACCTGTATATACTAGTAGTACCTGTAGATACTATCAGTACATATAGATAATAGTACCTGTACATACAGCATTCTGAAAATGTTTGTTCAGTATATACCTTTCACAAAGGAGTGAAAAAAAAAAAATAAACACCGGTAGAATTTGCTATTACTCAGATGGTGCTCTAAAAAAAATCAGATAAATGCAATGTCTTTTTTTTTATCTTAATCATCCATACCATGCATAGAAAATGAAAGATAGACTGTTACTGAGGGCCATCTTTAAGCCTTCATGCAGTAGGTCCAGAACAAAGTTGTGGTGGAAGCTGAAAGCTCTAAGATTTTAGTGATCAAATCCTTGATCAAGACTGAGAACACCAAAACAAAAACTCAGCTTGTTACAGGTATGGTAGACTGAAATTTCACCATATATTAAAGGTAGACACTGCAGATTGGGATATTTCAATTCTTGCATGCTTCACATATCAAGGATTTAGTCCACAATCCACATTTTGTTAGCAGTGTGGATGAAGAAAAAAAAAACAAACCCCGCAAAACTTGCATCAGATAAAAGTATTGTAAGGAGTACAGGCTGATAAAGTCATGTGAATGAAGAAATCACTAACATTTGTCCTTCACAGAGGATAAACATCATTATTACTTCATTATTTTTCCCAAATAATGTGTAATCCACCATTACTCCTGCAAGACTGAGTGATGGGTATAACTAGTTGTATATAGCTTGACCCTAAACATATGTAATTAATAGCACACACATCATTTCTAATAGTCTTTTCATTATTTGCTTCCAAACATAAGAATAACACAATAATACGGTATCATTTTGCTAGTGTCCAGCTTTTTTTTTTTATTATTATATTTTAACATAACTTCTTGGCAACTAACTCACTATATTCTACATTATTTTTATAAGGGAAGTAACTCCTCCTGACAATGAAAAACTGACAACATTTATAACTATTGTTTGCCACATAGTGTAACAATATAAAACAATTCGTCCAAGAAAGGCCTTTTTACACATTTAAATCATATTTCACATCCATATCAAACACAATATGTTTTTCTTTACTTCAAATACAAATCATTTATATAATACATTCATTATGTTACAAACAAATTTGATTTAAAGCAACCAATAGGAAAAATGAATACATGACTATCGTAAGGAAAAATTACAGAACACAGTGTGTGAACGCATCTTCAATAAATGCAAGGAAAATCTTTTTACCCGATGTCACAATTTATAAAGTCCATCAACAAAACAATACCTCCAAAATAAAATATCTTGGAGAAAAACTTCAGAATATGCAATGCAATATAAATGAGGTGGTGTAAATGAAACACATGCAACATTTATTGCTTTTTAAGAAATTGAAATTTCTACAAGCTGTAGAATTTAATCAAACTCCACTGTAAAAGTTCTGGTTTAAATACAATGAATTCCTTTGAAAAAAAAAAATTATATATGTTTTAATGACATTTTTTCACTGTAAATCAACTTTTAAAATTCATACTATAGTATCACAATTGAGAAATAACACACCAGAGAAAACTTAGTGATGGAAAGTAGAGAATATACAAATATCATTTGAATTTACCTTACTTAGTGAAATACAGTTTAACAAAAAGTCCCCATAAACTTTTCTTTTACTCAAGAGATGCTGACTGGCTACTGTGAAATCATTCAATTTCATGGGGGTTCAATTTTCATGGGTTTTGTGGGTACCTGTAAAATCTTGGTCACCCATAAAAATTGACCCTCATGAATTTAAATGATTCCCCAGTAAGCAGTTAGACAATAATATTCAGAGAGGCCAAGGCATATTTGTCTCAAAGGAAGTCGGCCATCATGATGAAGTGTTATTTATCCTTTTTTATGTATTGCCATGAAGTAATGATGTAAAAAGTTGTATCTGTCATAGGAATTAATAATTGTATTCTCGTACAATGCCTCCTTAATCCATACTAACAAATCTAAATTATTCCTCAGTCCATTTTGACAAAATCAATGGCCTGTCTGCAACTGCAGAGTGATGTCACAATCAATTTCATTTTCCTACAAACTAAGCTGAGGATACACAAAATCATTCTATGGTCTGAAATTTACTCATAGCTTCATAGATGACAGCCTAATCAGAATGCATATTTTTTGCTATATGTCATAATCTGCAGTGTCTACATTAAAAAAAAAAAAAATTTGATTTTTTTTCTCTCGGTATAAAAGTCATAGAAATAACAAATTCACATTCACACAACTTATTTTCCAATCACAAATTACAATGTACATTATATATTTGAAATGATGAAGACATGAGGTAATACATTCTGAGTCACAACTTCACCAGTGTAAATAACTGTAAATACACTGAAAAATAGTTTAAATCAAACATATATAACCAGATATTTATGTCTATTCAATTTTTCAAGTCTTATCTAGATTTACATTTCAACAACATTTACAGTTTATCCATATGTACCACTACATCTATCTTTAACAATCTACCATTGTACATTATCAAAATATACATATGGTATGTGACCAAATGTAATAGCAATTTAACTTATTTAAACACTATCATGGTGTCTTGGAATTTGGCAGAATACTTAGTATAAACTATGTATACACAGCAGAGCTGAATGATCACAGCCTGTGTCAATGCCAGTTTTATAGCAATCTAAATGTGTATAAACTATGATCAACAACAAATATTAAGACTTTTCAAGTCCTTTTCTTCTAAGATCACAGCACAGGGCAGTATCACATTTCAACTTGATGATTTCCTGCAATGGCTAGTTTTTAGAGTGAGGACACTCCTTCATCAATCAGACATTACATGAATACAATTAGTACAATGTAATGTATAAATCTCACTGCCACAGTCAATGATTCAACTATACCATAAAACTATAAATGAACTGTGAATTCTGAATATCCAATAAGAATTTACAGTTTACTTGGTAGTTGCTTGTTTTCAGTATGGGATGTGCTTTTTCTATTTTTTTTCTTAAATTTCAATATTTTCAATGACATGTACAACACAATGTGCAAGTTTTTTTTTTTTTTTTTTTTTTTTTTTTTATAATTCTCATTGTTTTGTGATGGCAGTGACATGGAAACAACTGAGAGGATTATTTTGATATGATGACAGCTAAAATAAATGTGATTTTGTCTCATCTACCTCACAAAAGTTATGTAAAGAAAATCATAATTTATCTAAGTTCTTACAAATACAAGAGCACAACCCAACAAAAGACAGTTTCAAAAAAAAAAAAAAAAAAAAATCAAATCATAAAATTCTGAGTAACTATTGACAAGTAGGTTCAAAACTGGTAAACAAATAATTTCTTTACAAATGGTTAATGCCATATTTTGCAGTCATATCATAAGAATTCAAAATCTAAAAACATCAAAATAGTACTTGGACTAAGTTTATAAGGAGTAAAAAAAAGTTAGGCTGAGGGCAACTAAATCTATTTGGTTCAAGGATTAATTATTATGTCCTGATGCAATGCAGCTGCCATTAAACACAATATTTCTCCATGGTACAAACACATCACAAAATCATTGCACTGAATACCTCTTTTACAATGACCTGAATCAAAGACAGACAGACTTAACATTCACACATTTCATGAGAAAATGAAGAACTATTTTTGTACGTAAACAACAGGCAAATTGCAAATGCTTCAATGACTGTGTTCAGTATGGTACTAGCATGTAACTTAAAATTTAATCAATATGCATAACAGATTTTTCTTTTCAAAGAAGACAGTATAGCTGCAGAGAAACAATACTTTTTAAGTAACACATTTGAAAAAAAAGAAAGAAAACAAAACAAAATCAATCACATGATTTCAATCCACATAGTGTATTTTAAACAGAATGGAAGGTGACCAAAATTTCTTTTTGCTGGTTTAGAACTGGAAGGAGGAATCTGTTTTCTGTCAGCAATTTAACAGTGGCTGGGATAGTCCACAATCATACAGCAGACTTCTGCCTATTTTCTGCCATGCATTCTCCGTTTTGTTAAGTACACTACTCTGCTATCATGCACTTGCTGCTGGGTGAAGTCTACACAGGTGTAAGTAAACTCTGTCAGTCTAACATAATGTTGTAACTTTTGTGGATATTCCGACTAAGGACAGATCTCACATCATTACAGAATCTTAGTGCATCCAGCATTGGTAGTAAACAGAGAAGTGACGTGTCAGTAGCATCACTAAACCATGACTTTATAGGTATTGCATTATCTGAAAAAGACAATTACTAAATATCTCACACTTACAAAATGTTACAAGTCATGTACTCACTGACTATGAAGTGCTAACTTTTGAATTGAAAAATTCATGGAGAAACAAGGAAATCAACAATGCCATACAAGGCCCCATGGCAAGAGCATGTCTATTGTAAGCACCCCTATGACCTTGACCTAGTGCTGCAACTTTCTTTTCACTTCATCATTGTATCAAATACAAAATTTCAGCTTGAACATTACTATAGGTATTGTGCCATTTTCTTGTAACCTTGACCTTTGAGATAAGTGTTGGCAGACAGATAGACTCAAAGATTACTATAAGAATACTACTTCCACACTGGACCCATATGAAAGCATAGAGGAAGTAAATTTGTAGGAAATAATACTAGTACTGTAAACAAATTTTTATCTGCAACAACATTATTTCAAGACATATCAGTGATGAACTGGTTTGTGGCAACTAATATCTGCAAACGACATTATCTTAAATATACAAAGAGACATAAAGAATTGGTTTGTGGCAAGAAATATTTGTGATGAACACTGCAAAAATTTCTCAGATATGAATAAAAGTTTGTTTACAGTATCTCATCACATCATATTTTTCATGGAGACAAAGAAAACGGAATACAAGCATCAATAAATTATAATTCAATTACATACCTTCAAAATACTTGTAAGCTATTGGTGAATTATCCAAAATAAAAACACTTGAAAGATCCTCATTGATCTCCACTAGACTCTTGGTATAGCTACCAAATTCAAATCGGCAATGCTTCAAAAGAAAAAAATATTTTGTTAATTCTAATTCAAGGCATTTTCTTTATTTCAGAATATGAAATCTAAATGCATTTCCTCTTAGCAAACAATTCAAAGATTATTTGTCTGATCAATTTTCTGTAGAAGCTCATTTTGTTTAAGAAATACTGGACTAAATTTGGCAATCAAATAAAATTTACAGACATTTTAAGATGATGATTAATGATCCTCCTCTATAAAATATATAGTAGATATTAACAGGAGTCACCTTGGTCCATATGTAAGATTTTCCCTAAAAAGTTGCATGTAAAACTTTGATCCCCTACTGTGGCCTCACTCTACCCAGCTGGGCCACGATTTTAATAAAATAGAATCTGCTCTATGTCAGAAATCTGCCATGTAAATTTGAACTTCTATGGCTCAGTGGTTCTTAAGAAAAAATTTTTAAAAGATTTTTTCGTATATTTCTACATGTAAAAATGTTATCCCCTATGGTGACCCCACCCTACCTTTTATCAAACTTAAATCTGCACTACACCAGGAAGCTTCCATGTAAATTTTAACTATTCTGACCAGGTGGTTATTAAGATGATTTTTAATTGACCCCATCTTATTTTTGCATTTATTGTGATTATTTCCCCTTTGATGGGGAGATTGACCTTCACTTGAACAAACTTGAATCCCCTTCATCCTAGGATGATTTGAACCAAGTTTGATTGAAATTGGCACTGTGATTATGGAGAAGAAAACTTTTAAAATGTTGTACTTTCGTATTTCACGATTATCTCCCCTTGAAAAAGGACCTTGCTCTTCATTTGAAGCAAATTTGAATCCCCTTCACCCAAGGATGCTTTCTGCCAAATTTGGCTGGAATTGACCAAATGGTTCTGGAGAAGAAGTCAAAAATGTGAAAAATTTAGAGACAGATGACCAGATGAAGGACAATGAGTGATCAGAAAAGCTCACTTCAGCTTTCAGCTCAGGTGAGCTAAAAATCACATCCTCTGAAACTCAAGGATTTCATTGTCACAACATACATATGTGTTAACATCATACAATAAAATTTTCAAAGATCAAAATATGAAGGAAGCCCTCTGAGAGTATTTTGCACTAAATGAATTTCATAATTAAAGAAGATCATAAGGAAATGAATTCCATGCCAAAGGAGAAGCAATGAAAGAGTACTGTTTAATAAGACACACACACATACAGTAAAACACACATAAAACAAACATGTTTATAACAAATTCACACTTATTGTGAAGTAATATTTATTCCCCTATGTGAAGAAAATAACAAAAATTTTATTGGCTATAACAAAGTTCCATTATAAAGAACTGCTTTTCGCTGGCCCTTGAGGTTCACTATAGCTGTTTTTACTGTACATGTATAAAGGCATTCAGTGTAATCCATATCAAGACTCTCCTCCAAAGTTTTCTCACTGTCATACATGCTTGATGCTTTATCAGCTGATCTACATAACAGGAAGCAATCTTAGGTGTTTCAGCCATGGCATGACATGCACTACATGGAACTACTTTCATTGTACCTTATAAAATTATAAAAATACCTGTCTATAATATCTTCTTCTTAGTATATTTCTATTATTGTCTAATTTGTCTGCCACTGCAGCTCCATATATTTCCATACTTGCTGTAAACACAACTAGTTCATACCACTGACTAACCTGTGTGAAAAAACGAAACACATACAACTGTACATTAAACACAATACTATATGATAGCAAACTAAATCTGCACATCATACCAATATGAAGGGATTTGATATGAATATTTTTATGATGCCAGTATTTTAATGATGCAATGAGGGCATGTTAATTAATGTCACATATATATCTCGGGTACATGTTGTCCACAAAGTCTAGCTGTTACTATAAGTTAGAATATACACATAAGAATTGCACTATCAAAAGTTACATTCTCACTACCCTAACCTCAATGAAGAGACCAAATGAGAAATTTACGATAAATAATGGACATGCTTTTTGAATTTACTCAATAAACAAAAATGATAAAAATTGTATTACATACCACTTCCAGGAAGTAGTCTACATGTGGTCTTTTGTGCACAAAAAATCTGACAGGATGCCTATCTATGTTCACCTGCAAAAGTTTACAGATAACAACATCAACACATCTCACAGAGTGATTCCCATCAGAAAACATCAACATGTAATGCATGATTTTTAAAGCATAAATTGCACATCTTATTTCAGTATACCAGAAAAAAAAAATCACATTCATGGAATACAGAAAATTGCCTCATCCCCTCCCCCCTTTTTAGAATCCCTAGTGCAGGACTCTAAATTACCTATGGAGGAACAAAACACTTACTTTCAGAACAAAATCTGGTGGAGTCCCAGGCTTCACTGTTTGTCGTAAGACTCCATCATGATGCGAGTGAATCAGTGTTTCATCTAAGTCTAAAACTAAGGTTTTCTTTTTTAACATACCTTTAAAATACATTACAAAAATGATAAATTTATATTCATTGAAGATATTGGTTTTTTTTTGTTTTTTGTTTTTTTTAGTTCTATTCACTAATCAAGACAAAGAATGTGGTTAAGAATTTCTATGACACATCAAACATTTTATATCCTTAGATAATTTTACACATACTCAGTTGGGTCAAATGGATTCTTGCCATATACCCAATGGTTAGGGCCATCATAACAAGACCAGACCCCTTTAATTCAGAAAATCATTTGTTATTTTTTAATCAATTGAGGAAATTGAGTTAACTGTTTCCTCAATCCAAATGAAGTTTAAAACTTAAGAATAACAAAACAACTATTTTTTTCATTTTAATGTCTTTTTAATGTTTCATTTCTTGACTATTGAATCCCCCCCCCCCCCCCCCCAGTTTACATCGTACCTTATCATTTCAATTTATAAACACATTTGGAAATTTTGCTCATAAAATTGGGAAAATGGGCAAGATTTTGTCATTGGAACTAGGTCCAATATTTAGTCCAAGTTTGAAGTGGAGTGACAGCCCTGATGATGTCTTCCAAAAGGAATACTTGTTCAAGAAATCAACATTACAATTAAAATCTTCACAACAGTGACAGACTCCACAGCAGTGATATAATTTTTAATCCCCCTAAAGTACTTATTCATTAATAATAATAATGGAATACCTACTACATAATTCAATTATTATTATAATTACTATATAGTTATAATAATGATCATAATTAACTATTTATCATTAATTAGGAACAAGAAATTACCCCATAGTTTAAAGTTCAAGCCATCCCTATGTTTTGGTAATTAATACCTAAATAGAGAGATTATTTAAATACTAAATTTGTGTGTTGATAATTTATAAGGAAATAAATAAAATACTTATCAAACCCATATTTGATAATTTATATTGAATAAAAAGAATATTTACTAAGCCTTATTTTGATCAAGTTGTGTTTATGAAACAATGATACCCCCATAAAACAGCAAATTAATTTTGGTACCTAAAGAAAGAACTTGTCACAAGAAACACACGTGAAATGTGAAAGCCCTATCACATACCATATAAAAAGTTATGACCACTAAGCTTAAAGTTTTTCAAAAGTAGGTCATGAGGTAAAATATATTGTTACCCAAAGAAAGACCTTGCAAAAATATGAAAGCCTTATTACTAACCATTCAAAAGTTGTGGCAAATGTTTTTTTCAGTAGGTCAAACTCCAAAGAGAAGATCACAAGGTACCATAAAAAGGTATTGCCACAAGCAATAAACATGAATAAAAATGAAAACCAATCATTAACCATTCAAAACTTTCAACAAAGATTAAAGTTTTCCAAAAGTAGGTCAAACAATTACAAAGTCAAAAATGTTGGTACCAAAAGCCTTGTTACAAGGAATACACATGTGAGATATGAATATGTGAGATACAAAAGACCTATCACCATCCATTCAAAATTTAAGGTTAATGTTTTTGCAGACAAAACAAATGAACAGACCAAATATTATATGCTCCTGGATCACTCAGTATGCATGCATGATAACAAAAGAATACTTACTAAGCCTATGTTTTGATAGAGGTGACAGAGGTATAACTTCATATTTTACAGTCTGATACTGTATAGCCTACAATGACAAAACATATCATAGCTATTTATTCATGTAAAAAGTAAAACATGATATCACAATATCATGTCACATAAAAGTGTCAAGAGCCAAGGATGTCCAATAAAAAAAAAATCATCCATTAGCCCTGGGGTTAGTATCAGTAACAAAGTTAGTAGCCAGAGACTGTCAGTTTCTAGCCCATGGACTAATGATAGTATATAAAATAATGTCTAAAAATGGAGTTGAAATAAAATATTCAAAAAATTATGAGCTTCATATTTTTGATTATTAATCAAATTATTTGGTAGTTTTCTGTCTAATGGTAAATGGTTCAGCTGAATGGCGAATCGAGGCCAGTTATCTACCGTTGCCGCTGTTATAGATGGCGCAGCATGTGTGCCGGTCCATCACGCATGGAAGCACCAATGTAAACAGTAGACGAGTAGGGTACACACTCGTCGTCAACAATGCCTTCTACCTGTTGCTGTGTCCCTGGCTGTCACAATATAGGGGGACACTGTTTTCCCACTGATGTTACGTTAAAGAAAGCGTGGGTTCATGCAATTAAGAGAGGGGCTGATAGATATAAAGCGTGGGAACCGCAACAACACAGTGTTGTGTGCAGAGCGCATTTTAAAGATGGAGACTATTTTCAAGCGACAGTTTATGGTAAGTGCTACACCCGTTTTCGTGAAAAAGAATGTATTAAATAATATCAATATTTTATTATGTATGAATGACCATCAGCTTTATATGAAAACAGCGTACAGATATCATTATCGAAAGGATTACGCGGTTAGGCTGATGCGCTGCATGGGCGGATCTAGCTGCAGAACTTGCGTAAGACTAAAATATAAAACGCTCTGCAGCTAGGGGCCTGGGGCGAATTCAGAATAAAATAAACTGATAAAAGGGAGAAAAAGGGTGTTGGGGTCCCTTCCAGGAATACAAATTTTGATTATTTATGGCTTCCTTTTTTATTTGCAGGAGATAAACCTCTACATCGTCGCTTAAGGAAAGGTGCTGTACCAAGTGTGTTTCAGTGGACCAATGACAATTGTCAAAAAACACAAGCAAGGGAAGAAAGAGTAAGAAGTAGGGCAAGCAAGAGAAAACTTGTATTTGATACACAAAAGGCAGGAGAAAGTACTGACACTATACCAATTCCTGATGTTGGATATAATGTGGAGATAGGCGATTGTGACGAGGAAGCATCAAATTCTGATCATCAGGATGAATGCACCCAGATACAAGGTATCGAATCAAGTACACAGACACCAGCATATCCTATGTTTTGTGTTGAAAACTTCATGAATGATAATCCGGGTATTCATTTTTACACTGGACTGGAGAATTACTCAACATTCGAGCTTGTTTTCAGAAGTTTGGGACCCACAGCATATTGCTTAGAGTACTATGGACACCAAGTATTGAATCTCTCAGTTGAAAATCAATTTTTCATGACATTGATAAAACTTAGACGTCATACTACTAATTTTGAACTTTCTAGGTGGTTTGGTGTTTCTGAAAATACAGTCATCAATATTGTTTTAACGTGGTATAGATTCATGTATCTTCAGTGGAAAGAAATTGACATATGGCCAGTCAGAGAACTTGTCGGTTACTTTACTCCAACAGACTTTGGACTTAAATTTCCCAAAACTAGACTGATTGTGGATGGAACGGAATGTCCAGTGAAAAAGCCTAGAACACCTATGGCTCAACAGGCTACTTTCTCTACTTACAAGAATAGGAACACTGTGAAAACACTTATTGGGGCTTCACCCGGTGGACTTGTGTCCTACATTTCGCCAGCATATGCGGGTTCGACCAGTGATCGGCAGATAGTTGAACGGAGCACGTTACTAACTAGATGTGATCCAGGGGACTCTCTTATGGCAGACAAAGGCTTCAATGTGCAAGATCTCTTTGAATCTTCAAATGTTATCATCAACATTCCAACTTTCTTCAAAAAGAAGAACCGAATGTCTGGGGAAACAGTGATTAAGGACAGGAAAATTGCCAGTAAGCGAGTTCATATTGAACGTGTTATTGGACTGGCAAAAACATACAAAATTCTTACCGAACCAATGACCAGCACAGAGACAAAATTAGCAACAGAAATCATATACATTTGTTTCATGTTGTGTAATTTCCGCCCCTGTATTGTACCATCAGATGCCTGAGAATAAATATAAAGCAGTGTAACTTCTTATGTTTCAGTTTACTTTAATAATTGAATGTTTGAAACAACTTATTTTCTGAAAACACCATCTTCACCTTCATACAACCTATAATAATGCTTGTTTAGCAGAACAGGACAGAAATATCCCTCATAGAATTGGTCTAACTTAGCAATCATTTTTGATATAAAGTCATCATCTCTTTCAATTGAAAGTATTTTCACATCAGTTAATGTATAGACAACAAAGTCGCATCGACTCGGTTGTGTACAATAAAGTTGTCCCATAACTTGGAAGAAGTAATCATGGTTTTCTTTAAGTTTTAAATTTCCATTGTCATCCAGAATTAGGTATGGGACAGATTTTTCTGAAATATCCATGTCTCGTGAAGCATAGGGGCATTTGACCTCTACCAAGTAAGGACTTTGTTGTTTCACAATTCCATCTGGTGAAGCTGCTAGGAACGGATGTGTCTCGGATATGAACATTCCACATTTTGAAACTTTCACATTTTTGGTTTCTTCATAATGCTTAATAGCAATAGGTTCATATTTCTTGCCATGCAAAATTGAAGGAACTGTTAATTTCTGTGGAGGCCTGAGATAACTTTCAGCTAATTTTGCTTTATTTGTCTGTTCGGTAAGTTTACAAATACGACCAAAAGAACTTGAGCAAAGACGTTTACTTCGTTCTCTACCCCATGTGCTACTGTTTGACTGTTCCCTAGTATTGCGTTCAATTTTTGAAATGTAGCTTGAATCAATGTTCTTTAGCCCAAATGATATGAGAAAATTTTCTTCATGGGTGTAAACAAAGTAATCATGATCATGAGCTACTGCAAGTGCATTTGCTGGTGTAAAAACTTGAAAAATAGGCAATGCAGAAATTCCAGATGAAGACAAGCAGACATTTCTAAAGTAATTGGAGTATCCTGGCACTTTTCTCATATTTATAGGTCTTGGGTCATACTCAATATCACAAATCATGTTTGCACCATCAATGTCTAAATCTCCTGATTTCAAAGGTGATCCTTTGTAAGGCTTGACATGATGAAAAGTTTGTAATTTTTCAGTGCAGGTTTGCTTCACTTTCACATTTTTTCCTTTGCAAAACTCTGTTACTGCAAACAGTACGGTGCACACATGTTTACAGTGAGCATATGGCCCCATCCCTGCTGCACATTCACACTGTGATTCGAGTACGAATCCATTGGAATCAAATGATACATCTACTGTATAGATTGTTGACTTAGACATTTCAGCATGACACGCACTCCTCACAAAATAATTGTTGTTTTGTTCAGCGCTGCGTATGTAAAGCAGAAATTTTTCGCTGTACATTTTCTGGGACACCTTCTCTATGGTTTTATCAAAATTGTCGAGAAAACAGTGGACATTTTCTATTGTAACGTTGACATGTTTCCTGTCACTGTTCACATCACAGTACAATTTTACATCAGGTAGGTCCATTGTATAATCAACAATTTTAGAATCATCTTTGCTACTTCCAGCACCAAAGTTTTTGTCATAGAATTCCAACCTACCAAAACAAATGTTGGATTTGTGTTATCTAGAAATATAGTTTGCAAGTGGTGTATTTGAGCATTGTTTTTCACACTTTTTTTCTAGATCAGGGAAAAATCATCTTCGTTACAGGATAACTGTCCCTGTGATTTTCACCTTTGAAATATAATCAACAATGTGCACAATATATGTGTACATATCAAATATTTTAAAAAATGTTTCTATTCAAGTTTATTTACTATATATTATTGGGAAATTTTAATAATGATTTTTGGAAAGTGTTGTTGAGTTTTACAACGAAAGACAGACTTTGATCTATATTTCAGGTGTGAAAAGCAATGGTACAATACACCAAATATTTTGACTTCATTAATGTACGGTAAAATCGTCGGTTTAATAAAAAAACATTGCTGATAATTTTGCTTTAGATCAAATAATTGCGTTACTTAAGATATTCTTTGAATATATTATGCATCATACGTGCATGTTTAATACATAAAACATGTAAGTACTACATGTAAACATTACGTTGGCCCTTCAGTGTAAACAATACTTATCGTACTGCATTACCTCGTAATGAGATCCTTTTTTCGTCCCGAAACTCTAGCATTTCTTCTACGAAGCTCTGTTTTAAGCTTTTCAATTGACCAAGAACCGTATTTTTCCATAAAGATAGTTTTAAACGAGTTGGTAATATCGTTGAACAGACACGTAATGCCGCTTCTAAGGAAAACAATAAAACGAAAGTTGGACCTGCTTGACTGTAGCGCCGCCTAGCAATCGTAAGAACGATAACTGGCCTTGATTCGCCATTACAATTACTTTCTATATGGAATGTGAACAACCTTCAAGTTCAATAAACTTATAAATTTTCCCATGACGATTGGATTTCACCTATCTATATACTTTTTACAATAATTTAAATACATGAGACTTTCCTCTTCGTCAAAGTACAACAGTCATGTGGTTTGGTAGATTGTATACAGATAAACATTTTCTTTTCGTGATTGTCAGGTAAAAGATAAGGAACAGTGACCAATCTAATAAACAGATAAAATATACAAAATTGGGAGCACTTGGCAAACACTGATCCTTGGAAACACCAGGTGCTTTTCCATTTTGTCACTGAACAAACTGTTGCTATCAATGCACAATGCATATTTGTATGTATGTGTGCTATAGTGGATTGAAGATCTTGATTTGGCAACGAAGTTAAATCGTAAGTAAGCTAAGTTGACATAATATTGACAGTTATACATTGTACTTAATAGCCTGACTGGCTAATATAACACTGATTTTCTTTTGCCCGACTCCTACTATCGGTAGTCCAGGGTGTCAGGCAAATGATAATTGCACTTACATTTGGTAGGGTAAAGAAGGAAAAATTGGGTATTATTCACCTTTGCTTTGTGGTCAGCCAAATGTTAATTTAAATTACTGGTTGACGGAGTATATTTCTCCTCTGTAAAGACACCAAATGTGTGGACATGCTGTAACAAATTTACAGCTGTCTATAGTTTTCTATTTTCAATGTATGAATAGCCCCACCAAGGAAGCAATCCAAATATTTTAAAGTTCAATGATAAAGTTGCAAAGGTCACTATGAGAACCCTATGAGTAATTAAAGGAACAGTCTCTGATTTTTACTTGAACCCATGACATATCTACAGCACTTGTTACATTAGATATCATTGTGTCCCAAATAAATTTTACATGTCTAGGACGCAGATTCTTGCGTTAGTGACGATCCTGGGAAAATGACTGCAAAGGGACATAACTTCAGTAAAGCTTGGGTTACAAAGTAAACAAATTAAAAAAAAATAAAAATAATAATCTACTTTTCAAAAGGGGAGAGGTAATACAATATCATATCCAAATGTGTCTGTGACCAATAATATCTCTAATAACGCACTGTTCTAAATATTCACCTTACGTCGTGCACATGTTTACATATTTTCTGGTATATATAAAATTGAAAGCGGATGTTATGTCAACACTAATTTCATTCATCAAATCACCTTCAAAAATTAACCGACTGTACTGGAAAAACAACTAACTAGTTATGTTAAACTAACAACAGTAATTAGAAAAATATGCAACGAGAGCTTGGTTTCAGATTTTCTTACAGATCTGGCCTGTCTTTTGAAACAGTAGCACAGGAAACTCCAAATCTTTGCTGCCAGCAAGAAAAATCCACGTAATCCCATTACAATGAACTTCAGCATGGGTGTAGATTTCTATCCTGCTTTAAGTATTGAGCCGCAACTGAGGTATCTCATGAAGACGTCGTTTATTTCAAATTCAAGGACAACCCGCACTGTTTCCCCACAATGATAGGCGCCATTTATTTCCCAGCATTCTCTGCCATTTCCTTTCGGAACAATTCGGAATTCTTCAATTTCAGACATACTAAAGATGAAAAGTCTAGATGAGTACCGAAATCCTTGTACCCACCGCGTGATGTTTTTTAGCAAATGGCGTCAGTAGTAACACGGGCATTGAAGCAGAACAACTTAAGAATACCAAAATTATGGATGTAATTTTGGAATTGGAAACAGTAAATATGTATTGTTTTAAATCATAGAATTATCAAATTTATATGATGTAAGATTACAGTAGGTCATGTAAATATTTTATCGATCCATTTCCCTTTAGTTCGAATTATCTCTGTGACGTTTGGCGATTTGTACCAAAAATATTATTACTACATATATCGTAAATATTTCATTATTTATACAAATGATAGTAAAAATAAGTTTAATTCTATTCATACGCACCACCTTTTTGATATAAAAGAGATAATAAATGTATTTGAAAAGATGACGCAGGTTAATTTTCACAATCAAGTTATCAACAATGCACTGTGTTATAGTCAGTGCATTTAATTAAGTAAACGTATACACTTTCAACTGTGCTTCATTTTTTCTTTCTTTATTTATTTAACTTAACTTCATTGTAGATTTTCAAAACTATTACAACTTATTAGGGCTTAAAATAATTTTTTTATTCACTGATCACTTCGGCTACCAACTTAAATTTTTGCTGGTCAATTGATAATTTTTATTGTCCCTTTGGACCAGCGAATATGAAAACAACTAGCCCAAATTCCATATTCAATCACAAGTATCTGAATTCTAATAAATAATAAATAAATAGAAAGAGAAAACAATTATCTATCTATTGATAAAGTTTTTTCTATCAATATATATTTATTGATTAAAATTCAGATATCTGTGATTCAATAAATATGAAACATTTTCATGATGATCAACTTCCTTTTTGTCATTTGTTGAAGTATGTTGCAGGATTACAAAAGCATCACATATTAGACAGCTCGTAGTATAGAGATGCACATTGTTAGATACTCACTCGGAACTCCTCTTGTTGCTCATACCTTTGTGTGAAGTGTAGAGGAAACATCCAAGGACTACTGATTGTATACTCCACTTAAAGATAAACATTGTATTTCTCCATAGTACAACTTAACAAAAGCGAATTTGCATGCAATAAAAACCTGGATGTAGACATCTAATATTTACTAGCCTGATCTTTGAGAAATTATGAAAAGTATTTAAATCAACAAGTCTAATGGGCACATGCTATTTACAAAACACTAGTGTGAATCCATGACCATCAGGCCATCAATTATTTCGAGCCCTGACTTATGTCATGCTATGTCTAATACTACTACAATAATTATAATATGTGCCATCTTTTTTCTCCAGAATTTATGGGTAGCTTAGAAGGCACATTTGACACAAAATTACATGAAGCTGTTCGTTATGGTGACTTAGATGAGGTGAAGCTAGCACTTCAGCAGGGATATGACCCAAATCTTATTGGATTGTACCAGTGGAGTGCACTTCATGAAGCAGCAAACAATGGGGAGATAGACATACTGAAATTACTGATAGCTAAGAAAGGTAAAGTTACTCCACACTCTAACATTTCTTTGTTTTGAAAGGACAAGAGTATTTGATTTAAATACTTTTTACTTCAAAATCAAAATGCTTCATTTCAATGTAGTGAGATTAATAAGTTTTCATTGCATTTTCCTGATATTTAAGAAAAGCAATGAATTAAAAAATGAATGTATACTTGCCTTATTACTTGTAGTGTTATACAAATTTTAAATACTAATACATTAAGCGTATTTGTATGATGAAACTTGCCTGCAAGAGAAACCTGTTATTCACTGTTTTTATTGAAAATCAGGTGATCCCAACAAGAAAGACCTGTTGGTAGGAAACACTGCAGTTCATTATGCAGCACAAGAAAACTATGCAGAATGCCTAAAACTCCTAATTGATGCTGGTGGCCGTTATGACACAAAGAACAATGATGGAAAATCTTGTCTGGATCTGGCTACCGGAGAATGCTTCAATATGCTGGAATCACTCAGTGAGTGAAGAATGTTTCAAATCGCAAATTTTATGACTAAATATGATGTAATAGGTAAATAAAAAACTTTAAGAACCTGATCTTTCTTAAATAATATTTTTATTCAATGAGAGAGAGAGAATTATTAAGAACTTAATATTATGTACAAAATACTTATGTGGGTGTACATTTCTTCCAACATTTTCAACAGAGAGGGACAGAACTAATGAAGACAAGGGTTTGTAAATCATCTGCTCTGTGTAGAAGAAATTACTATCATGTAGTTAGTCTGTTAGTTGAAACAGAATAGTAATTATATATTCATACGTATAGGGCATGTACAAGTACTGGTGTTTAATATCTTTTCTTATATGGCTGTGGCATAACTGTTTAGAGCAGTACATCTACAGAACGGGGATTTTCCTAAGATGACTTTTAGTCTGGTTAGCATGAAATGTATGAAGATCAATGTAAATGTATCTTGACTTAAAATAGGAAACATTGACTTGTAGTAGCAAATAAAATAAAAGCAGTAAACCATACCTAATGCTAATTCATAAACTCGTTTAAGAGTTATACAAATGCCGTAGCAGCCCTGTATCATTTGTTCCTTCTGTTTGTCTGTCTGTCTTACTCAGCTTTTTACCTCCATGTGTTCTCTTGTCTTCTGTAAGGACATACTTAACATTTCTCAATGATATATAATTTTTGTGACTTTTCTGTTGGAATTCATTTGCATCCTATTTGTTTCTACAACAAAGCTTGGGGTATATTACTATGTTTGTTTTAGAAAGCATATGTTGATTGTTTCTGGTTGCGGCAAGCAAAAATATAAAGTAAGCTCTTATGTAATTACAAAAGGTTGTATATGGGGACATTACTAAGTTATTGTAACAAAGAGAAGAAAACGTTTTGGATCAATTGGGTATCGAATCCAGAAACCTTGCATTAACCACCGAACTAGTCAGGGCAACATATGAAGTATGTTAATATCACTACAATATAAAATTCAAAACTGTTTGGAAATTTATACAAGAACTCTTCATATAGAATAGATGAAAATATTGTTTTAGAAAAAATGTTAGAAATGCCATATGTGATCTAAATTAATTACATCCACCAAGAAGGTTAAAATAATGTTTTTGTCCTGTTTGTTTGCACTTATCTGTAGACAAAATTGCAAAAACACTACAGCTTCTATATTATTTAAATTTTCACAAAAGATTTGATGATTGGGAAGAGCATCAGTTGATTTTAAAAAATTTGAAAGTGATCTGTGGTTGAGAACAGTTGCAGACCAAGAGAGATTGGGGGGGGGGGGGGGGGGGGGGGGCTTGGTAGAGGTTTGCAGTCCCTGAATGCTCTGGTTTCTGTTGATGATTTTGTTTGTTCCACTTGGCTTGGTGCATTGCGGATGTTTGTGATATTTTCAGCTGAGAGGAATCTGGAAACCTTCATTTTCTTTAGTTTTGGGCCTCTTCTTACTTTGAGTAATGGAATAAAGTTGCAGATGGAGAGCTTCAAAGAAAATCAGAACTTACAAGAAATGGAAGACATTTTCCTCTTTAGAAATAGAGCCTAACATAATATGCAGTTGTTTTGTAAATAAAATAACAAGATTATACACACACACACACACACACACACACACACACACACACACAAATAGAATACTTTCAGCCTCAGTTTAACTTTGCTCCAAATTTCATATGGACTTAGAACCCATTTCATGAATACTGGTAGAAACCTCAATAGATCTCAGTAGAACACATCTTTCATTATAGAATACATACTTCTTAAGGAAAACTTTTGGATTCTTAATTAAACTCTTGACATCGTGCACTTCTGTGTGTATTCAACTATTCATACAGAGGAAATTCATAAATATGTTACCAGTAATGTGGTACATGTATCAGAAAAGTAGTTATTTGATTTTATTTACCTTGATATTCATCAGTTCTTTTAGATACAGTCTGCATATTCATGATAATTCATGCTAACAACATTTATAAAATCATGATGTGTATTTTCCTAATAAACTTTTTAGATACTCATCATTTACAAATTACAATTCATGTTTTACACAGCTAAATAAGTCATTTTCAGTAGTGAAGTAAATTAATAAATTATGTTATATTTCTTTCAGAAAAATGCAAACTGTGGTTTTTGTTTGTTTGGTTTTTTTTTTGGTTTTTTTTTTGGGGGGGGGGGCAGGGTTGTTGTTGCATAGATTGCTTTTTTATGAAATAAAAACTTAGGTTTTTACCACTTCTTTCTGAAACAGAAGTCAAGGACCTTATGGTTATGTCAGCAAAGGAAGCCAAGAAACAGCTCCAAGAAGAGGTCAAAGACAAATCATGTGACCAATCACATGATTCTTCAAAAGCACTGCCACTAGAAACTGAACTTGGACAAGCAGAGGACATCAAACCACCAGGTAATTAAAACATATTATCTTGTGTAGATTGAATGGGATGTGAATTGTTGGTCTTTGTCAAGGAGTACAGTCCCTTGCTATGAAATATATGTCACTGTAGAATTAGAATAAGAGTACACTTATTGTGGCTACTACAGAGAACCGAAACATAAATTTACTGCCAGAACATGATTATATTGACATAAACCACATACTCAAACAGCTAATTATCCAATGTAATATATATATCCACAAATGATGAGACCAGTCGCAGTAGCTAAGTGGTAGAGCATTCAATACATAACTGGGTGGGCATGAGTTCAAGTCCTGCTTATGTCATGGCTGCATCAAATCTAAGATTGCTCCTAAGCCAAATGCTTGGCATTTAGAATCACATGTCTTCAGATATAACCATATAAATGGAAGTCCATGTCACAGCTGGTGATGAACCCACACTGCTACGACCCTGAGCTGTAAGCATAGGTCTAAATTTGTGGTATTTCACCTACAGCTGGTGATGCTTCAACATGAGTGAAAAATTCTCAAACAGGATGTAAAACAAACAACCAACCACAGATGATGATAGAGTATGAGACACTAAAATCTTGAGAAACTCTTTGAAATTGTGTATTTAGAAATCAGTGTAAATTAGCAAAACTACAGTTTGTGTACAATTTAGTATGAAATGTTCTATGATTATTTGACAGCCATGGGTTATCTTCACTTGACATTTGAGTACCACTCTCACAAAGAAAGTTTGAAAATAAAAGTATGGCAAATTAGTGACCTTTTGCTTCCACCTCGTAAGTATAGTACTATTAAGCCTATAGTTGGGATTGTTTTAAAAATTTTGCAGTTTGTTTAATTTTATTGGTGGAAAATGTTTATTGTTTCTGCAGCTCAGACGTCAAACATCAATTCCATATACATAAAAAGTTTCCTTATGCCTGATAGAAAGAAAGATTCCAAAAGAAAGACAGAAGAAATAAAAGTTGATCGTTCTGAAGCCCATATCAAATCCACAACTTCGACAACAAACAAAGGAGGTATCCAGCATGTTTTTTCGCCTTCCACTTTTAAGTTTTCCAAGAAACTGGAGTATGAAGGTATCTCTGGTGCCGTCGTTAAAGAAAAGAGCGTACAGATAGAAGTGTGTATTACTCAAAAATACAGCAAAAGATCTTTCCTCATCGGACTGTTTCACATGTCACTAAAGGAGGCTGTTAAAAAGATTGTTAGAGAGAAGTATCCTTTGATTCCTTGTGTTAATCACACTATTCCTACTAACATGAGAGTATACTGTGCATCTGAACTCCAGATAACAAATTCTGCCAAAATCTTCTACAGCAATCCAGACTTTAGGAATCTCTCTGAGAGTGACTTTTCCGAGTTTTCTGACAGAGCAGCAAGTGACCCTGATCTGAAAGGTGTTACCATAGTTAAAGATTCCATTACCCCCCGTAATGTTGTTTTGAATATTGGTGAAGAACATGATGAAATTCTGGATACGACAGTCGGACATTATAAGGAGAACAGGTCTGCTAGAGTTATGATTCCTGGTGAATTTGTTGAAGAGGAACACAACCAATCTGTTTACAGTAGCATTTCTAACGTGATAGAAATAACAGATATTACTGATGATATGGCAGAACCCAACAGAAAATCTCACTTTCCATCTGTTGTGAAATCTGTCAAAATGAAAACAAAGGTTGAGAAGTTGAAAGAGTCCTCCGACTCGAGGACAGATTCAGATGCTACCAGTGTTTCTATGGGAGTAGAGGATTGGAAGTATAATGAGGTCAAACAAAAGTCTGGGTCAAGGCCAGAAACCCCTACATGGGACTATTATGACATGTCAATGCAAACTGTTGAAATTCCTCTGGATGAGAATGAGAGTCCAAAGCAAGGATATGCCCCTGTATGTCTTCCAATGGAAACTACACTTAGATTAATGCAGTCCAAAAATAAAAACATTAACAAACCCAAAGCCGTCAAGGTGGGAAATAAATCAAAGGAATTGAAAAATATTCCTGTAATTGTTGTGACAGACTCCGACAGTGGTGTGTCAAGGTCACTTGACAAAAGTTTCAAAGTTAGGATGCCAAGAGAGGAAGTGACTATGACCAGACCAAGAGGTAGCCACAAAAAGAAAAAGTCTAACAAAGGGGGGGTGTCTGTCAATTTGGAATCTTTTGACAGACCTGCTAAGACAAAGGATGGAAAATTCCAAGTAACTGCTGACATTCATGTTCCAAGTGCCAAGACCTCAAGTCCTGAAACAGCTATTGATATTGGTGACAATGATTCTGTGATAATTGAGTTAGAAAACTTAGAATCTGAGTTAAGGAATGTAGAATTATCAGAGAAGACTGATGACTCTAGCACGAGTCACATTGTTTCGATGCCAAGCGATGATTTGTCCTCCAATCTAATGGCCATGAGGCCCATCCCTCAGCAAGTCTTTATTGAGGATAGTTTGTACGAGAGTGGGGATGAATCAAGCGAAATGTCAGAATTCACATTACCATTTGTTCCATTTACAAGTAAAAATGATCACATGATCAGTGAAGTTTGATACAACAAATGTTAAATTTTCATTTATGTTTACATGTTTAGGTACAGTTAATTTAGATGAATAGGAATAATTCTGATGGACTAAATAGCAAGAAAAAGTATTTAGGAAATTTTTGTATGAAACTAAGGAGAGGCATTCTGATGCAAGATGACATTTCTTAACTGGGATCAGTTTTACATGTTAGGACTGCACAAATTACAAAATTTTATTAGATAGGGAGTAGTATAACTCCATTGCTCTATTTTGAAAAAAAAAATCCTGATTTTTCAGTCATCCTTCAGAAACTTTGATAATCTCTCTACTTTTAACTCTATATTGAAATGAAATGTGTTACTCTCTCTCTCTCTCTCTCTCTCTCTATATATATATATATATATATATATATATATATATATACTTTTTAATTATGTACATGTACATTTATATACAAATATATATTCACTATTAACAAACAACGAGAGCATATTGATACATTTGTAATCAACGACAGCTTATGTTTTATATGCTAGTACTCCTAGACTTAAAATTATTTATTTTTTTTAATGGTTTGATATATGTTTAGCAAATATATATAATATTGAGACAAACAATAATTATCAAAATAAATAAAAAACAAAATAACACTGTACATAAGTATACTGTAACAAATGATGACAGAACTTTGTTTTGATGTTATTTTGTTAAGCAGACTTTTATTGTGCACTTGTTTATCTGTAAACACAGTCCCATCAAATTTGCAATTTTTACGTTGTATATAGTTATGTGCAGGTCTCGTTATGTGTATGTCTCTTGAATGTCCGTCCATAAGATTAGTGGTAAATTACGTGTATCTTTCTGTTTTTCTTTCTTTTTTTTTCTTTTTTTTTTTTACCTATGTTTGCATGTTCTTGAGAAATTCATTTTGCAATTGCTATTAATTGGATTTTTTCCCCCACAGATCTATTTTATTTTTCTTAGTGCTTGATTGCAAGTGTAGCAGGAGACTTTGTATTGGTGCCAAATTCATGGCATTTAAATTCTTAAACATATCCATATGTATAAGTTCATGTTCTTTTCTTTGATTAATTTTAGTGTTATATTTATTTTCTTGACTGTGCAATACATATATTATAGTGATATTATATTTTTATATACATATATTGAACTATTCAGCATTGTATCAGGTTTTGTTAAGGTTTGTTGAAATTTTACAGACATTGCTGTTTACTGATTTATTTGTACCTAAGCATTTTAGATTTAGGACTCTGCAGGCTAAGAAATAAGTCATATCAATAATCATAAAAAGAACAGATATGAAAAACCATGTAGTATTGAATAGTTAAAATGAGTATAATTTAATGTAAAGATTTAAATATGGATTAATGATACATGTAAACACTAAGGGGGGAGGGGCAGAGGTATTAACTATGCACGCAGATGGCAACTCTTTTTCAATGATATTTTGTTTGGTATAATTCTCACTGAGCACAATTTGAAATCGCGGAGAAAGGAAAATAATAATAATAATAAAAAAAAAAACAACAAAAAAAAAACCCAGAGTGAACGGCACACATGATAATTGTTATAGCGTGTATTGCTATATTTCAACTTCCATTTATACAGGCAAATAAATATAAACACAAAAAGTTGTATAGACTTTTTCTTTTGAAAATACTAGATATCAGGCCAATACGTCACTGTAGTAACTAATAGACACAAGTTACACGTCATCGTATATCTAAATATCATAATTTGAGAAACGGGAACTCATTCTTCAAAGCAGGATTCATTTCTTCAAAATGCGGAAAGTAGTCGATATAACGGATATTCTTACAGGTGAAAATTTTTACGATTATCTGAAAGGTAACAAATTATAATCAGCGTTTCCAATTTCTGCGGTTGCATTATAATGACGCACTTGTTTAACATCTTAATAACTAAAAAAAAAATAATAATAATAATAAAAAACCCCGCTGGAAATACACTTATACGTTATGTGCAAGCATATACAAAAAGCTGTTTTATATGCTTGTGTAAAGAAAAATAATGACTCTCATAAAATATTGACCGGGGGGGGGGGGGGGGGGGGGGGGGGGTCAGTTTTCGACGTGTTGTACGTGAAAAAAAATTGACACCCGTAGAAAAATGACTCCTGTCCTAGTAGACTCTTTGTCCCGCTTTGATCTACTCCAAAAAAGTTTAACCTATTCTAGCAGAACATATTATTCAGGCTCTGTATGTGAAGCTAGCTCTATACTTCATATATATAGTTACATCAACCATGCATGTCTGAATAGGTTAGGACTAGTAGTTACTAGATATGTGACCTGCTCCAAAAACTTTAGTTTAACCTGCTTTTAAAAAAAAAAGATGAATCTCGTAACTCCCATAAAGACTACGAAATAAAGAGTTGGGCAAACACGTAGCCCTGGATATACCAGAGGTGGGGTCAGGTGCCTAAGAGGAGCAAGCATCTCCTGTCGACCAGTCACACCCGCCGTGAGCCCTACATTTTGATCAGATAAAAGGAGCAGTCTGTAGTTAAAATCAATGTGCCAAGAACGGCCATTGGTATAAAACACGCCAGACACATTTTACCCAGTGACAGACCGTATTGGCAGACCAGATTATTATAATGCCCATAGAATTTGCGAAATGCTGACTTTAAACGAGAGTGTTGAAACCACTGTAACAACTTGTTTGTCAGGGCATATAAAAATCCTGACTTTTGAATAAATTTGTATATTGATAAGAAAATTGTTTCTCAGTAGCCTGCCTTGAGTAAAAAAAAAAACTGATCATACGCAGAACAAACTTTTGCGTATCAAATCAGTTTAGAGATATAAACACCATATGCAGGAGATAATGGAACATTGCTACACAAATATGGTAAGTTGACGATGGAGAAGCTGAAATCATCCCGTTTGTAATAAAAGTGGGTTGCTAGTTAGCCGTTAATATTTATTTTCAATAGAATATCTAAGTACGAAGTAGATGTGGGAAACTCTATGGTGTCTTTTATTTCTAGTTCACTGGGATATATCAAATCGCCATATGAATGAACATTATTAATAGATAAAACGTCGTCGATATATCTAAATGTCAAACTGAAGGCCCAGCAAGAATTTTTTTTCTCAAGTAGAAGCTTTTGAATAAATTATCTTCATAAGAATATAAAACCAGGCCAGTTAATAAAGGAGCACATTTCGTGTTCATGGGAATTCCAACAGATTTTTGGAAGATCTGATCACCAAAGGCTACAAAGCTTTAACCTCCTCCAATAACCCGTGGTTCAGATTTATCATTCAAGCCTGTGATGTCCATTAATATCACAAGATGCATTATCTGTCCAAGTTTGATGACGACAGGACCATTAATAACTTGGACATGACTATCACAGGACACCTTCTAAAAGCTTTAACTTGCTCCAAAAACTCTCTCCTTCAGCATCTGAAATTTATGGCTTGGATTCAGCATCCAAGTCTGTCCATAAGTATCCCCAGATGCGCCATGCAAGCTAGTTTTGTGAAGTTACATGTTGGACCAAACTTAGAAATCTCGTATTACACACATCAAAACAAAAGTAAGTACCATCTATCCTTCTCTGTTTAGTAAACCAGATGAAATAAAAGAATTAGATAGGTTACGTGAGGAATACGTTTTGGTACCAGCTGACAAAGCTTTTAACATCACTGTCTTTGTAAGGCTCATTATTACAACTGTATTTTAAACGAACTTGGACATTAATTCTACATTTATAACTGTGTAAATATGAAAATGGCCTAGTAGACGTTTATGATCAATTCATATTTTCCGCGATTTAGTATCCCCACACACTTATTTTCAAATACACTTCGATCATTGTTTCTTTGTAACAATGCTGGACCGTATTCATTGTGATTACCTTGTGTATTTCGCTCTATTGTTCCCATGTCTGAGGAAAAACCATGCAATTAACATGGGACTAATAATAGATATATACACAAAAGAATTAACTGGGCCGGTATACACAGTCATGCGACCTTATCACACATAACAACACAAACAGTATACACTACCGTATGTTTTCTGTTATCTCATTTCATTTTAACCCAGTTAATTCTAATAACGGTATGATAAAAAGTGCTGAATTTTCTTTCCTCAATAAACTTTCATAAATTATTTTGTTTGTTTGTTTGTTTATAGCCGCCTTAGCAATTTTTCAGCTTTCATAAATTAAAGTTTTTAGTTTGTTTTTGTTTTGTTTTGGTTTTTTTTTTTTATTATTATTATTATTATTGGTATTTGAATCATTGCATATTATTACCCTAAAAAGCTCCAAAATTGAATTTCAGCTCTCCAGAAATCATTAGGAATCACAGTCTATAGTTTCCGCAGACTGCAATTTGAGGGAAACTACATAATCGTTTACGCACTGCGGATACCATACAGGAAACTTCAACGTCAGGTTTCCGCAAGGTTTCCATATGGTTTCAGTTTTGCGGAAACTAGCGTTTTCATTCAGTGTTAGCAATCGTACTTACACGCCAACCGCCTTTTCAAACGATGAAGTTCTGCATCATGCTTCGGTGTTAGACATATCTAATACCCCAGTCAATGGGATGGATGAATATGAGTTACTATACCTACACTGGATTCCGAAACTTTACAAAACCCCTTACAAAGATACATTGCTGGATCCACTCCTTACAAAGATATTAACAGCTGTGAAGGAGAAACTTCAAACATATTGTGCCACAACATATGTCATAAGTGGTGTGAATCAAATGTGGATTCTAAAAAAACTTTTAGGCAATTTGAAATTGCAAAACCTCTCTCAAATCAACAATATCAAAATTGTTAGGTGTCCGTGTTTGCCTAACTCTCTGTTTTGTATGCGACTGGTCACTGTTCGTTATCTTTACGTTTCCATTTGAGACCTGCTCCAAAAAACGCCGACGTCGCAAAAAGAAACACACACACACACACACACACACACACACACACACAACAAACAAAAGCAAAAAGAATATAAAAAAAAAAACCCAAAAAACAAAAAAAAAACCCAAACAAACAAACAAAAAACAAACAAACAAAAAAATCCCCCCACCAAAAAAAAAAAAAAAAAAAACGAAAAGAAAAAAACCCCAAAACAAACAAAAAATAAAATGCAGGGGGTAGCATAGCATAAACTCCTCCGAATTTGTCTTAGTGAGGTAATAATGAGCTCAAAATCTGAACACTGGCCTTTAGTGTAATTTTTGGGATGGAGGGTGTTGTTGAACTGGTTACAATGTTTTCTTAACTCAGAATTATGATTGAAAGTATAATTACATTGATAATATAAATTCACTTTTCCTACGTGATAAATGGAACCCGCCCTAACACCAGACTCCACGAATTTCACAATTGTGTTAAATGTTGTTCGAAGAATCCCTGCTCATCCCAAACATGCACTCATTTTGTCAGCAAAATGTCCAGTAATAGAGAAAACCTTTTTTTTAAAAAAATTAATGCACGTAAACTGGTACTACATGACCCATAGTGTCCCTATTACACTAAAATCCCCAAAGGCCAAGAATGTCACAATTTTGGTAAAGGCGACATTGTTCATTTTAATTCTGCACTCTGTTTACGTGCTCTGTGCCCAGTAGTAGAGAATAAGATATTTCAATATCAATGCATGTTCAATACATATGACCAATAGAGCACCCCTTCGAACACCAGAATCTCTTTATAACGAGGTTATCTCGATAAAACTATCTACATGTATTCACTCGTACTACACTGTATCGAGGTTACTCGTTATGACTAGATCATTATCTCGGTGCAACGAGTCAGTATCTTGTTGTAACAAGTAAATTCTTATTTTCTAAAAAAAAAAAAAAAAAATTCTTTCTCAATAATTTTTTTTAATTTTTAGTTAATTTAAATAGAAATGATAAATTCACTTACTGTTTACTGTCATTAATGTGACAATATTGAACAGTCTCCATTAGGTATTACCAGAGAAAAATTCCTTAATAAAATTTACAAGGGGTCATTATTCTATGGGGGTTATTTTTCGTCATGTAGAATGGGTTGATTTTAATGTAATGACACTTTTTCCACAAGTTAAAGGGTCATTTTTCTACGTCGAATAATGACCGGGGTAAATTTTCTACGTCGAAAAGTGATTCTCGGTCATTATTCTATGGGGGGCTGGGGGGGGGGGGGTAATTAGTCTTCTTTATACTTGCACAAAATGGCATTCTCAGAAAAAAATGTTTGGTTTTTAGCTCACCTGAGCAGGAGAATCCATTGAGTTTTTCTGATCAAAAGGGACACTTCTATGTAAATACATGGTTGATCTGTAGGGATGGTATTGGTTTCAGTCTTTACAAAACGGTTACTGATTTTCCGTTCCGGTCGATGAGTTTAGGCCACATGCGTGTAGTTATTTGTTTCTCATGCATTGTTTAAGTTCTAATCAATACACGTCACTTGTAGAGATAGATTGATTGATTATATATATTGTTTAATGTCCCGCTCGAGAATCTTTCACTTACATGGAGACATCACCATTGCAGGTGAAGGACTGCAAAATTTAGACCTATGCTCGGCGTTTATGACCTTTGAGCAGGGAGGGATCTTTGACATGCCACACCTACTGTGACACGGGGCCTCGGTTTTTACGGTCTCATCCGAAGGGCCGTTCCATTTAGTCACCTCTTACGACCAGCAAGGGGTACTGTTCAAAGATCTATTCTAACAACCCGGATCCCCACGGGTTTGTAGAGATAGAAGAAACCATTTCACAGTCGTTATCTGAGCAGCATGAATTTTGGACGCATTTTTAGTTCCTTATCTTGAAATTTCATTTCGTATTTCTCAGTTTATTTTAGATCGGTAAAGTTAGCTACTAGTACCCAGCTACTAGAAACTAGCTACTTAAAAAGAGAAAAGTTGGCAACTACTTGAACGAGGAAAAATTAGCTACTAGTAGCCGGTTACTAGTAGGCAGCTACTTAAAGTAAAAAAAAAGTTAGCTACTAGTTGCCAGCTACTAGAGGTGTAAAGGTTATAGTTACCGTTAGCCAGCTACAAGACAAAGGTGACTGGGTTTTAATATCTCTCAAGTTAAACTAGATGGCGAGGGGTCATATAAAAGTCCAAAATCTCATGTTCAATTTTCCCAGGTACTTAACCTTTGCAATGTAAATACGAATAGATTTTTGCAGCGGAGCTTTTTCCTTTGAAGATTACACGGCTTGTATTCAGACCTGTATGATATTGATATGTCACCCATTTTCAGATCTCAGTCTCTTAAACATTGTGATTCGAGTTACACAGAGCATTGGTGTGACTACCTTAAGGAACTGTGCGTTTGTAATAGATATCTGACTAATTTACCACTATACATTTGATGAGGAGTGATATTGGGTATCTTGATTTGCCATAAATTTTCAGATATCACTCTTTAGGAAATCAACTAGTTATACCTTTTCATTTAAGGTATCCTGAAATTCGGAGTTTTTCGTGAATATCTTAAAAAACATTTTCTTTGTATTAGACATCTGAGTAATTTACCACTATACATATGACGAAGAATGATATTGGGTATCTTGGTATGCCATCGATTTTCAGATATCACGTTTAAGGAAATCAGCTACTTATATTGGGTATCTTGATTTGCCATAAATTATTGATTCAATGTACCGTGAAAGTTTTAGTTTTTAGTGAATATTTTAAAGAACACTGCATCAGATATCTGAGTAATATAACACTATACATATGACCAGGAATGATATTCGATATCTTGATATCCTATCTATTTCTAGATATCACGCTTAAGAAAAGTAAGAAAAGTTACTGATAACTTTTGATTTTTGGTACCCTGAAATTCGAAGTTTTTCGTGAATAACGTATGAAACAGCGTTTGCAGTAGCTATATGACTTATTTACCACTATAGTGATGTTTGGTGTCTTTATATGACATCAATTTCAGATATCTCTCTTAACGAGATAGGCTACTTATACCTTTTGATCGAAAAGATCCTGAAATTCGAAGTTTTTAGTAAGTATCATAAGAAACACGGTGTTTGCAGTGTCTGAGTAATTTATCAATATATACATGGCGAGGAGTGATATTGCGTATCTTGATGTGCCATCGATTTTGAAATATCGAGCGTACCGGTCGCTGTAGCTCAGCTTCGTAACTGGGAGGTCGTGAGTTTGAGTTCCACTTGTGCCATGGCCGTTTCAAAGCTAAGACGTAAAAATAGATAGTGATTGCCAAAACTCGGCATTTAGAATTGAAAATCAGAGGTCTTTCGGATATGACCTTAAAAACGTAGGTCCCGTGTCACTGTAGGCGTTGGTACGAACCCTCACTGCTACGGCCCTGAGCGCTAAGCATAGGTCTAAATTTGTGGTACTTCACCTACAGCTTGTGACGTCTCAATATGAATGAAAAATTCTCGACGGGACGTAAAACAAACAAACAAACAAATATCGCGCTTAAGGAAATCAATCAGCTACTTATACCTTTTGATTCAAGGTACCCTGAAATTGAAAGTCTCTAGTTAGAATAATAAAAAACACGATATTTGTATTAGATATTCGACTTATCTACCACTACACATATAATGAGGAGTGATATGGAGGATCTTCATATACCAGCAATTTTGAGATTTCACGCTTAAGGAAAACAGGTAGTTATGCCTATTGATTTAAGGTACCATGAAATTCGGAGCTTTTCGTGGATATCTTTAAGAAAACTGCATTTATATCAGATAAATGACTAATTTACTGTATACACAAGGAATGATATTGGGTATCTTGACATGTCATAAATTTTCATATATCACGCTTAACGAAATCAGCTACTTGTACCTTTTGATTTAAGGTACTCTGAAATCCGACGTTTTAGTGAAATTACTCTTTGTTTGTATTAGATATCTCGGTAATTTACCACTATACATATGAGGAGGAGTGATATTAGATAAGATTTCAATTTTCAGATATCGTGCTTCAGGAAATCTGCTACTTATACCTGTTTTGATTTAAAGTTTTCCGAAATGTGATGTTTTTTCGTGAATATCTTAAGGATGTTTGTGTTTGTATTGGATATCTGACTAATTAAGCAGTACACATATGACTAGTTGTGATATTAGGTATCTTGATATGCCATCAATTTGTAGATATCGCGTCAAAGGGATCAGCTACTGATACCTTTTGAATTAAGGTACCTGAAATTGACTTTTTAATATCTTAAGGAACTTTTCATTTGTATTAGATATCTGATTACTTTACCATTATACATAGGACGAGTATGACATTGTTATCTTAATATCCCATCAATTTTCAGATATCGCGCTTCAGGGAATCATCTGCTTCTACTTTTGAATGAAATTATGGATGCCTTAAATTTGCTTGTTGTTTTCTCCCATACATTAAAACAATGTGTGTTTCTGTTAAATATGATTAATGCAGGGCACCAAACTGAAGCTAGCAACTAAGACCCACTAAGGAAAATCATCAATGGACTGAGAGTACATTTTTGAAAAAGACTAAATTTGAAACCTATTCTAAACGAAAATTTGAATTAAATTTGTGTTTTGAATTAAAACGTGTTAACCGCAACACGCAAAAGCAAATTAGCTTACATTAAATATTATACATTAATGTTAATGATGAATATAATGTACAAATAAATCAATGTTTATTCGGTATATACATACAGACAAATATACATGCATAGGTACCATGGATAACCCATGAAAACTGTAAAGCTTATCATATCGTATTAAGGAACATTTCAGTTCATTGTATCTGAAGAGTGATTAAGTCTAACATAAGAAATGAACAAAAAAAAAATTTTGTAAGGAAAAATATTAAATAATAATACAAACACTTTGTCTATAATATCTAGGAAGCAATAACTCCATCCGAAAGGGGAAGTATGCCAGTGCCATTAAACACTACGTTTTAGCTCACCTGAACTTTAACATTTTTGCATCACATACTTGATATAGAAGTTTTATAACGACTTCATCAGTGTAATGTTAGGACTTCAGGGCAAGGTAGGGGACCCCTTGGACTGTTAATTCCCGCTTTGAGTTTGAGTTTGTAAGGGTAGTTCCAGGGGTTGGTACAGATTTCGAGTCCGTATTCATACTCTGTCATGATATAAGGGACAAATTACAGTATCCACTAGTCACAGTAAGGGAGCCTAAGGGGTTCTACATGAAGACTAGAGGCCTGTGATCTTAGACGTGTTTAACTCGCTCAAACTTTGAAATGTTTCATATTTCATAGGCTGTACACGGAGTGAATGATGAAAGTTCAGGCGAGCTTCACAACACTTCCGAGTATTACAGAACTTTCATCTTCGCGGCATCGAGTATTCCTTCGAATATCTTACGCTAACTCAATGGATACAATGTCCCTTCCTTTCATTAAAGAGCTATAATAATTGTTCCCACCCCCTGGAGCTACTGGATGTTACCTATACAACAGCACTTCCTTGTCCTGATGTTCCGTCCACCTTGTCTTTAAAGATAGCTACCGAGGTAGTCATTCAAACTGTATGGCCTATCAGATACAATATATATATATATATATATATATATATATATATATATATATATATATATATATATATATATATAAGATAAGCGAGTGAAACAAGAATTTCGTTTATCACTAACAACTTTCCTACACATTCCAGTGGGCACTTTGTATCTCCGTGCCATGACATAGTAGAAATAGTGATTTGAAGACTCCTTGAGCCAACTAGTGTTACCCTTACAGACCCAAAGTGAAAATGGGAATTGATAGCCCTATGGATCCCCTAATCAGCTGATATTCGTCTTAAAACATTAGAGTTAAAGAGGCCGTCATGAAACTCCTGTATTAAGTTTATGATGCATAATGTCAAAGTTCAGGTGAGCTAAACTGTGGTCTTTGATGACACTGACCTACTTTCTTGGTATTCCTCCCCATTTATTACAGAGGAAATATTTGTTTTATTATTAGATATTTTCCTTACAGTCTTTCTCGAAGGATTTTGTTGGTTGGCTTCTTTTTTTAGAAGATAAACCGATCACTCTTCAGGTAGGGTAATCTACATTAATGGTTTATTTTATACAATGTAATTTTAAACGGTTTGACTGATAATAATATGACCAATTTTGAAATTATGAAAGCTATCCTATCTTGTAAATCTATTCATTATTACTTGATGCCCAAGATAATGATACCCTAGTTAACCAAATTATCAATATGCATTTTTATTTTCATGTATAATGATAATATTTATTGCTGAAAAAGATATGAAAATGAAATTTGTGACCAATTTTATTTGCCTTCATCGTTTCAGCAGCAAACATCACGTATATAAAATGAATTCCCCATTAGTATGTAATTTCGCATGTGATCTACGTCTAAGTTGCGCATGCGTGTTACGATTGACATTTTTAAATTTAAACATGACTTTATTTCAAATTCCTTATAAAAGGTTTCAAATTCAATATTTCTCTATGAGTACTATCAGTCCTTTGATTATTTTAATTAATGACTGCTGGTCAGAGACTGCTCGCTTCAGCCTGGAGCCATGAATAACACAAACACGCAGCTCCTTTCAGTATTCACAAAAAAAGTTAAATCTTTGGGTACTTTCATTCCAAAAGTCTATAAACTTGATTTCATTTAATATCGAACAAAGTGTGCTTACACTAAGGTATAGTTCCGGTTGATTGCTTGTAGTTACAGAGAATTTATGATCTGCATTCTCATAAATGTCTTCTATATCAAGATCAAACATGCATTTAAGGAAGAGAATCGACGTAAAAAACACAAGCTATCTAAGCTATACTAACTATGAATGTAAACGGCATAAATATGAACAACGACAATAGAAATAGGTTTTCAAAGTTTTTGTAGTTTTTTTTTTTCTTGTAAATTGCGACCCCAGGGCAGGGGTGCCTCTAAAAATCCTATTTTAAATCATTCTTTAGATCAAAACATAGCATAGTTTTTTTCATTAGGGGCAGGCCTGTCGTGACGGACTTCTGGGCCAAAATCAAGCAAAAATAGGCGTTTTTACTGAGAAAATGTTGTTTTAGCCAACATTGAAGGTTAATTCAAGAAATTGCTAATACGAAATTTTAGGTTCAAAATGCAAATTTGAAAAATTTAGAAATATATATGGTAAAAAATAACAAATGAACATTTATTTTCAAAAGTGAATTTTTTCGGGAAATCGTTCGCTCCTGTAGGCCAATTCTTTTGATATTCCGAATACATCCTTTGCCCGGCGTCGGTTGTCATTGTTGGCGTTAACTTTTCACATTTTCATCTCCTCCAGAACCAGAATTGAACATATTTTATTGACAAATGACAGTAGAATTGGATACAAGTTATAAAATTTAGATGGTGCCGTCCTTGTTGCAGACATATTTGATTAATTGCCATACAAATAAGAAGACACAAAGTGGTGTACATCTTCTAAATATCCAAACAAACACATTGGAAATCACATTTAGAATAAATTATTGGGTATTCATATTTTTAATGTATCTAGGGGGTGGTGAGTGGATTATACATTAGATATATACACATTATCCATGCTTCTGGTCCCTGTAGAGTCTATTGGTCAGATTTATTGAAATACACATAGGCGCTTGGGTCAAGGATATTGCACTATGACCTATATGTAAACAATGGAGGAAATTCGAACCATGAATAAATAGTTGTCTACAATCTACATGCATGTCGTCTCTTTTTGCACTTTTTCATGTTTCAGGAAGCTTAACTATATGTGTCATTACCACAGAATACGAATTTATCCACGTTTTAAAAAATAACTTATTCCACTGATCCATATATCGAAGTCGGACCCCTGGTTGCAAAACGAACACCCTAACCGCTAGATCAGTAGACTGGTGATGTCAAATTCAACAATATTTTCGAACTTGAAGTACTGTAGCAAATAAAGGCCGATATAGGACACCCTTGTCATATATCTTTTATCCGGGTAGCGTACATATAGTTAACGCACTCATACTCATCCCTGCGACCTGGGTTCGATTCTCAGGATCGGCAGTAGTTGTATGTGAGAGGGTCGCCCCACTCGGACAACTAGTTTCTTCCAGCCTAAAACAAAACCAGGTACATATCTTTTTTAATAGAATAGTAACCAATAGAAATACTAAAAGCCCAGTCTACAATTTTTCTAACTTTTACAGTGGCTTAGCTAGCCTTTAAGTGAAGTGTATGCACAGTGACAAATCCAGAATAGGCTGGAGGTCGTCTTAAGGCCCCCAGTGGGTCTAGGGCAAGGCCCTGGTGGGGGCCCAGGAGGCGAAGCCCCCGGAAGTTATGGCGTTTGAGGCTTTTCAGGTTACATTTATAGGTTGTTCTAGCTATAAAATCGTGCATAATAAAATGAAAAAATAACGATCATATTTTTGGTCAAATTGATGTGTACGCTCGAGCGTTTTGGTGTCAATGGCAGCTACGCCACTGTCTTCCGGGTACTCCATTTTCCTTCCACATAATTGACCCCTTCACGCTAAAATCTGAGTCGACGAGAAGCATTAACGTAAGTTGTAGAACCTGTTTGTTTATCTTCGTAAAATAGATATGTGGTACATGTAAATGGTTTAAGGTTGGTTGAGAGCTGAAATACTTCTCTGGTTGTTTTTCCCCCTAAAATTCAAAACACCGAATTTTCAAATAATAATAATAACAACTTATACAATGCCTTATTTAAATATACTCCAAAGCGATTTACACTATACTAAAATGCAAATCAAAATTATACAGAGTAAAATCACATAAATGCCAGATAGCAATATCGCACAATGAACAATTGAAACTATGAAAGAAATAAACTAGAGAAAATTAGAAATTAATTTATATTCTAAAAATCATTTTTTTTAATATCGTTCTTCGGCATGTTCCATAAAATACTGATCATAAAATGTAATTTATATATAAGTCTATCGGTCTATTACTGGTACATGATGAAACAGGTATATGGCACGATAGGTGGCATTTAAAACATTTGGGAGAAAGCTTATATAGACTGTCTGCTGCCTGCTGCCTAATCCTATTATACATCATAACATATTTCTAAATTGAACTTGAATTAGCAAGGAAAAAATCGTTTTCTCCATATCAGTAAAATCAATACATATACTAACATCAGAAACTCTGTCTTTATCGTATATTTATCAGCAACCGTCTTTTAACATCGAAGTCCAATAATTCCAAGTTTTAGGTTTTCTCTTGGGATTTTTTACTACTTTCTGACATATTTGACACATAGCTTCGGAGAATACTTCGCCATTGCCAACATCAAAATATTTGTCTTTCTCTTTCAGATATTCGGTGTACTTTTTCTCATCTGAACCTATTTCAAGTAACTTATGAGCAAGCTCCTTCGCCGAAGCAAAGTGTATAGCGTTGATATATGTTCCATTGGGCAGGTATTCTGCAGTGTTACGCGGCCCATTTACCACCGGGATGATTTCAAGATCATATAAATACAAATTGTATAACTTTTCCGTAGTGTAATAGGGACAAATTGTGTTTTCAAATGAGAGATAGAATTTATAATCACGTGCAACACCCGTGAGACAGTCACTTAAGAGGGTAGTCCTTGACCCACATGGACGAGTGCCACATTTACCAAAAAGATCCACATGCATGTATTTCCCTAGTTCCTGTGCAAATGCTTTGCGTTTGGACGGAACGGGGCAGTGTCCAGACATCCACACAGCGCCCAGCTTCTTCCTGCGGAAAACGTCACTGTAATTTCTGCTTAATTCCTTTTCACGGCGTTTTATTTTCCCGTAAGGTCTGAATATTTCTGAATGCTTCCGAAAAGACATTGTGTAATCAAATTTACCATCCCACTGTTTTCCTGGCTTTGGCGTATAATGCACGGTTTCCATTCCATGGAATATCCAATATTGGTTTTCCATTTTTTTGGGTGGCGTGCCTGGCATCGATACTGCATTAAAAATCATTACCGTACTGTTTTGAGAATCTGACGGGTTTTTAGAAACGAAGCAATTGGGCACCGTGGAACACTTCTTTTTATTGAAATGGTCTATGAATGGGAATAAATAACCTGGAGCCCCGTGCACGCTGATAATGACTTTCTTATCAGATATGAATTCGCTGATTTTCTCATCGGAACTGACATTGTTCATTTTCTTATCAGAAAAACTTGCGTTTGAATTTTTTGATATTAGAAACACATGACCATTCATATAATACATATAATTCACTACGAGCCAAAATGTTGATGTCACAGCAATCAGCAAGACAGCTTTGAAAGTGATGAAACTCTGTTCCGTCATTTCATCCTAAAAAAGCGATGAAGACAAAATGAACTATACATTTAATTTTTGAAATATACGTGTAGTTTTCATTGTAATTATAATTTACACTACAATATATACTATAATTACAACTATGATTTAGATTTACAAAGCTGTACATAATAATTCAAAAATTGTGATTTTATTTACTTTAATTATGGGCCAGCACGAGTCAGCCCATTATAAGTCGGATGTGTTGCTGCGGGACATTTGTCCGTTACCGCGGATGTGTTCAAATAAAGAATGACGTTTTTTTTTGTTTGTTTTTTAAAAATTATTTTAAAGAAAGGTTTATATGTTATTTATTTTTTATTGCGACAGACAAAAAAGAATTCATGGTATAATAGCGAAACTGATTTACCAGTGTATGTGATCCACTTACTATTACGAGATTCATTAAGGACTTTAGACTGGTGATGGAACATCGGTTAATTTTTATAATCGATCATCGGTTGGAATCGGTTGCTGCTTCTGATGCGATTTTACCGATTATAATAGGAAAACATTTTTATCTTAAAAAGCATAATCTTACAAAGTGTTTCATGATTTATTTCATTTACAAATGTATATTTAAATATTTACACACACATATATGATTATATGTAAAGGTAAATATTTCAAAGGCAGCATGCATCTAAACTTACGTCAAATATGAATTCTCAATGACCATGTATTGAGTGACAACATGGCAAGATTTCCATCATCATCAAAAGGAAGTTTTAATGACTTGTTTAAATGGTCTAGTGCACTTGTCAAAAGCTGTTAAGAGATTTTGTTCTGCAGGTTGTGAATTCAACGCCCGGTAGGGGCAGAAGTGGGTATCCAAATCTAGTGAATTTTTCTGTGTTTTATATTAAATAAATCATAACTTATGTATGTTTAGGAGTACATATTTCAATCTTTGTGCTTTGTAGAAGTGGAAATGAGCTAATACCAGAATGCATCCTATAAGAAGTGTAAATGCATCCGATGATCGATTATGAAAAAAAAATAATCAATCATCAAAATCGGTAGCTTTTTTTGTAACCAATCGATGTTTTCTGATGATCGGTACAACGCTACTTTAGAAGTCTATATATAGGGATGACGTCATACAAGTAATACTAGATCGGCAATTTTCTGTGTTAAGAAACAAAAGTTTATGTTTAAAAACAGATAAGAATGCTGCTAGCACCACTCTATTATTTAACATGCAAGTACAGAGTGTATAAAAAATGTTCAATCAATTAATTATAGAATTTCTATCATAGTAGATTTTTAAGACCTTTAATTATACAAGTAATGTTAGGAAATTTTATTGGATGGTTTGCGGTGCAATGCATGATCGAAAGATAAAATATTCAATAAATAACTCAGGGTTAGATTAAAGATTCGGTATAATGTATATAATTACATTGTAATACAAAGTCGTCAGTTTTCAAATAAAACCGTTCTCCGCAGGCATGGTTATGACTATTTTCATAAAATGAAGGGTTTTATAAATAAATGTAATACACGTAAGTTACACCATATTATTTACATTTAGATTGTGGAAGTATTCTTCATTGCAAAGTATATTAAGTATATTACTCCCCTTTTTTCTGACAAAGAACATATTCTTATTATCTGAAATGGGAAAATAAATATACCGTTCTACTCTCTCCCCCCCCCCCCCCCCCCCCCCCCCACACACACACACACATACACACCCGGTTTACTGACGTTAGGAACTTTTTATTAGAAGAAAAATACTACTAAAATTTGTACAGTATTGAAGAGATAAAAAAAAAAATTGGCTTGAGCTTGAATACCCCCCCCCCTATTTTTGATTTTTTGTTTGTTTGGTGAAATAAGTGGTATAGGCTAAATGATCACTTTTGGATATAGATACAAAATAGTAAACACACTTTAGAGTTTTAGATGAATATGAATTTTTACCAAGTAACTTTTCGGAAGTTGCCGACAACAGAATTCTTCCGCATCACGGAAAAGAACAAAAGAACAAAAGGACAAATGTACATTGTGTATAGCCTGTTGTTTCCTCTAAATTTCACAAGCCTTCGTGTTATAATTTTCGAGGGCTTTTAAAGAAAGGAATTCTTCGAAACATTTTTCTTTTATGGAGAAGACGTTACTTTAGTTGACACGTGCAAATAATTTTTTTTTTAGTTCTTACACTTCCCAAAACCTTTCTGACCAATAAATGTGGTGCTTCCAAGGACCAATGTTTCTCGTTTTTAATTAATGGTACAGGCACCACGGCTCTACACTTCGGAAATTGATATTTTGGAAGGGATGAAGGGAAATTACCGTTTATAAAGAGTTTTACAAAGAGAATGAAATTTTTCCTGAAATTTATTTACAGACTATTTTGAATTTCACGTTTCCTTTTCCAAAGCATTTGACTTTCAATGATAACAAATACGCTCATCACTCGTGCTATTTTCACTTACCACATACAGATATTCTGGAGAGGTAAGCGCTCATAGTTTCCAGTGTTACAACCAAGCAACTGTAAATATGTACTTTATCAACCTGATATTCGCAAGGAAGTGGACACGTTATGATTTCGACGTCTTGTCCTTTACTGCCTTCAGGGAGGTCATACATATGTATGTATAAACCTAAATAAGGGTGTACCAATAAACGTTCACGGTGTCACATTTCATTCACTTTTACCTAACATCAACCAACTTTACAGAGCTAAGATATAGGCCATCTTAATCACAAACTGCTCTTCGTTTTTTGCCTGTTTTTGAAATTTAGTCCAGTTAGACATATCATTACTGGTGATGTCAATATAGTTGAAGATGAGGACCTGAAATCATTTATTTTAAAAGTTCATATCTTCAGAGAACCTCAATCTTTCAATTGGCGACAGAACTTCATCTCTGTTATGAATTCTGTCGAAGATTTTGCAAGATGATGAACTAGATAAATATAAAAAAGAAGTTAATACCTTGTTAGAATGGGTAAAACATATAAGAGGAATATTAAAATCACATATTAGACACATCGAAACTAAATTGAATACATCTATCCTTCTGTGTTTAGTAAACCAAAAGTTATAAAAGAATTATATAGGTTACATGAGAAATGTGTTTTAATTCCAGCTCACAAAGATTGTAACAACGTTGTCTTTTGTTTGTAAAGCTCATTATTACAACTGTATTTTAAACGAACATGGCATTAATTCCACCTTGGTAATCCTACCTCTACTCTAACTTCCTTTTCAAAATAATGAAATCCTTTGAATGCTTTAATTCTAAACACATTTAATATCTCTGTCAATGAGACGAAAGACTATGATTTACCACACTTATACTGGATTTCTAACTTCACAAAATCCCTTACAAACATAGAGACATTGTACATTGCTGGATCTAGTAAATGTTCTAACAAGCACCTGTCGTTGTTCCTCACGTAAATAGTAACTACTGTGAGCGAGAAATTTTGAACGTATTGTGCCACAACATATATCAGAAGTGGTGTATATCAAATGTGGATTATGAAAATTCTAAAGAAAATTTAGTAAGTTTTGTATCACAAAACCTTTTGCAAAATCAACTACATCAAAATGTGTGACTTCTCAACACTTGATATTACCATTCCTCATGATAAATCAAAGCCTACGCTTTTTGACATAATAAACAGTTGCTTCTCCATTAACAAAATAGAAAAAAGAAAGAATTATTACCTAGTGATCATTCATTCAAGTATTGCTTTGTAAAAGGGGCATGGACACAATTTTAGCTGAAAATTTCAAATTCTATTTTTCTATCTTTAATGTTTAAAATGCTTAACAATTTTTAATGGTCAACCAAATTTTACTATCAGTTGTTGAGTTACAAGTGAGATATAGCACCTACAATTCTTTGTTATGTAAACAAGGCTCGTGTCATGTTTTTGTTTACATATAAACTGCTTAATAGAAAATATGTTTAAAACAAAATGAGATGTGACAAACACTAGAAACTATTTGTTTGTGTTCAGAATTGAAAACAAAATCTGCTTTTACTGGTATATTTAACCTATGTAGATAAAAATGACACCGGCCTTTTGTATATATAACAAAGAATTATGAGCTCTGTGTTTCTCATGTTACTCAAAATTTTCCTAACCATTTGAAATACCTTAATTAAACCTTCTAAACAGTAACAATGGAAAAATAAAATCTTAAAATTTTCAGCACAAATCGTATCCATGTTCATATAAAGACCATTGAACGCATGAATCAATATTAAAAAGATGCTGGAGTTCCTCATTGACAATATCTTTGCAGTCTTTGGTGATCAGGTCTTCCAACAGTCTTTTCCTATGGGCACGAATTGTATTTCTTTATTAGCTGACCTGTTTGTAGATTTCTTCGAGGAATAATAATGATAATAATTTGTTCAAAATCTTCTATATGAGAAGAAAAAATTCTCTTGCTGTGGCCTTCCATTCGATATTAAAAATATCGACATTTTAGCTATTAATATTGATGATTTTCATTCATATCAATTAGCTAACAACTTTATGATATAGAGAATGACGTCAGCTTCTCTTCGTCAACTTCCCATATTTATGTAGCAATATCCCATTATTACCAGCATATGGGTTTTATGTCGCTCAACTGATTCAACAGTGTAGTGTAGTAGTGTGGTAGTTGATAATGGCCAAACAGAATGGTCACCAGTAACATCGAGACTGAAACAAGGATGTATGTTAACACCCCTACTGTTGTTACTGGCTATAGACTGAGTCATGAATGAATCCACCAAAGAACAGGATAGAGTCATTAGATGGAGGATGGACGACAAACTGGATGATCTGGATTATACTGACGACCTTTGTCTCATCTCATCCACCCACCGGCATATTCAGGAGAAAACAACCAAACTCAATGAAACATCTATAAGATTAGGCCTAAACATCAATCAAAAGAAGACCAGAGTAATGAGAATCAATGCAAGAAATCACAACCCAGTGCAAGTAAATGGTGAGCCATTGGAAAATGTAGAAGCCTTCACATACATGCGAAGCATTGTAACAACATCAGGAGGCACTGATGAGGATATAAAATCAAGAATAAATAAGGCTCGCCATGTGTTCGTCATCTTAAAACCAATTTGGAACTCTTCCCAGATGACTATGAGGACAAAGCTAAGGATCTTTAATAGTAATGTAAAATCTGTATTGCTATATGGATTAGAATGCTTGAAGCTTCATAAAGTTCTCACAAGGAAATTGAGAGCGTTTGTAAATCGATGCCTAAGGACCATCAAATCAGATGATCTCATATGATGTCTAACAAAGAACTCATGATCAGAGAAATGTCCAAACCGGAAGACATCATAGTGGAAATTGCGAGAAGGAAATGGAGAAGGGTCGGCCATGTGCTAAGGAAAGATCAGCTCGACATCACCAGAGAAGCTATCTTCTGGACAGCCAACTGCAAAAGAAAGAGAGGAAAGCCATAAAGAGCATGGCGTAGAACAACAGAAAGTGAACTAAAACAGATAGGGCTAACATGGAAAACGGTGCCAGCTAGAGCAAAGGACATAAGTGCGTGAAAAGACTGTATGGCTGCCTTATGCGCCACATGACACGAAGAGGATTAAGTAGGAAAGTATGGTTTTATGTCTCTCAACTGATTCAGTAGCAAGAGCTTGTTCTCCGTATGGTCAGTTTTTAAAAACAAGCTACTGACAAAGAAGTTGATGTTATAGGGGTTTCAACAGTCTCCATTAAAGTCAACATTTCGCATATTCTATGGTCGTTATTATGATCTTATATACCATTACAACCTGTCATTGGGTTAAATGCTGTCTGGCGTGTTTCACACCAATTGTTACGCCGTTCTTTACACACTGACTTTGAATAACGATTGCTCCTTTTATCTGATCAAGATATAGAGTGCCACTGGCCGATAGGGAATGTTTACTCCTCCTAAGTACTTGGCCCCACTTCCAGTATGTCAAGGGGTTTGTGTTTGCCCTACTTCTATATAAATTTATTGTTGTGGTGATGTGTTGAGATGGATCGTTTTCTTCACCTTTTCATTGCGACATCGATCAGCTTTTATGTTCGGTATATACAATTGCATGTACTTGTTTCCTAAACCAGCACAAAAAAAAAATCGTTTTTCAAAGAGAGGAAGAAAGACAAGACAAATTGTACTCGTATGTAAGTTGGTAAAAAAATGGATGGATCTCGAACGGATGAAACCATACAAATCAGCCGCATGTTCGTATTATAATGGATTCAGGGTAAGACATTTTTTAAATAAGTGATCTCGTCTTATAAGACCCCGTTTTTTGAAAATGGAGATGATCGGTTATATTCTAATGCAAATAATAATATATTGGGTGATTTTGGTATTTACCTTAATAAGCATTTACCTTTTAGATAGTATCGGCAAAATTAAAAAAAGTCTTTAAATGATAGACAGAAGTGGTGTAAAATCAAATGTGGATTCCTAAAAATTCTAAAGAACATTTAGTGAATTTGTAATAACAAAACTTTTATCAAATCCACACCATTGCTATGATTATAATGTTACAACACTTTACACGACCATACCTCACGATAAATCAAAGACTGGACTTTTTGACACCATAGACAGTTACTTTGTCAACAAAAACGGTAAAAGGAAATATCGAGTGATCGGTCATCCCAAAAATTATTTTGTTAAACACCACTCTGACTCCTCTCCCATGTACTCTGAAGTTGATATTAAAAAGATGCTAAAGTTCATCAATGACAATGTCTTCGTAGTCTTTATTGATCAGGTATTCCAACAATTTGTTGGAATTCCCAAGGGCAGGAATTGTGCTCCTTTGTTAGCTAACCTGTTTTTATATTCGTATGGAGCAGAATGCATTCAAAAGCTTCTACATGAGAGGAGGAAATCTCTTGCTGTGGCGTTCAATTCGATTGATTGATTGATTAAATATTGTTTAACGTCTCGTTCGAGAATTTTTCACTCATATGGAGACGTTTCCATTGCCGGTGAAGGGCTGCAAAATTTAGGCCTATGCTCGGCGCTTATGGACATAGAGCAGGGAGGGATCTTTAACGTGCCACTCCCGCTGTGACACAGGACATCGGGTTTTGCGGTGTCATCCGAAAGACCGCCCCATTTAGTCGTCTCTTAGGACAAGCAAGGGATACTGAGGATCTATTCTAACAACCCGGATCCCCACGGGACCTTCAGTTCTACATTTAGATATATCGACGACTATTTATCTATTAACAATTATCATTTTCATTCATTTGTCGATTCGATATATCCCAGTGAACTTGAAATAAAAGACACCACTAAGTCTTCCACATCTATTTCTTACTTAGATATGTTATTGAAAATAGATGCTGGCGGCAAAATAACAACGCAACTTTATGACAAACGAGATGATTTTAATTTCTCCATCCTCAACTACCCTTATGTATGCGGCAATATTTCATCATCACCTGCATATGGTGTTTATATCGCCCAAGTTTTTATGTATTTATATCGAACAAGCACTTGTTCTGCATATGATCAGTTTTAAATCGAAGCAGGCTACTTACAAAGAAGGTGATGTTACAGGGGTTTGTACAGTCTCGTCTAAAGTTAGCATTTCGCAAATTTTATGGTCTTTATAACGATTTAGTTTGCCAGTACAATCTTCCATTAGGTCGACTGCTGTCTGATGTCTTTCATGCAAACTGTTAGGCCATTCTTGGCACATTGATTCTGACTGCGGATTGCTCCGTTTACCTGGTCGAGATGTAGGGCTCATGGCGGATGTGGACAGGGGATGCTTACTCCTCCTAGGCACCTGATCCTACCTCTGGTATGTCCAGGGATCCGTGTTTGCCCATCTGTTTTATCTGTATTTCTATAGGGATTACGAGATTGCATACTATTTGTTATCTCGGCCTTTTCTACATTCAGAGGCAAATTGTACAAAATTACTGGGTACAGAATTGATTACTAGTGTAGATAATCTATGGATATTTGGAATAGATTATAATAATAATTTAATTGCAAGTATGAGCAACAGCTTTTGGATACACATTTTTCAGAGCTGGTTAAGGATAAATTCTACCAAAGCCAAATTTTTTTTTGGTGAAAATATTTGCTATAATCCAAATATTATTATTGGTGAAAAATCAGTATTTTTAAAAGCCTGTATGATCTAAGTATTATATCTCTTAATGACCTTCTTAATGAAAATTGTAATTTGTACAGTTTTGATAATGTACAAAATATTTTGAACGCTAAATTGAATTTTTTTTTAGAATATGCAGAATTAAAGAAAGCAATTCAACAAAGACTTTTTACAAGACAAGATAAGAACCACTATGCCACTTTTACCTATTATACCTTCTACTAAGAAGCACTATGCCACTTTTACCTATTATATCTTCTACTATATCAGTGTATTTCGAAGACAAAAAGGGTTGTAAGAAAATGTATAAACAATTGATAAGTCATAGGACAACAAAATTTAAATCTCTATCAAAATTGGGGGGGGGGGGGGGGGGGGGGTTCGTACTCAAAATCGCAAGGCCTCTCACCTCTAGTCGGCGTGGGTTCGATTCTCGCTCGCGCCGATATATGTGAGAAAGTTTGCTAGTTTACTTTCGGAAGGTCGGTGGTCTCTTCCCAGGTACAGTGTATCTGGATTCTCTCCTCCACCAATAAAAATTGGACTCCACCAGATAACTGATAATCTCACATATATTGGCGCCAGCCGGAATCGAACACGCGCCGATTAGAGGTGAGAGGCCTTGTGATTTTGAGCGCAATGCTCTAACCACTCGTCCACGGAGGCCCCCTTTTTGAATGTAAGTCGAATTCCTACCCTAGTATTGATATTTTTAGTGTATGGTGCCTTTTTATGATTATTTTATATGTCGAAAGCTCGTGCTTGATTTCAAGGTTCCGAAAAATATATATACCAGAATATATTAATGTTTTTAGTTTTGTCAGCCAATTTAGTACTAGAACAACAAGAAGTAGTGATAATGGCATTTTATATTTACCAAAAGTTTGAACTGAATATCATAAAAAGGTCTTTTAAGGTATCATCTACAATTTTATGGAATCAATCGCCTACGCATGTCAGAAGCTGTGGTCTTATTTCATCTTAAGTCAGCATATTTACAACATTATAATTCTATATATATATATATATATACATATATATATATATATATATATATATATATATATATATAATATTCTTTCATTTCCCTATCTGTGAACATGTTTTATATAAGACTACAATGTAAACTAGTCATTTGATACTAGTTGTGTTATATCCTATCTAAAGATAGAATCCATTATAATAAGGAAATAGTCAACCACTTTCTAACTTTCTGAGATACTTATTAATAGTTATGAAGGCATTTAGAGGTGATACGGAAATATATGATGAAGTTCTTAAAAAAATAATATTAGGAGAGGCGTAAGCCGAGACCAGTCTCGTTGGTTTTTTTTTTCAAGACCCCCATATATTTCCGTATTGCACATCTAAGTGTTGATATAACTAATTTATCCTGTCAATGATTTTACGTACATACATTAATTAAAGGCTTATAGACATTATTAATATTAAGCTGTATTAAATGTAGAACATTAGTAAATGATTGCAACATATGTATTTTTGAGACACTATCATAATATCAAATATACAATGACTGAACCATTTAAACCAACAATAAGGGGATAAAAGCAAGTTTTTCAACAAATTGTAAGTTCAAGAAATAAATTAATTTTTAAATTATACTTTAAAATGTTCTTAACTATGACGTCATAATAGGCTCTCACTAATTCCAGTGACAGGGTATATGTATCCTCGGGTCATGGTACTCATGCGTTTTTAGTAAACCACATAGAAGGTGCATATTGACAATACTAGGTTAGTGAGAGGCATAATATTGTTGTATGTAATATTGATTTCAGCCAATGGAATTTCAATTTTTTTATCAGAGGCAACATAATACTGTATGCGCAGTTCTAAAGATCTAGCACCTAGTGTTTTGATCATACTTTTCTGTGGACTGGTATCTTCTAAATATACTATGGTGTAAAGGTGAAAAAGTGAAGATAACGAATAGTAGCTCCTATAAAGAATGCTGAATTGAGAATAAGGTAAACACGGATCCCTGGACAAACCAGAAGTGGTATCAGGTGCCCAGGAAGACTAAGCATCCCACTCTCACCAGAATACATGTTTTTAAATATCTAACTCCTAGTATTTCGATAACAATTTCCTGTAGTATGTGTCTATAAGTATCCATGATGCACACCTTTTCCACAATTAGGACGATATAAGACAAGCAATAGAATAAGATAAGCTTTATTTTAAGTCGGCATGTTATAATAACAAAGAAGCATGAACTCCAGGGAACATTTAAACCGACATATAACGTTATTTACAAAATAATAAGTAACGAGAAACAACAATCAAAGCAGGTAATGGTATCAATCATAAGTCTGTCATATTTAAAAGTTTTATTTCCATTTAAGAGTAAAGTTATCAACAGATTTTGGCTAGAAATATATTTGAATAGAAAAATGTATCTAAAGGACGTTATAATTTGTTATTAAATAATATATCTATTTTATATATTGATAGAAAATAGATCAGACAACAGAAGATAACGGAGACCATACATGCCAAATTGGCTTCGTTAAACTAAACTAATGCATGGAAACATATCACTAATGGGCTAAATTAAACTAAACTTACTTACATGGAAACAAAGCAATGAAACGTGCAGCGTAAAACAAAAATCAGAACAAAACAGATTTGCACATGTTGCAGCACTCACAACTACAGTAGCAGACATCACACACAATCACAATTGAGGCATAAAGGAAATAAACTAATAAATACACGTCAGGTTTTGCTGCAGCAGTATGGATAGGATTTTTATCTTCAAGAACTGATTTTGCTGTCATCACCGTTCCAATTGGATAATGAGGATTTGAAATGTGTCCCTAAAACATTTTGAGCAGATATTCCACAGTACTGCTGCAGCATACCTTTCTCCGTCCAATTTCTTACCGTGCTGTGATGTTCTAACCGATGGAATCTGTAAAATATAAGCGTAGCGAAAATCATATCTATTCTCTTTGATCTTAACTAAATCATGTAAATATGGTGGTGTTATCTAAAAGTTTCTAATGTCATTGTGCGGATTTGTCTTACGTATAATAATATTTATCTTTTTCTAAAAGTTCTTCGTAGGTACGATAGGTGCGAAACTTCTTTTCATAATAATTATAGTTGGCTTTTACTTTAAAAATTACACTGGACTTACTAGCAGTTACTTATTCATTGAATTGAGCATTTTGATAGATCTCATCCAAAATGGCCAATTGCATGAAAAGGACCAGATAACTAACAGTATTCAATCTCATAATTCCTATAGAAAATACAAATCAGAGAGATAGGCAAACACGGACCTCTGGTCATATCAGAGGTAGGATCAGGTGTCTAGAAGGAGTAAGCATCCCCTGTCGACCGGTCACACCCACCGTGAGTTCTATATTCCGATCAGGTGAACGGAACAATCCGTAGTCAGACAGTGTGTCAAGAACGGCCTAACAATTGGTATGAAACATATCAGACAGCATTTGACTTAATGGTAAGTTGTACTGACAAACTTGATCGTTATAACGACCATAAAATTTACGAAATGCTGACTTTAGACTAAACTGTACAAACCCCTGTAACAACAACTTCTTTGTCAGTAGCCCGCCTCGATTTGAAAATTGATCATATGCAGAACAAGCTCTTGCGTATCGAATCATTTGGGAGATATGAACACCGTATGCAGGTGATGATGGAATATTGCCACATAAAAAATATGAATGAAAATGATCATTGTTAATAAACTGAACGTCCTAGATATATCTAAATGTCAAATTGAAGGCCACAGCAAAAGATTTTTTCCTTCCATGTAGAAGCTTTTGAATGAATTCTGCTTCATAAGAATATAAAGATAGGACAGCTAACAAAGGAGCACAATTCCTGCCCATGGGAATTCCAACAGACTGTTGGAAGACCTGATCACCATAGACTACGAAAATATTGTCAATGTGGAACTCTAGCATCTTTTTAATATCAACTTCAGAGTACTTGTGCGTGGAGTCAGAGTGGTGTTTAACAAAATATTTTTTGGGATGACCAATCAATAGATATGAATATTTCCATTTACCATTTTTGTTCTATGATGTCAAAAAGTCTAGTCTTTAATTTATTGTGAGGTATAGCCGTGTAAAGTGTTTCAAAACCATGCGTTTTAATGCTGTGAATTGGAGAAATATTTTGTGATTTTAAATTCACTAAAAGTTCTTTAGAATTTTTAAGAATGCACATTTGATTTACACCACTTCTGGCATATGTAAATTTAATATATTACATAAAGGTGATGATAATTAATCTTTTAATGTTTTAAAACATGCATAAGTATGGAGATTGATATTCTCTGTAGGAAAATGAACAGGCGTAGCCTACATCCACTCAGCATCGCAAAGCCCGTATATTGTCTCTGTTCATACTCCGTCATCCACTCATCATCTCAAACCCCGTATATTGTCTCTGTTCATACTCCGTCATCCACTCATCATCGCAAACCCCGTATATTGTCTCTGTTCATACTCCGTCATCCACTCATCATCGCAAACCCCGTATATTGTCTCTGTTCACACTACGCCATAGCCGTGATTGTATTATTAAGAAAACCCTCAACTTTTTATGTATCAAACAATCGGATCGCTCCCATGATTTTTTATGGAAAAAAAAAAAACTCGCGTGGCTTGTGGCGGGATAATCTGAGGATTGCCGATTGTGAAAATCTGATACATAAGCCAAACAAAATAAGTTCATTGTTAAGTGGATTTCATTTAATACTGTAAATAGCTCTATACATTATCTGTCTGTTGTTTTTTGTAAATGAACACTATACGTTTTACCTGTAGGTGTAGTAATTAAGATATCGAAATTTGTTGTGATTGTGATTGGTCAATGAATGACCGTGTCATTTTCATAAATATTAATGAAAACCAAGGGTTTTGCTGATCATAGAGAAACGGTTTGAGGCATGGCAGGTACTCGCGGACTCAGTAAGCGTGGCTAGCATCGATTACATCCAGATCTCTTCTTTTGATTCTGGAAAATGTGTAAATGCAGGAACCGGTGACGTTTTGCGCAATAGACAGGTTTTCTATAACTTTAACATTAAGGCATGCATATCAATAATTCCTCGCCGTTAAATTATTTCCACATGTTCTCTTTCACAGATTTAAGTCACCCTATTCTTTATCTCTACTGGCGGTAGAAAAACAATAAAACATCTTGAGTCGGACAATTCAGAAACTTGTATTTTGTTTCTCGACATTTAACTTATGATTACACATATGTTGCTATTGATACGGAGAATAAGTTTTTGACTAAGGTGAAAGAGCTTTCTGTTAAACAAAATATTTGTCCACATTTTCCGGCTTTGGATTTTGGATTGTTTTTCTTCTGCCAATATAGATAAACTAATTATTCAAGCTGGGACTGCTATGAAATTCATCATCAATTTCACGTAAATCGCATATATTACAAAGTTTTGAACTTTGCGTTAATTTCGCCAGCGTCCACTTTCGATAGGTACGTGGGGATTACAGATCGAAATTTATCACAACATCTTTCTTTGCTAGGCTATTGAGAATGAATACAACCTAATACTTACCTTTGTTCTAGTTATTCTCCAACCCATTGCAAGCATTGACGTACGTTTTAATAACTCTAATTACCTGCCGCATATATATTTGTGATATGATTAACAACATTTTTTGATAATCGTCCACACGGTTAGCATTACCCTCTCATGTCATCACGACAACCCAACCTCAGTGTAATAAATTCACGTAGATAGGACACGTTGGAATAATGCATAATTACTATAATGAAATAGACTGTTGTTTACCGATTATCTGTAATTAATCACAAACGACGTTACTTTCCATTCTGATAAAATTGGCTACATGGTGACGTTTTGATAAAACACAGACTTCATAAATAATAACGAAAACCTCATACTTGGAGCGGATCTGGTAACAGATGTCTACATTTGTGATCCTAATGTCTGACCTTTAATTGGGCATGGACATGATATGAGCTGAAAATGTTTCTAATCTTTTCTTTTTTTTTCATTTCTGATGCTTACAATGCTTATCTAAAGTTTTTTTTAAATAATTAATCAAAATTTGAATATCACTTGTTCAGTTACGAGTGAGATACAGCATTCACAAATATTCGTTATGTAAACACGTTTGTTTTCATATAGATTGCTTAATAGAAAGTATCATGTTTAAAATGAGACATGCCAAAAACTAAAAATTGTTTAACTGTGTTCAGAAGGAACTTGTAAATTAATAAATCTTCTTTAAACGAAACTTGTTTAGTATGTTTATCCTATGTAAGCAAAAACATGAACGAGTCATGTTTACATAACAAAGAATTGTGAGCGCTGTATCTTTCATATAACTCGACATCTGGCATTGAAATATTTACTGACTATTAGAAATATCTTAGTTAAGCAAGTGGAAAAATATAATGTGAAGATTTTCAGCTCGAATGGTGTCCATGCCCCTTTAAAGTATTTATTACACTCGCATTTTCTAAATAAAGTTCAATCATATTGTTGTTACCGTAATCTCCTCTTTTATTATAAGTTTGTTTGTTTGTTTGTTTGTTTGTTTTTCCGCCACACTCAACAATTTTTCAGTTAACTGGTGGAGTCCAGTTTTTGTAGATGGAGGAGAAAACCCAGATACAATGTATCCGGGAAGATACCACCGACCTTCCGAAAGTAAACTGGCAAATCGATCAATTTTTTGGTATATGGTAGGTGGGTCCCGTAGATATGCAGTGCGATTTTGGAGCTTCCAATGTTACTCTAAGGGCATATAGGGGTAAAAATTGCATTTTCCAACAAAAATATGGCTCTCAGAATTCACTTTACGCAGTAGCAAAATCATCTTTGGAGAATGATATCTGGTGTCCTGTATGTATGTAATAAGTTTTGGAATTTCCAATTTTATCCTGGGGGCCAAATGGGAAAAACTATGTGGGTTTTTTTCACAACAACCCCCCTCCCAGTTTTCAGAACTCCTCTTACATTTTACGCAGTAGCCAAATCATCTCTTGGAAGATGATTGTTGGTTTCCTATACGTATGCAATACAGTTTCAGAATTTTCATTTTCATCCTTGGGCAATTGGGGTGGAGAAATAACATTATTTTTCTGCAGAAAAACCTTGTTCCAAGAACTGTTCTTGCAGTTTATGCAGTAGCCAAATAATCCTTCGGGAGATAATTGGTGGTGCCCTTTTGATGTGCAATAAAGTTTCGGAATTTTCTTTGTCACCTTGAGGGGAAAATGGGGAGGGAAAATTGCCAAACAAAAACCTGGTGTTCAGTGCACTGTGTCATACACAAGAATATATACTATTCAAAAAAGTAGGGGACATTGGATTTACAAGGACACTCAGTCCGGACCTTTCCCCTATCGAGCATGTCTGGGACATGCTTGGACAGCGGCTACACCAACGTCAAAAAGCTCCTGTCAATGTCCAAGAACTTGCTGCAGCATTGCAACAGAATGGAATAACCTTTCCCAAAATAAATTGGGACGTCTCGTTTGGAGTGTACCACGCCGAATCCGAACTTGTCTAGCCAACCGAAGGGGTTTTACCCGCAACTGACTCTATTTCACAATGGTGGTAAATTAGCTGTGTGACCCTGTGTTAGTGTTGACTCTTATTTTGGAGAATCTGTCCTTTTTGACTGCACATAGGGTTTCGAATAAATTGACAAAAGTTTCCTTAATTTTTTTTTCTGTCATTTGTTTCATTCCTGACCTCATGATCTGCATTTCAATGTCCTTGTAAATCCAATATCCCCTACGTTTTTTTAATAATACATTTGCTATAAGGGCTGGATTCTCAACCATTTCAAAGATATTTGAACAATAAAAAGTGATGGAGATTGCCCATCAAAATACTCAATGCTTCTTGATATGTGCAGCAGGAATATGTATTGTGCATGGATCATCATCTCAATTGTTTTAAATAAATTTTAACAATTATGAAATAAGGTTTTGGATGACCCCAGGGCACAAATCCAACAGACTACTCCGTGCATCTTGACAAACATGTATGCAGCAAGAATATATATGATACAGAGTATATTTAAAGCCAAACACTTGCATGCGGGTATTACTCTCTTATGATAGCATCTAGTTTGATTCTGAATTTCTAATATATATATATATATATATATATATATATATATATATATATATATTAGAATTATATCATATTATAATGTACAATATAATATTACATACATTAGTCGTTCCTGTAAGAGTTTGTATGATCCAAGTGCAAGTTTATGGAAAGCAAATTATGAATCATGGGGAAAAAACCGGATACAAGACGATAATGGTTTGTAAATTCCACTCATTATAATTTTCGATTGTCCACTATTTTCACTTGCACTGTTTTCTTTAATCACAATTTGCGAATTATTCTGCGCTAATTTCGAGCCGTCTTTTGTTTATATATAACCTCCGACTTTCGAAGTAAATTTGGTAAAAAATGTAGGAAAAATTAATAAATTGTTTTCAGATTTTCCTCAAATATGAATTAAACACAAGGTGAAAAATCATGAAAAACGGAAACACTCGAGTACTCAATGAAACACTCAAGTACTCAATGAGATTACAAAAAACTTTTATGAGTACATATATCAATATCGCCATTGAAAAAAAATACATATAGAAGCACAAAAATGTCATGTACTCCATGTTTACATTAAACACATACAAAGGTATGCAAAATTATATCTTAATAATTCACTACATATTCACTGCAATATCTCACTTGAACCGGAGGTTCCTGTAAGTTTCTTCTTCTGATTTAATGAAAATCTGATTATCACTTATTGAAATAATTGAATTGAACGATTGTTTCCAGAAAAATGTATGATTGATCGTTTCCAGAAAAATGTATGATTGATCGTTTCCAGAAAAATGTATGATTGATCGGTTTTCAATTATAATTGGAACATCACTCCTTATCCCTATCTTCTCTGCTTTTCCCCTTTTAAGAGAACCCATTGTGGTAACTCTGTAAAATATTGACTGATGAAAGGATGTTTTAAAATCCGTACATGTAATCATAACTTACATCACATGTAAAAAAAAAAAAAAAAATATATATATATATAATAAGGGGGGGGGGGGGGGGGGGGGTTAAAGGGGAATTGTCTAACACCTCAATCTGGTTGTTGTTACATGCATCGTGGCTAGAAAAATATCCTGGCTGTTAGACAAACAGGACTCAAATTAAACAACATGCTATCATATTGATCACAGTATGATAAATTTACAGAAATCACACGCAAAATTTGTTACCTACAAAACGTCACGTACCTATGTAGGGTATTCTGATCATATTAATAATAATTATACCACAGAGGTCAAAGGAATGCAGCGGTCATTATTCTACGATATATCTTCACACGTAATAACTGATTATGAAAAAAAAAACGACACACACCTTACATGCTCTTCGTTTTTCGCTAATACAACAATAAATCGATAACTGCTAATTCAATTTTATAATAAAAAGAATCAATATATGCTGCAAAACAAATTAATAAAAATACAAATCAATCATCTGCTTTTCGACATATATATATATATATATATATATATATATATATATATATATATATATATATATGAAAACAAATAGGTGATAAGTTAATCCTCTTTCACGTATGTGAAGTTTTCTTGGACTGTGTATCCAAAGCAATTGATATAATCCGCCAACTTCAAATAATACACTTGAAATAATTTTCAAAATAGATCTAGTATGCCTTACCATCTCGCCATTTTCGTCAGTAAAAAATAACATGTTAACATGTAGGCCTATTCCGTTTCGGAAATTGCCGTGAGATCACAAAGTTACTTGCTTGTAATTCGTAGCTTATCTATAGGCTGTAGATTTCCGAACCGTAGTAGCTCTTGCTTTCGTGAATGATGCAGGATAACATCTGAGGTCGAGAAATGTTGTTTGAAATATAAAAACCTCGGCTAACGCCTCGGCCTTTATATTTCAAAACAACATTTTTCAACCTCGGAAGTTATCCTGCAACATCCCCAAAAACGTGAACTTTATTTCTTAATTGAATTATGTAACATGTCTGATTTGTGTTTATGCTCAGATGCATAAGACAAAGATCATAGGAATTTTCAAGTATGAGGATTTGTACAGTTTATAAACAATATCGTCCAAAGTGGTTTCAAGATCAAAACCCATGTGGTGAAATCATTTTCTTGTTCAAGATGGATATTTCTTCTGGCAATGCCAATAATAAATAAAATAAAAGTAAATTGATAAAAATAATAGCACACACACAGAGCACAAAATAAATAAAAATAAGATTTAAAAATCATGAATATTCATGAAAAATCATGCCTAGTGAAGTAAGGACCTCCGGGTTTAATTGACGCACACTAAGTTTAATCAAACTCAGTGATTAATTATTCAAAATTGTCCTTAACAATTATGAATATCATAAAATGAAAATGATTACAAGAATTGTGTTGTTGAATGATTTTTAGGAGGAATGCTACACCAAAGAAATTTGATGTAGATAAAAAATGGAGAATATGGAAAACAATATTTTGAAATTAAAATCTTTCAAATTTAATTTATTTTGTTAAAAAAAAAAGCATTATTAATACAAAGTAATCTGATAAAAAAAAAATTACCCCCCCCCCCACTCGAACCCACGATTGAATTGACAAATATTTGCGATACTTATATCTTCATTTATGGCTTTAAAGGAAGTAAGCCATTACAACCATGATGATTACCTCCTTAACAGAATTTAACGATCTATAATAAAATAAAACTTGATACATGAATCCAGTATAACTGTATTTCTAAGTTTAGAAACAAAGAAAATTGTGATAATGGTGGGAGGGGGTATTTGAAGGAACATTTATAGAGCGACTTTAAAATGTAAAGCAGTTTCGTGTGAAATTCTACTCTACTTTCCTGATAGATTACGACCGTAATGAAATCAAGATAGCGATCTTGAGCGTGCATTTGTGAACTATAAACACAACGTAATAAACATTGAAAGAATGAAAATATACATCAAATAAATAATGAAAGAAGTAGATGTGGTGGACAATAAAAATAATTTCGCGTTACGCAGTATAGCGAAAAGTAATCATTCTAACGACATGCAAATAATATCATGGAAGTTACTAAGTGTTAATTAAGTGTCCAGTTTTATTTGGGCTACAACCAATGGGGTTTCAATATTGTTAAACCTGTTCGTTTATAGACATCTTACTATTGAGTGATCACTTTCTATCGCACGTTCTCCCGAGCAAATTCATTTTATGTCTTTATTACAAAATTTATGAAAATGTTATTCATATTTAACACTTAATTTTTGCGTACTGGGCACGTTTGCCGCGGATATATAGGTTTCAATAAAGGTTTTCAATAACTTTATTCTATCATAATGGTTTTCCCTAGACGGCGGAGGAGGCTTTTATCATTTATTGTACAATTTGTTATAAATACGCAATGCTGTATCAAAGATGCTTTGTTTGCATACCTATTTTGGGGGGAAATAAACCTGACGTCACTAGGCACGGTGCCATGTAACGTAATGTACGTTTCTGTTGTGATTGTTACATATAGGCAGAACAGTGTAGACTTCGATTCATATACTAGCTGGGGAGGCATATACCCTCTGCCTATAGTTTACATAACATTAAGGTTGCTCACTATATCTTGAAAGATATCAGCACAAAATGATTTAATTATAAAAGATAGGGTGTGTTAAAAAGGCAGAAAATATGCAATTTTGGATTTTAAAAAAACCTCACGATTTTTCAAAAATGTATTTTAATTGATTTTAACAAGAGACTCGAGGGGGAGGGGTGAACTCAGAATCTGCGGTTCACTAGCTGAATACTTTATCAACTGAGCAAACAAATCGACCAATACAAATTATGCCATGAAACATTTTTAAAACTCGCCATATTGGGACGTGGTGTCATGAAGGTATAAGACTTGACGTACTGATGACATAGATTTGCTTGACTGCATGCTCGATCGATAAAGTTTGCAAAAACAGAATAATTACACGTATCGCCTTGTGAATTCCGACATTAAACAAGACTAAATCTACAGTATGTCGTTCTGACAATGTTTTGGTGTTCGAAAACACAGGGCGTAGAAATCCAACTCTAATGGTATCTATACACGGTTTCATTATTGTATAACCCGCTGAAAGAACAAAACCCATACGAAATGTTCGTAAACATTTCATATTTTAAAAGTTTTAAAATATTATCTCATAATCTACGTCCTATATTCTATGATATATTTCAAAATAAAATATAGCGGAAGAATTAGCTGAACATTAAAAAAGAAATTGAACCAATATATTCTCTATTGATAGATATTTTATTAACCAATCTGAATACTTTATTCATTTAATTTTATTCGGAGCTTGCATAATTTTCCACGTGTGTGTCCGAAACCAACATTACGCGGGCCGGCACATAATTTTATGGCATATTTCCATGCAATTAAAACATAGCGGAAGAATTAGCTGCACATTAAGAAAAGAAATTCAATTATATCTCTAAATTAGCATTATACATATCATCAATTTTTATTCCATTGTAGTAGGAGCTTGCATAACTGAGCAAGCCTCTGAACATTCTCACCTGGAGATTTTAACCACGTTTTATGATAAACAATCTTTGGTAATGGTGAAGTAGACATATTGGTAACAATTTTAATTGCACGAGTTTACATTGTTTCAAGTCTTTTAAAGTTAATGATCCAAACTTGTACTCAAGGTCGTTTAATTAGTATGTACTTTGTCTTATTACGTAAGTTCATACCATATATTTTGAATGAAAGTTTGAATGATGTTGGTTGGATATGTTTTGAGTGACATACTACACAAAGTATGCACCGTCAATAGCATAAACTGCAAAAATTGAGGTTAAGTCAAACATGGTAAAATTGCAATAATTCTTTTGTTGATTTGTTTTTCATTATAGGAGGTGTACATGTTCAATATGCATACAAATACTGTGCAACGTTTGAATAATATTGGTTGGATATATTTTGAGTTACAGATTGCATAAAGTAAGTGATGGACAGAGTGGAGCGATTACTAGACAGGTAAAAAAAAATTGCACCTTTAGTTTGCATGAACTTCCCACATGTTTGTACACCAGATGGTGGTATGCAGATTACAAGAAAGATTGATTGATTGTTGTTTTTCGCCACACTCAACAATGTTTCAGTTATCTGGTGGCGTCCAGTTTTTGTAGGTGGATGAGAGAACCCAGATACAATGTATCCTGGAAGAGACCACCGACCTTCCGAAAGTAAACTGACAAACTTTCTCACATATATCGGCACGAGCGAGTATCGAACTCGCGCCGACTAGAGGTGAGAGGCCTTGTGATTTTGAGCACAATGCTCTAATCACTCTCGGCCAAGGAGGCCCCTTACAAGAAAGAAAAGGGCCTTCAAAATCATACTATAGTATACAACACGTACAGACTCTTCGCAATGGATATTTTTTTACGAATTGTAATTCAGTTGTTCTTGATTATATATATATATATATATATATATGCATACACACACACACACACACACACACATATATATATATATACATAATATTTCAAGTAGTACAATGCTAACTCCGGTCGGAGGCTTGGTTTGAGTGAACATTCATTGATAAGTAATTTTCATATATCTTTTGTATGGTACGTATGGTACGAAAATTCGAACATACAGCATTCAAGACTTTAACTAGGAATTAATTAACTAGGAATTAATTCATTATAAAAGTTGTTTGCACATATGTAAATTCATTTGAACCACACCTACCGCCGCAAACGGAGCGATTTTCCAGGTCCCAAGGTAGCAGTTTTCCGGGACTCGATCGAAACGAGAGTGGCAGTTTTCCAGGACTCGATCGTAATGAGGGTGGTTTATTTTCCAGGCACAGCTTGTAATTAGTGCGCTGATGTCTAAATACTTTATAGTGATTTCCCAGAACTTCCGGTATTGATTCGCACAAGGTGTGAAGCATGAAGCATGAAGCTTGAAAAATGTTGACAAGAAAGCTTGCGTCAAAGGTATCAGACCATATAAAATATGAAGAAATCATGATATTTTTATTATTACTTCTTTATCAGATCTACAGGATGAAATATTTCCTTTCAGTGACGTGAAAGGTGACTGAATGGTAACTGAATGATATCTGAATCATCACTGATAAAGTACTTTTCAATCACTTTCAGTTACCATTCCCTTATCATTCAGCTCACTGAATGGCAGGAGCATTTCAGTGACCATTCAGTCAGATTTCAATGACTATTTATTTAGTTTTCAGTGACCATTCAGACAGCATTTAGTGACCATTCAGTCAGGTTTCAGTGACCATTCAGTCAGCATTTAGTGACCATTCAGTCAGATTTTAGCCCATTAAACCTGGTTTAAGCAACCATTCAGTTAGGTTTCAGTGAAGTTTTAATAATTATTCTTTTATATTTCAGTGACCATTAAGCCATATATTAAGCCAGAAATCTTTAAATCTTTCTGTAATTGTTTACCTACATTATGTTGATATTTCTAATCTTGTCTCTTTCACTAATTATTTTGTTGTTTCAATGATATATGATTTATTTCATTAAGAAGCTTGTTTTTCCCTATGTCATATAAATGGCCATCCAGAAATTTTTCTATAATTGTTTACCTATATTCATGTAACTTTCATTTTTCAGTCATACACACTACCTTAGTATTCATTTCGTGAATGATCAATAAAATCTGTTGGTATCACTGTTCATACAAATAACTTTCATAGATTATCTAACTACGATGCATGACAAATCAAAACCAATACACAGATTGAAATTTCCAGCAATATTTATTTATTCCTTTTTTATTGGAGTAAAGCATTTTTCACTTTTATTAAACATAGCTAAAACAGTTTTTCCGTCAGTTACATTATTATAAGTTCATTTTCATTGCATTCTGTATTCAGATTCTTCTCACGAAACGTAGGTAGGTATTACTTCCTCATTCGATTTCGTTTTGGGCATGTACAGTAATCAGCCATCATCCAATGTTTGCAGAGTCATCTTCAGTAAATCTGGAAGTTTTCTATAAAAAGATGATATCAAATGAATATCTGTATAGCTATGTAACACCATCAAACAGATGATTCACACACACACACACACACACACACACACACACACACACACACACACACACACACAATAATGATAAAGTGGGGGGAGGGGTGGGGGTGGGGGTAATGACCTCCTAAGGATGGTGCACACAATGTAGACAATTTTAAAAGATTATTTTATTTTAATGCATATTCACTTTATATCCATCAGAGCCCTGCCCGAAAGCCTGATCCTATAGAATTCACTATTTTTAAAGACAATGACATGTTTTATATACTTATACTAAGGTCTAAAAGATAGTATTTTTACAACTGGAAATGCATACAAGTACATATAATTCTACAAATTTATTCCTCTCAAACTCGGAGGGAAGTGGGGGATGCCCTCCCCCTCCTACGCACGTCTTATATATATAAGTTCTAAAAATAAGTGTAATAATGAGGATCGTATCGTACATTTGATAGTAAGGTTATTTCCTTAAATTTTAAATAAATAATCCCCATGTAGCATTGTTTCAATTCCATTCAATACCATTATTGTAGAGAATCCTAATCTTTGACAAATTTAAATATTGGTATTTGAACATTTTCATGTAGCCAAAAAATTGCGACATGTTTAGACCCCGTTCCCATTCCACCTGTATCTGAATGGGTAAAAATAGATTGAAATCCCATCAAAAGTCAGAATCATAATCTCTCACACAGTATTTTTTGTTTTGTTTTTGCTCGTTCGAGAAGATCAACAGCGACCGACCGATTGTATGATACACAGTGCCGACGCGGAGATGTCCGGTCGCGCTTGCTGACTGAATAAACAAAGTCCGACTCCGTCAACATCAAAGAAAAACAAAGCCTGATGGAATAAATAAATAAACATCAAACGAAATCCGAGTCTGACTGAATAAACAAATAAAGATAGAAAGGGTTGAATATATGGCAATTAAAATATAAATTTATAAACAACAACTCAAACATTATTAGCAAAACTCGGCTGAAATTGTTGCTATTTTTGTAATAAAAAAACCCCCTACTCAAACCTTATATAATTGTTTTATTATATCATTCAATATTGATACACGCTTTTCATCAATGTGATGAAATACGTTGTAAGAATTTATTTACTTGCTTACAATGTATTTTGTTTTTCTCCGTATAAAAAGTACGATCTATTTAAATGATACCCTAAATAATAGTATTTTTGCAGTAGATCAATACAGGGGATTTAAATGTTATTAACATGATATCAACATTAGCGATCTCTGGTGGTCGTAAACGAAAGGAAAAGGGGGGGGGGGATTTGTTTTCCATCTATATTCCCCATTATCTATTACCGGGTATATTGAAAATTACAATGTTATGTCCTGATTTTATGATATAAAGGAATTCTCATTAAGTTAAAGCAAATAGTTTGCATATTTATTATTATACAGTTATACTTGGAATAAAGATATCATTTTATTAACACCCCTTTTATTTTGATATTAAAACTTCTCTAAGATGTTAAATTCTTTTATATTGCAATAAGTAGTACTTACTCGACATAGTCCTTCGGCCTTCTTTCGACAAATGACCCGTAGAGTCTGTTTTCTGAAAGGCGCCCAGCCTGGGGACTTTATATTGACTGAATGGTCACTGAAATGTGCCTACCATCCAGTCGACTGGAATATCACTGAAATGCCACTGAATGGTACATTTGTATCTTTCAGTTTTAACTGAAAGGTTTCATTTCTTCCTGTGATCGGATCACACTGACGATATGCATTTTGTACATCCTTACAGGATGAAGAGTCATATGTGAAGTCGTACTTTTATCAGGATATGTTTTAGACAGCAAATTTAGTTAGTAGAGACAATTTTACGCGGAAGTAAACGACTTTAAAAGGCATTTTACTTTTCTAGACTCGACTCCCCTTATCACCTCAAGACCACTTAAATATATTACTAGTTGTGTGAATCCTCAAAAGCACACCCTTTTTTGTATGAGTGAATAGTGATATAAATAAAATAAACTGACCTCGAAACAAACGCAGAACAAATTGACAACTATTATAGTAATGCTATTATGATAATGACCATTAAATTTTTAAATACGCTTGATTCGATTATACAAATCAAACGCTAAAATTAACCAAAACGTCAATCCTCAACGATATACTCACATTACAGTAATTTCTCGAAGAAATCAATAAAAAATATATTTACATTAATCCCACAGAAACGCATGTACATACAAAACACCCATATCAGGACAAACCGCGCTCTGTAATAATGCAAAATTGTATATCAATGCATATTTTGATATTGTGGTACTTGTACGATTTTATTCACCTAAGGTAAATGGAACCTGAAAGACAGGTTTCTCTTGGTACGGCCATGCATGCAGGACGTTTTCTAGTTGTAGGTATGGGGAAAAAATGGCATCAGAGATAGAACACGCTCTACATTTTGTCTGCAAGACAAAACATTGTACTGAGAAAAAGGTCAGTTTATGCACAGTGGGGATATAATTTTTATTAAGTTTATGAAAAACAGATTCCAGTGGAAATATAACTCTTTTTAACAATAATATAGATGTAATAGTCAGTAGAAGAATGTATACAGACAAAGATGGAAATCTTATTATAACAACTATCTTGGTAGAAATTAGATAAACTTTCACTTCAGATAACATATATGCCCATATTGTCGCCGCTGCACATATTGTCGCCGGCGACAGTATCTGCTGAAAGTGACGGGTGGGTGTAGATTTTGGGATGACGACAATATGTGCAAAAAGAATTGCAAAACCATAGACTCTAACACTACTGTGTAGCTGTGCGTGTTATTTTAGCAATGTTGATAGGCATCTGTGACCTTGACCTTTGACAGCAATGTGTGAATTAGATCAAAGTTCCTAATTAGGGCCCAGCATGAAGTGCTGGAGCCCTATAGTAATCACATTGTCCGTCCGTCAACATTTTCTTTGTAACGCGATAACTCAAAGAGTTTTCATCTTACAGTTTTCAAACTTTGCACAGAAGTACTCTACCATAAAGGAAAGAAGCCAATAAATTGTGGGTTCACATCATTGCGCCTGCCTGTAATAGATTGAATGTTTAATGGGAAATGATTTTCTCGCCGCCGACAATATGTGCAGTAGCAATATTATTAATTACTTTTTACACTGACTTTTTTTTAAAATTACACGTGGAGACTGGAATGTTGTTGAAGACTGTAATCTTGACTGTTATAATTATCTTAGAGAAAATAATCAAAATAATAATTTAAAAAAACAAAATCTGGGGGTGGAAAACTTGAAAGTCAAATATGATTAAACTGACTCCATCCTGCTTGGATTTCTCGACAAAACCTCTAACTTAAGTTTAAGTTTCTTTTATCTGAGCAGTCAAAATTTGAGTAAAATCTCAGACTTAAGTCAACGTTTCGATTCGGACTTAATTTTTTCTCGAGAAATTCAGACCAGATACCAAAATGTTTACATAAAAACGTAGAAATTGAATTGAAAGGTTTACTCCTTCTCGGACGCTGTACGTGGATTTAAGATGGTGAAAAGCCTACTAGATATAATATTTTGTAGATTAAATGAAAGAAATTCCATCAATAAAATCAGTAGTTTTCCTTCAAAGCTGATTAAAACATTGAAATTAAAGCATTTTCTAGTGACAGTTTTATAATGTTACCTATATATATATATATATATATTGCGGTGTAACGATTGTCATGACAACGAAAATAGACCACAAATCCCAAATATGTGCTTTTTCACAATTTTCTTCACATAAAACACAGCAAATGAACTTGTATCATTTAAATAGATTTTAGGATTATTTGTATCCATATACATTTATTACAAACATAAATGAAATTGAGCGTTATTTATTGTATATATATATATATATACACGTACATAAACACTGAAGTAAAGATGAGTATAAGTTACACTTGACTACCTGCAATTATTTTAAAATTTTCCTTACAACCTGATAAAAAAAAATTCAAATGATAATTAAAACATTCTCTACGCACAATTTTATAATGTAACCTATAAAAATTCCAAAATGAAAAAAAGAATGCAATGTATCAAATTTTTACAGTTACCTTGACAACTAAATTAGCCAATGAATCGCAAAATTATGTTGTTAATTTTTTTTTTATGTTTGTGTTGTTGATTTTTCATCCTTTTCGTCATATAGAAATACAAATTGACCAGTAAATTATTGGGAAAAGGAGTACTAACTCCTAGACAAATGACTGCCAACATTTGAAAGTTCATTCCAAGTGCTAATAAAAAACGGCAAAAATTATATAGAATATATTTTTAATTCCTTTAAATACAGCTTTCAAGCCAGTCATTTACACAGGGTGTAATTTCCACTATGCCACAAGGAATAAACCCAGAGAGATAACTAACAGTATTCAACCTCGTAATTCCTATTTTAAATACAAAATTTTGGGCAGGTATTTTGAATAATAAAGTGGAGAATTCTTTTGAACATTGAGGGAATGGAAATGTAAATCAAATACAGGAAAAAGTAAAAAATGTTGTGGACAATTTAATTCATCTATGAGTCAGGGGAACTACGGCGTAACGATCCGCTTGACTGCATGTTCAATCGGTAGCGTCTATCTGTATTAACATTTTTCGCACCTCCCGAGTACAAAAGCAGAGCAATTACACGCATCGCTCTTGAATTGGAGATCTATCATTCATAATAAAACAAGACTAAACTCCGTCATTCTGACAATTTCTTGGTTTCTGAAAATACAGAAATAGTATTGTAAATCCGGCTCTAATGATACTTTTTCTTTAATTATTGTATAATCCGAAGAAAGAACAAAATCTATTAGAAATTTCGTAAACATTTTTTTTATATTTCAAAAAGTTTAAAAAGATTTTATCGCATAATTAACGTCCTGTATTTTATGGTATATTTCAAAATAAAATATGTGGAAGAATTAGCTGAACATGAAAAAAAAAATGAACCAATATGCTATAATGATAAATATTGTACTGTTCAATCTGAATATTTTATTCATTTACGTGTAATTGTATTAGGAGTTTGCATAACTCCTCCGATCCTTTACCTCGAGATTTCAACCGCGTTTTATGATAAACAATGATTATCTCTTTTAATAGTGAAGTAGACGTATAGGTAACATCTAATTGCATAAGTCTGCATTGTCTCGATCCTTTTTAAGTTAATGATACAAACTTGTACTCAAAGTCGTTTAATTAGTATGTACTTTGTCTTATTACGTAAGTTATAGTGCAACACAACAGTCTTTCTTGCTTTTACGCTACACGCATGTAAATACGGTACAATGTACATTGTATATCTAATTTAAATTAAAGGTGGTTATCATTTGGAGGTAATCGACTAACAGTCTTTGAATTATCATCTTTGGTCGTAGATATCCCTCTGGATCCTCCATTATCCAAAATAAATAAATAAAAAAATATAAATGAATAAAATAAAATAAATAAATGATATCAATACTTTTGAGAAAGGAAGAAGGTTGTCTTTAGAGTAGATTTCTCCCCGGGGAACAAGTATTTTAAAAATGATTTCGTAAATATACACCACATACAGGCCTTTTTATGTTATTTTGCAAATTGTAAAAACGTAATTGTAGGGTACGTACGTATCGGCGAAAATGTAAAAATACAACATTCAAAAATCGTAGTCGGAATTCATTCATTTTAAAAGCTATTTGAACTTTACATAAGACCCAGAACATTGATTGTCAAGATTAGAAATATGCAGCGTTCGTAACTATCATCCGTTGCAGTCAAAACATTTGACGTCATAAATGAAGAGGGCAGATACGATTCGGCGCGGACGATCGTGAAAACAGGATTGAAATTGTAGTTTTTGACGTCAAGTTTATTCCACTTGCAGTTACATGCATTATGGCCAATATAATGAACATCAGGAGCAAATATGTGATATCTTCTGAAATGCATTGATAATCAGTGAATACATGTAAAATGTCAGACAAAATCAAATATTATATGATTGTATGTCATTTCACAAAAATAAAAATAAAAAATCTGCCAGAGGTTTTTGAAGAGATAATTAAGACAGCGAAACATTAATATTAGGAAGATACTGCGTTCATGATTGTCGACTTCAGAATGAGAAGAACTCGGACGATCGTAAAAATGTGTAGTTTTTGAAGTGAATCGCAATCCACTTTGTATTCGCATGTATCATAACAATGCAATGGGATTTAACTCATCGTGATTAAATCTGTCTATCGAAGCTGAAGATCAATATATTTTACTAAGATGTACCATCAAGGTAATTTCGGGCTGCTGGTCATTCCTTTTTCTGATATTAGTGAGGTCATTACGTCACCACCACCATGTAAGATTCTACGAGAGTTTGCACATGGAAATCAAAGAGTCATGGGAAAATGCCAAAAAAAGAAAGGGAAGTCTATCGGCGAGAGGACATAGGAAGAGGGTTCCCGCTCTGAATCAACCCGAACGCTGTGAGGACCGGGGCCAGACAGCCTCCACCTAGCTTCAGTGACGAGCAGATGCAGCAGATCACAGATACCATCCTTGCAGGCATGACATGACAGCCGGTGTAAACGAGGCTCCCGCCCCAGTCCGGGCCACGGATCTAAGCGTGAATTGTGAGATCACCCCTCCAGGTAATACGGACTTGAACTGTCTCTTCAATGACAACGGGGGTGATATTTACGCATCTGGGCAAGCGCCTAGTTATAGTCTTGAGTGGGCTGCAAGATGCCCAATAAATTCAATAAGTTCAAACTTCCAATGTTCAATACGTCAATTTAGCCAAATTGATGTATATTTTTCAGAACCCGATGAAGAAACACATTATATATCACCACAAGATGGTAACCTAGCAATGGCCAAACAATCTAAGCTAAAAATCTATCAAAGATATCCATCCAAATCTAGACAGATTTATTTCTTGTTTATTCATCGATTTATGCCATTGTGCACCCATTATGCAGCACTTGTTTATTTAAGTGTATGCACACAAACCGCTTGGGGGCTAGCAGGTTACCTGGTTTTGTTTGGTTTGACTACAATATTCAGTTTCGCTTACAGAAAAAAGAAAAACCCTAGTATGTTATTTGCTAGCGTTGACCAGGAATTGTGGTTTTTGTACATGAAAAACTCCCTTAGCATCTACGTTAACTAGAACCAAGTTAACAAATGTTACCATTTTAATTTTTGAGGAAATTGTCAAAAAATCTCTGTCCATATAAGCATCTATGTATACGTTGCTTGCGCAACCACCCCTTATCAAGAGCTTCTCATCAAACTCTCCTTTAAATCGTTACAGCTCTGGACTCAAATCCCACAGTCATCTGGATGTGTCGAACCGTCAACACCTAACAACCCAAAACCAAGACAGTCATTTAGATATCAGTAGCATAGCAGCTATGCCTATACCAATTAGTTATTCAAATATTACCCAGATAAAAGTATAACAATTGAATTACTTCAAGAGTTTTCACATGTTTTTCTACTTTCGTACAGTGGTCCAAGGTATGCGATAGTGTTCCATAATCTTCCATCATTGGAGGGACTGGAAAATCAAGGAACTAAAATAATCATTAAGGAAATATATTTGGCCAGGGTGGCAGGACCATTCCCCCACTCCCCATGTATAACCTTAGGTTAACACCAGTGGCATTAGTCCCATGAAGGATGAATCGTTTAGGTTGATTCATCACGTATCATATCTGCAGGATCTAGCGTTAATGGGGTTTTGATAAAGATTGTTGTTCAGTAAATTATAGTCCTTTGAAGAGGTCATAAGCATCCTGTGTAAGTTGGAAATGGGGGCCCTTGTAACACGTCTCCATATTAAAAATGCACTCAGCTTTGTGCCAGTACACCCATCCGCTGGTAACATGTTGGGATTTAAAGTCCAAAAACAATGTCTACATCGATGTATGTTTACCATTTGGCTGTGCAGTCAGTTATGCTAAGTTTTCAACATTCTTAGAGTAAGCTCTTAGGGGAAAGTGCGGAAGTGGCAATGTAACACGTTATTTAGAGTCTGTTGCTAGAAAAGCGTGACACTACAGACTGTGAAAACGTTTGTCTGCTCAGATTTAGGAGTGTCTTTGGAACTCGAAAAAGACAGTAGGTCCTACGTCAGTTTCTGCTTATCTTCGCTTAGAAATTGACACTATACAAATGACTGTTAAGATGAAGTAGGTTATCTTATGTCTGAGTCGTTATGTATGCTGACCAAAGAGAGGAAATCACTGCGAAAATTACAAAACTTACAGGATTATTGCAAACCTTGCACACTTTTTGTATTGCAGCTGCCACCGAAGCTTGGAAGATTGAAGATAAAATTGCAGCGGTAGGCTTGTGGAAGTCTGAATGCATGTGCATAAGATGTTAAAGTTGTTTCTCGGCCTAATTGTTGGTGGCGTTATTCAATATAACATTTTTATTAGTATTTTGCTTTTTATTTGTAAGCAAATCAATATTTTTAAATCATTGTAGATCAGAAGAGAATTTGAATTGTAGGAGCCTCACTAATTAAACATGCTTTTTTTCATGCCTGCTCTTCTTCATTTGGGACATATCTCCAGTTATTTAGGTAGATAGCTTCAGTGTTTTAGACAAGGGAAGGGGCTATGAACTGGAAGCAAGTCTACTCCCAGATACAGACTATTTTGAAAATGATGGAACCACCCCTACTAACTATCAATACATTGCAAAGGAATGGCTTCGCTCACGGGGATAAGTGCGTCTTACTTTGGCATCATTGAATAAATACTTATGATAAAAATTAAGAAATTCCTTTCCGAATTAAGGATTATCTCCATCATGCATAGCTCTGAATTGTAGCCGCATTTGGCTACAATATTTAGTATTTTTCGTTCTTTCAGTTCTTCCAAGTTTGTTCTTATTTCAGATTTCCAACATTTATGACTTGAGCATCACTGAAGAGACATTAACTGTCGAAATGCGCTTCTGGTGCATCAAAATTGGTACCGTTTATGTTTTATATAAGAAAGAGCTTTGTCACACTGTACAAGTTGTTACCTACAACTACAATGGCTTGATCTCAGATCCTACCAAGGTTGCACTGGCGAGGGGAAGTGGGCCATCTTCTTCCTGAGAGGGATAGGGTTCGACTTAGCATCTGCATAGCAAGCATAGTTTTGAGGGAAGTACATAAGATACCAAGAGCTAAAAATTCCAAGCCCTGAACTTTTCAAAGATTAAATTCATTTAATTATTTTTGGCAACAATCCAATTTCTCCATAGAATACAGCTAGGTTTGCAATATTTCCTAACTGATCTTTAAGTATCCGTAAATTCTATGGTTAGCGATCTTGCGCCGTAGCTGCTCCTTTGTTTTTCCGATAGATAGGGGTATCGATGAAGGGGTTTTTGGCGTTATTTGGATTTGTTTAAGGATCCAGATAGGGTACGTTAGAGGGCAAACACTTAGTACTGGACAACCTTGACTTGGCCTATTTCATGGTTAGACAACTACAATCCGGAAATTCTTGAATTCTGTAAGGAAGCTCGATCTTTGAAGAATGGCGCTGGGTAACCAATTTGTTATTGCTTTTTGCAAGTGTTTTCTATGTGTTCATTGTTTGTTGATTTAATTACACAGATGCTTCTAATGATGTCATTTCAGATTCAGCAAAATTGTTGCTGGCTCCCTTGATATATATATATATATATATATTATTATTATTATTAATTGTAGTGTTAATCAAATTTTTGCTGACTCCCTTTTGTATATACAATGTACATTGCAATAGGTGCACGCATTGCTGTTGTGTTTTGGTGTTCACAAATTGATGACATGATCACTTAACTGTGTTTAGGGATGCCCACTTGATATTGTTGATATAGATGTGTATTTCATGTTTTTCTGGAGTGTCTATTGATGGACGTGCTTTGTAGACCCTGATCGTCTTACAAATAAAATTCTTCACAATTTTATATTTGTTCTGTGTGCAATTGGAGACCAGTTTATTATGAGGATGACTTTTTCATAAGCAACTGTGGAAGCTGTTTTGGGGAGGTTGGTTCTACTGGTTTCCCAGTCTATGCTTGAATTTTCCATTCAGTTAAATGATATTGCAAGTATACATGAACATTATCTAGTCTTTTCATGATGAACATCTGCTCCGAAAGTTTACTCTAGGCAATGTTTTTCCTTTTGTATTTACAACAATTATGAGTAGCTATGCTCATATTATTGGCAATAAATATACAAATCTACAAGCCTGTCAATTTTTATATGTGCACAATCTCGTTATGCTCCATTGTATACCATATTTTTTCTCTGATACTTTGAAAGACTATCCCCTTGTTACCGTCAGTTTAATGGAATCAAACGATTAAAATTTCGTTTGCTAATAGAAATGTAGCCCACTTTAGCCTTCAGATCGTCCTTGTCAATTAAAAGTACGACAAAATGCTTTACAACAATAACTTTGTCAAAATAATATAGAGCATTGATCGTAAGGAGGAATGAGACTCTAAGATTTTTACACAAATGAAAATGTAGCAAACTATAACCAGGATTTTCAAGGTTGAGTTGCCAAATTAATTAAAAATAAGGTAGGTTAATTTCAATTCTACAGGAAGTACGTCACATAATGGAGGTGTTCTATATCACCTAATGGCGACACCTTGAGAATAAACATGTGGAGGAAGATAGAAAATGATCCGATTTCTTTTCGAAATGCAAGTAATAAATGAATGCTGTAAAAAGAACAGAAATGAATGACCTACTTTTGTTGATGTACCGCAGGTAGCTCAGTTAATAATCCAGTCCTGGGATAATGGCGTCGTTAAATGGAAACTGAGGATCGAATGATTTCTCGTCGTTATGGGTCACAGCATCTACCCAGACTGCAAGAGGACTTGAGAAAAAGAGAAGCCGGGGTTTCCGGAAGAAAGGCCGGACTAAAAGAAAAGTTAAAAAATAATAAGGACCAGACAATAACTTATAGGAGCATCATGACGCTTGGTTTCATGATTCATGATTGGACATGCAACACATATTGACTAAATCGATGATATAAATAAAATCAAAACATAACGGTGATCTTAGACATAAATGTATTTTATACTTATTTTAACAACATAATTCTCTTTGAATTAGTCTTAGAAAATAAAAGTTTTATGCCTACCCACTTGTAACAAGTACATCGATTAAAAGGTATCTCAGAATTTGGAGCAAAGTTCTGTGATAAGTTTATATGGCTATTTAGATTCAGAATAAACTTTTAAAATAGTACATGAATTTATATCCAAACACTGTAGATAACACTTTCAGCTTAAATGATACTGTTTGTTATACTGTACTACATTTTTATTAACTTGCTATTTGTGTTTATCTGTACTAGGGACGAGGAGGAAAGTCATCTTCTATACGAGTACACAACAAGAAGACAAGAGTTTCCTAGAGCGCCGTCCCGTGATGTCTCCTGGTGCCCGACAACCTCTACCTAATATAGTTATCATCATACATCTTTGACTATTTTTTCTTCATTATTATAATGATATTGCTGAGTTGCTGATCTACATTAGATACGAGGAAGCCTGTTATACAATAATAGTTTACAATTGCTGAAATATTTATATCCTAGAGCACCATCCCTTGATATTCTCTGTAGATTAGCAACACATCAATCTGCATGCTAAATAACCAATATCTCAAATGCAACGTTTTATAGTCTATATAGCTTCTTATGTGAAAGGGGGTTCATTTCAGTAATACACTACCCTTACCAAAATGCAAAATTTGCTGCAAATGTGCAACAAGTTTGCGGCAAACAAATCTGTGTGCCAGAGCTGTTTGCCAGTAGTGTGCAGCTAATACCGCTAGCTGCACACAATGTGACACTACAGCACAACTTTTCCTGTAAATTTTAGAATTGACAAAAGTGCGCCAAAAGTTAAATTTTTCTTGAATATCTAGAATTAAACAACCATTCCACCATAATATTAGGTCCATCACAGTTTTTTAAATCTGTTCTTGAACAATTTGGGGGAGGAAATTCAAAATGTTCTCAATTAATTTATTCTTTATATCATTTCAATTTCAGTTAAATTTATTAAAGATAGAAAATTTTAATGCTTAAAATGACCATGAGTTATATATATATATATATATATATATATATATATATATATATATATATATTCATTCTAAAGAGATTCAAGAGTGTTCTCTATAGATATCATTTTCCTTTTTTGTACAGTTATAATATGTACTTTATTATGGTTAGGGCGGACAATACCCTGTGCCTCCACCAGAGTACAAAGTTCAAAATTTAATTTGATTTAATTTGTATGGCGGTGTCATACAAGTATATTATATAAGAAAACATAATTAACTACCGATCACCATCACTGATTCAGAACTATAACCCGGTAGCTATTTGCTTACACACACAAAAAAAATTTGAAAGATACAAGGTAAATACATGTATTATAAACCATGCGATGCATAATCACTACGATCAGACACATAGAACCTCTGGTCCTTCTTCAATAACAATCTACAAAAAATGTATTCATAGCCAAATGAATTTCAGAACAAATTCTTAAGCAAAAACAATAAAGTCTATGCATTGTTAAAACAACTACCTTTTGTTTTGTTTATATTCCCCCAAATTATCAAATACAGTTTCCGAAACTTATAAGAGCTCCTTTCCTAACAATGTGTGATTTTAATGATTATAACTCGCTCTGGGGGTAGTGACAAAATAACAGATAAAGGTAAAAAAGGGGAAAACAACAATCTAGGTTTCAGTTTATTCACTCAAACTATGTAATGGTACATGAGGAACATACATATAAATCACAACTCTACAATTATTATTGTATCGAAGATACAATATCTCACTAGAATCTCTGTATTTTAAAAAGCCACTTAAGCACTTATCTATATCCAGGCAATGGTTTGGGTTCCTCATTTGATATTAGAGTAGTGGGTTCCGCTCTACGTTTAGATTAAAAAGTGTCTGTACATACATGTAATGATTTGTGTGATTTCTAAAAATGTTCATAATATGTTCCTTAAATTGATTTTTGAATCAAATGAAGAATTTTTGAGGAACATTGTTTTTTTTTTCGTGATGAATTCTGAATGTATGAATAAATATTTTAGAACTATCAAAAACTTCCAATCAAGAGGATGGTTTTTCACTGAGTATCTTATAAGTATACCGAAAATACCATGATGTACATTATCAATCCGAGAGTCAATGCGCTGAAATCCAGTGTCTAAAATACGTGAGTGATATACTAAAGCTCATGCTACTTTGATATTATTTAAAAAGCACGTGACTAAACGGAAAAAGCCAAATTTAACAAAACTATTCTACTTACAACTTGACACGAAGCTAGAAAAGGGTCACCGTGGTTTGACGTTTTCTCTAGTTAAAAGAAATTCTTTATAAAGCATGCTCCAAATAAAATGCACACTCATGATCAGGATGGAATTTCACATAGGAAATTTTATCATTGCACATTGCAACATATAATGGGATTAGAAGCATCATGAAGTTGTTTTACTCTCAAAATTACATCTTTTTATTTTTTTAATCGCATTTTCAGTTTTTTACTTGTATTTTTAATTGTTCTTAAAATTATATTAATTAAATTGACATTGTGTTTTATAAGTACCTCAGTGAGTCGGGGGTTCGAATCCCACTGTGGGACGTGGGTGCTGGTCTTTCGGATGAGACCGTATAAACCGAGGTCCCGTGTCGCAATAGGTGTGGTACGATAAAGATCCCTCCCTGCTCAAAGGCCCTGAGTGCCGAGCATAGGCCTAAATTTGCAGCCCTGTCACCGGTAATGGTGACAGCCACCGGATAGCTGAAAAATTGCTCAGGCGGCTATAAACAAACAAAAACAAACAAAAACAAACAAAACAAGTACCTCAGCATCCCTTGCTTGTCGTAAGAGGCGACTAAATGGGGCGGTCCTTCGGATGAGACCGCATAGAGCGAGGCCCCGTGTCACAGCAGGTGTGGCACGATAAAGATCCCTCCCTGCTCAAAGGCCATAAGCGCCGAGCATAGGCCTAAATTTTGCAGCCTTTCACCGGCAATGGTGACGTCTCCATATGAGTGAAAATTTCTCGAGCGGGACGTTAAACAATAGATTATCAATCAATCAATGTGTTATATAAGTACAATTTAAATATAATCACTTAATTTCGAACAGACTATGCCAGAAGTGTGCAGCAAGTGTGTGCTTCAACTTTGCCGCAAGGAGAGTGCTAGAAGACAAAAATGCCTAGGAAAAATATACTTACAGCAAATGTACCACAAAGTTGCTACAAACTGTGTGCCTGAAGTGTGCAGCAACTGTGTACCGCAACTTTTCGTCAAACTGTGCCAGAGAAAAAACAATTGAATGCGCAAATATACTACGACATATATGCTGCAACTAGTTCCAACAACGTTGCCGCTAATATACTGTAAATTTGTAGCAACTTAGTGCCCATGGGCTTATATTTTGGTAAGGGTACTGTATTTTTGGTATTTCTTGAACGTTTTGCTGTGTCTTTTGTTTTGACTCCGTGCATGATCAACAAATCATGCTTGATTTATCTATGTTGAGTCCCCAGTTGGACCATGATTTTCAAAATAAAATTTTCCTGCTTCTGTAATCCCAAGATCCTAGGAATAGTGGATCAATATATTGTATCAAAGGCATCTGCCTTCAGTAGTGTCAGAAAGTTATTGAAATCTGTGATATGTATAGTCTCTCTTTCCTACTGAGCAGTTTAGTGGTTAACATTATATATGCAGACTAGATCTTTTATCATACAACTGGGTACTTACTTTGGCTTAACTTATAGAAACGATGTGTATATTAGTGCCGATTGAAGCTTACATTGTGGAATGAAAGAATTATAAATATAAGTAATAAAAAGTATATTAAATGTTTGTTTAAAATATTTTAGTATACTTAAAAAATAATAATATTTGCTCTGAATTAACATGATTAAGACAACAATGCACTCATAGTTCTTGCATGATTGTGTGAAAAGCACGAGTAGTAGTTGAATAAACATTTAGTACGTGTTTCATACCTCGATCGAAAGGTTTTTCACTCTACCAAATAGTACACCCCATGTCCAACCAAACTTCATGGCTGGGTAACCATGTCATTGTATTTATAATTATCAACCAATAAGAATTATCAATGATTAGTAAAAATCAAGGACAGGCCATCACCTTTCTGAACACGGTATTTCAGTCCACAGAATTAGTATGAAACATTGAATATTTGCAAAAAAAAAAAAAAAAATACCAAACCTTGGTAGACCAACAAAACAGGAAAACAAACATTCTATTATCAATGCATCTCTCTCTCTCTCTCTCTCTCTCTCTCTCTGTGATGTATTTGTTACTATGCCCCATCACTAGCATGAAAATGGTGAAAATAGTATAAAATGTGTACTCACAATATTGTTGTCATGTTTCGGTCACAAAGCGACGCATCCAGCAATCTAACTCATCATTTAAAACTAATTTAAAAGACACAGGGACAATTTTGTATCACTGTCAGTATGTGAAAAGTTCACCACAAAGAACAGTGATCAATCAGGAATGCATAATGCATCACTGAAGAAACATTATTTGTCGACGTGTACACCTGGTGCATCAAAATTGCTACCGTTTATGTTTTATATCATAACCACTGGGGCGATGCGTCTACTGGTGGACTGTTAGTGCCCGAGGGTTTCACCAGCCCAGTAGCTAAGTACTTCGGTACTACCGCATGAAAATACAGATAAAAGTTTGTTGTGATAAAATTAAGAAATTCATTTAAAAATTTCGAACCCGAGTGAAATTCAAAACCGAGTAAAATTCAGTATTTTCGTTGAAAAAAAAACCAAACAAACAAAAACAACAACAACAAAAAGCAAACAAACAAAAAACAAACAAACAAACAAACAAAAAACAACAAACAAACATAAAAAAAATTACAAAATTATACAAAGAAAAAAGAAACAAAAGGTATACGTAATTTTAAATACCGCCCATATATCTCTATATTCGACTGTTTTGCATTTATGATTTAATTTTGAAAACTTAATAGGGGGTATGTTACTGATTGAAAAGGATAAGTTCCAACTGAGAAAGCTTGCAACAACATTGTATTTGTTTGTAAGGCTCATTATTACAACTGCATAAGAAACGAATTTGGCATTAATTCCACATTTGGTAATCTCACTGATACTCCAACTGCCCTGAAACATGAAATTCTTCAAAATCATGCTTCAGTCTAAAATACATTAAATATCTCAGTCAATGGATCAGATGAATATGAATTACTGTACCTTTGCTAGACCCACAAACTCACAAAAACCCTTACAAACAAAAACACATTGCTGGATCCAGCAAATGTTCTACCAACCCCCTATCTCTGCTCCTCACGAAAATATTAACTGCTGTGAAGGAGAAGCTTCAAACCTACTGCCACTGCATATGCCAAAATCAAATGTGGATTCTTAAAAATTCTAAACAATTTTTTGTGAATTTAGAATCACAAAACTTTTCTCAAATTAACAATATTAAAACGTGTGATTTTACAACATTATAAATTAAAGACTTGACCTTTTGACAACACAGACAGTTGCTTCGTCAACAACAATAATAAAAGGAAATAATATCTAGTGATCGGCCATCCCAAATATTATTTTGTTACATACCACTCTGACTCCACGCACAGGTACTTTGAAGTTGATTCTAAAAAGATGCTAAAATTCCTCATTGGTAGTATCTTCATAGTTTTTGGTGATCAGGTATTCCGACAGTCTGTTGGAATTCCCATGGGGACAAATTGTGATCCTTTGTTAGTTGACCTGTTTTCATATTTTTATGAAGCAAAATTCATTCAAAAGCTTCTAGATGAGAAGAAAAAATATCTTGTTGTGGCCTTCGGTTCGATATTTAAATATATCGACGACATTTCATCTATTAACAATGATCATTTTCATTCATATGTCGATTTTATATATCCTAGTGAATTTGAAATAAAAGACACACAGAGTCTTCCACAACTGCTTCCTACTTAGATACTGTACTGAAAAAAGATGCTGGCGATAAACTACCAACTCAACTTTATGGTAAAAGGGATGATTTCAATTTCTCCATCGTCAACTTCCCTTATCTATGTGGCAATATTCCGTCATCACCTGCATATTTTATTTATATCGCCCCACTGATTCGATAAGCAAGAGTTTGCTCTACTTATGATCAGTTTTTAATTCGAGACTACTGACAAAGAAGTTGATGTCACAGGGGTTTGTACAATCTCGTTTAAAGCCAGCATTTCGCAAAATTAATGGTCGTTATAACGATCTAGTTTGTCAGTACAACTTTCCATTAGGTCATATGCTGTTAGACGTGTTTCATACCAATTGTTAGGCCGTTCTTGGCACGATGATTCTGATTACGGATAGCTCCGTTTACTTGATCGGGATGTAGGTCTCACGGCGGATGTGACCGGTGGACAGGGGATGCTTACACTTCTTAGGCACTTAATCCAACCTCTGGTATAACCAGGAGTTCGTGTTTGCCCATCTCTCTGATTTGTATTTTCTATAGGAATTATGAGATTTTAGCCTTTTCATAACAAACAGTATTCAATCTCGTAGTTCCAGGTGCGAATACCTAAGCTTTCCTAACGGACGGGTGAATTTTTATAATAAAATTAATAACAAATGATATTAGACATTCCATTAGATGGTCAGAACACACTACTTGCAACCCGCTCGCACAGTTAAGAGTTTTCCTTAATTTTCAATGTAGTTAAAATTATCTCCATTTCATGTATGGCCATGCAAATATGCATAGGTTAGGTCCTCTGTAGTCAGTAGTGCAGTGTATATAATATGCATAGGTTAGGTCCTCTGTAGTCAGTAGTGCATAGGTTAGGTCCTCTGTAGTCAGTAGTGCAATGCATTGATGATCACTACATTCATATTCAATATTCAGCAAAAATGTTTGTAAATGGTGAAAGTTTGCTATCGCCCTATTTTACTTTCTACAACTGATAGGAAAGGGGAATCTCTGAAATTCATTTTGTACATTTATTAAGTACTTTCAGAGAAATTTTAGTTATGCATTTAATATTCAAACTGAACATTAAACATCAGAATATTGTTTGTTCACACGGTGATCCTCCAAGTGGTGGATCCAGGATTTCTTTTTAATAAAGGAGAATCTGGGGGCTCCAAGGCTTTGAGGCATTTCTTTGGGGGGAGGGGGGGGGGGGTAACCTTTAACTTTTATAGGTTATTCTAGCTACATACTTCATACATACATACTAAAAAATACATATTAAAAAAATAATAACAACACATGACACAGTTTCTTTGGACTATTTAAAAAGGGTTTTGGTAAATCTATTAAGTGGATTACAGTATTTTATAACAATATAAAAACAACGATAAACCAAGGAGGAAATTTATCTAGATGATTTCAAAATGGGCGTGGATGTAGACAGGGGGATCCCATTTCACCTTATTTGTTTCTTTTATGCGCAGAAATAAAAGAGGTAATGAAAAAATAAAAGGCATCAAAATAGGTAATATAATTCATTTAATTTCACAATTTCCAGATGACTCTTCTTTATTTTTAGATGACAGTAAAATTTCGTTACGGGCAACACTAGAAGTTTTGAAATACTTCAAAGATATATACGGGCTAACTGTTGATTGATTGATTATATATAGTTTTACGTCCCGCTCGAAAATTTTCCACTCATATGGAGACGTCACCATTGACGGTGAATGGCTACAAAATTTAGGCCTATGCTCGGCGCTTATGGCCTTTGAGCAGGGAGGGATCTTTACGTGCCACACCTGCTGTGACAAGGGATTTCAGTTTTTGCGGTCTCATCCTAAGGACGCCTCTTACGACAAGCTAGGAGTGCTGAGGATATATTCTAACAACCCGGATCCTCACGGGGTTCTGGGCTAACTGTAAATTATAGCAAAAGTCAAGTGCCATGGATTGGGACTAAGCGGCAATCGAAAGACAGATTAGTGGATAAGAAAGAATTGATATGGGACAATGATAAATTTAAAGTACTTGGATTAGAATTTGATGTTGATTTAGGTGAAATGATAAAAATAAATTTTGAAAACAAAATTGTTACCATGCAAAATCTTTTGAAACACTGGGAAAGAAGAAAACTCCTATTGGGCGTATAACAGCAATAAAAGCTTTAGCTATTTCAAAACTGGTACATTTGTTTACCTCATTACCAAACCCATCCAAAAATGTCGTTGATAAATTAAATAAGATATTTTTCAATTTCTTGTGGAGAAGTCCTGTTGCGAAAGTTAAAAAATCGGTTGTTACACAAGAAATCGGTTGTTACACAAGAATATGACAAAGGTGTATTAAATATGATAAACATTGAAAATTTTATTGCAAATTTTAAAATGTCAGATTAAAAAACTTATGCTTGATACATGTTCAGCAAAATGGCAGTCTGTTATAGGATCAGAAGTTGACATTAACAGTGTTATAAAATTTGGACCTGTATATGCTTTCTAAGAGCTTCAGGAATTAAAAAAAAGTTTTGGAAGGATGTAATGAAATCATGGAAAAGGCTTATCACTTGTTCTGAAAAAAGAAGTTATGGTTAATAGTGTATTATGGTACAATGAAAATATACAGGTCAATGAAATATAACATATTTGAGAGGATGGTATGAAAATAAGATTTATACAATAAACTCATTACAATAAAGATGGAAACATCATGGATTATAATCAGTTTAAAAATTTGTATAAAGTAAAATCTCATTTTTAGAATTCATCGGAATAAGACAGGCGTTGAAGAAAATGATGAAAATCTATGGAATAAAACAATTTAGAAAGGTTCATGAGCCTAATATTCCTTTACATATTGCATCTTTGATATATTACAAAATAATAATAAAAGACTATACCAAATATTTAATTACAATGAGGAAAAACCTACAGGTCAAAAAAAGTGAGATAAACAATTTGATATGACAAAAGAAGAACGGAATAAAATGAATAAAAATACTTTTAATATTACAAAAGACACACAATGACAGTGGTTGCAATACCGCATTAATCATAATATTTTAGTCACAAATGTATTTTTGTCAAAAATAAAAGTTATAAACAGTGACTTATGTACATTTTGTGCAAAAGAAAAGGAATCACTGGAACATGTTTTGTATGACTGTGAAAATGTGGTATCATTTCTTAATAATGTCCAATCTTGGTTTATGGATTATTTTCACTAAGAATTCTTGTTGATAAAAAAACATATTTGCTAGGTAGTTCAAATAAGGAAAAGTTGAATTTAAATAATTATAATATTACGTTTTTATATACTGTTGTAAATGTAGAGGTAAACCACTTATTTGGAATACTTTTATTGCCGCTTGGACAAATGTGTACAAGGTAGAAAAACAGTTCGCTTACACAAATGATTATGTTGATAAATTTGAAAAGAAATGGAATATTTTCCACAAATTACTGTCTTAAATTATTTTCTATATACAAGCAAGAATTCTATCAATACTATCAGAACTTATATCCCGTATAACAACCCGTTATGTGAATTATGCTCCTTTTATTCTTATTAGCATATGGATGCTTTTTCTTCTTCTTCTCTGAATTATAAACATGATCAACCAGTGTATTTTATTCCTTTCCTAACTGTTTCTCTTCTCCCTCTATGTGTGTCTATTGAGTGAATGTGTGAGTGAAAGGTGTTAATATACCCTGTGCTCCCTTTGTCAGGTGGGTTTGTAAGGGTTTGTAAAAATCCTGACAATGATAGACGAATAGATGTTGCGAATTTAAAAAAATAACCCATTTCAAACAATATTTAACACACACACCCTCTCAAGCTGAACGGAGAACATCATCCACGTAACCGCACTGTTAACAGTGAATAAATGAATGTCATTATTTTGACAAAGTATTGACATTAACATTAAATGTATCAAAATAAACACATTCGTGATGTGGTATGCGGTTCAGGTTTCGGGTCAATTTCATTCAATCTTTATTTCCTCCCTTAGGAGATTATAAGTTAAGTACAATTAAATTAAATAAGTATGACTACAACATACAACAATATGTAATGCTATAATCTAATGATACACATAGTGAAAATGAGGCGAAAAATCTCTGTACAATGCTTACTGGAAGTAGAAAAAGTAACATTCCGATTTGCGCAACAAAATTGATTGCATACAGAGCTGTAGCAGCTGTCCCTTTGAATGAAAATTACATGGCTTATTGAAATGCTTTACTGCGTAGAACATCTGTAGTATTGTGCTGAAGCACTACGCACTAATCTGAAGTTTAAATGACGGAATGATACATCGTCCTCCTGGTTCAAGTGGGTAGATATCTGCCCGCCAAGAAGTACAACGTACCACTCGAATTCCGAAAGTCCACAGAGTTCTGCGCATAATTCTACGCAGAAACAGTCAGCTATAGCGTTCCACCAAACTTCTCTAATACTAGCGGTACATGAACATGAGCATGAAGAATGACAAAAAACATCTGTAAAAGAGTTGCCACATAAACGACACAAATAGATAACGCCATTAACATGCATGCCTGAGTATATTTTGCATATAAATTTGCAAAGTTGAACGTTGGGTAGGCTCCAAATAGTTGCAGGATTTTTATCAGAAAATATTTGTCTGAAGAGATGAAAGTCGGAACTGTTCATCCTGAGCTGTCGCTGGTCTTGGTGATATAATCTTACGGTTTTTCTGGTTATTTTTTTCCAGGATAGTTTGTCGGGGAAAAATCCCGTGTCCAGCCACACACTGATATGGTTGGTAAGATCGTACGATTGCAAAATGTTGAAAATGTCCGAAATAAAACCGTATTGAGTCTCTGAAAGATTTTGAAAGTAAGAGTATAATCTGGTTAAAAATATTTTTTTGGGAAGAGTGTGTATATCCATTCGGCATAGTCTTCCTAGAAATAGTAGTTTTCTTGCATCTATTTCTGCGCTGATAGGCAATACATCAAAAAGTGATTCGCATATATCGGATCTACATAATTTCGGCAAGTTTAAGGATTTTTTGCACACAAAATGTTGGAAAGTACGTAGATTTTGGTGGTCTGAGCAGGACATATTGTTCCAAAGTTCACATCCATAAAGTACTGTGGGCATCACTATTGTTTTGTATAAGTGAGATCCTAAGTCAGATAAAGCAAAAAATGACTTTCGGCCCTTTTCGCAGGCTCTATCTAATCTTTGGGAAAGCTTGAAATTCTGATGAATCACAATGCCTAAGTGGTTGTAGAATTTTCCGCATGGGATGAGCGATTGTCCCAGATGCCATACAAAATTGTTTTCGACATTGTTTTTCTTGCCTTGGAATTTCAAAATGCACGATTTTGATGCATTAAATGAGAATCGCCATTTATTTGAATATGAGTTAGCAATATCTAGCATATTTTGGAGGGCAACTGGAGACAATCCAATACAAGATATGTCATCTGCTAATGAGGGACAGCTGCTCATAACATTAAGGATACCTGTATTAGGACTATTTCGCTCTAATTCATTAATAAGGTCGTTAATGAAAACAAGGTATAAAAATGAAGACAAAACACCACCCTGTCTTACACCTTGGTTAACAGAAAACCATCTAGATTGAGTATGATTAACAATAATAGAACTTGATGTTCCTTGATGACAATCATTAATCAGTGACCAGGTTTTGCCTGTTATTCCAAGTTTGTATAGCTTCAACATGAGGCCGTTCCTCCAAACCGTGTCAAACGCTTTACTGCTATCCAAAAAACTGACATACACATTATTGCCTTGTTCTATGTTATGAAAAATTGTCTCTTGTATATTAAATGATGCAGTTAGACAGCCGAGATAGTTTTGAAAACCTTGCTGTTGATCATTAGGAAAATGTTTCCATGCTATAACTGATTCTGATATACGAGGAAGAATTAATTTCTCAAAGATTTTGAAGAGGCAGGATGAAAGGGATACCGGTCTGTAACTGTTGCAGTGGGATTTTACTTTGTTATCACCTTTGTATAATGGAACTATTAGACCTCGCTTCCATTCAGAAGGAATAATACCACAAAATATGACTGCGTTGTACATTTTTAGGAGGCAAAGAATAAGATTTTTACCTCCGTAAATAACATGCTCATTTGTTAAGGAATCATACCCTGGTGCTTTCCGCAACTTTAAACTATTTATAACCGATGCTAGTTCTTCCAGTTTTATTTCACCACCGGGTAGATTACCAGCGTCAAGTTTACATTCTTTTTTAATATTGCTAATATTGTGATCAACTTCATTTTTAAAATTCAAATCAAAATGTTTATCCTCAAGAGGAGTATAAATTTTTTGGAAATAATAAGCAAAAGCTTCCGCTACACTATTGGGATCATTGTATTTCTGACCATTTTCATCTTCTATATCGGGGTAAATTCTTGAAGCCCTTGTTTTTCTACGTTTAACTAATTTCCAAAATAACCGTATGCCACATTCAGCTGCATGATCTAGGTCATGATAAACTTGATGCATGTATTTTTCATGTTCTTCGTTAAGAGCATTACGAAATTGTCGTTTTGCCCGTTTATAATCTCGGTATGATGAGAAGTTCATACCACGAGGTCGCCCTTCAGATATCCACACACGACGTTTAGAACGCTCGATTGTGTGAAGATCTTTAACGGTTTTTGTCCACTCTGGACGGGTGAAGGGATTGAAGGATGTAAATGGAATGGATTCTTTAGTACATCTATGGAGGATATCCGTAATAGTACGGATATATTCGACCAGACTAGCTTCATTATTTATGTTAGTTTGTAACAAATTTTCTAAAGCGATATCTACGTTGTTTCGGTATTTTGCAATAGTCTCGGGAGTAGCTTTGTACCATGCGGGTAATCGTGATTGGGTGAACTTAAGTTTATGCATCGGCATATTGAAGTTTATAGTTGCAATGACAGGCAAATGGTCTGACGTTGTAGAGAACGTGCCTTCAGGAATAATTCTATAATTTTGTAGATTTTCCAGAACGTACTTATCAAAAAGAATATAATCTAACGTTGTTAATTTTTGTACAAAGGTAAACTTTTCACCCTCTGTCACAAAGTCTGTATTCGGGATGGATAAATTGTACTTGGATACAAAATTTAACAGTAGTTTTGATTTTCGTACGTTTGTGTTGCAGAGGTCAATAATACTGCCATTCATATCACCTGCAATAATGACTTTACCATACTCAGAGTAATAATCGTATAGGCTGTCAATTACGTTAAGTTCATGTTCAAATGCTTCAATGTCATTGTCTGCTGGTAAATAAACACCAAGAATATATGCAACACAACCTTTTGCATCTTGAATTTGAATACCTAATACTCGATTGGATTCTGAACATTCAATTTCTTTGACAGAAAAACACAATGACTGTCTAAACATAATTGCAACACCTCTTCTACCATACATATTAGAATTTTGATGAGAAGTGTTTTCTGTGTCAATTTTAACAAAACTATGATAATCTTTGTGAATCGAATTTAGGTAACCTTTGGTGTTTTCTCTAAGTTTATGTTCAGAGATAACTACAATGTCACACTTTTCTTTCTCTAACAATGACGAAAGACATAATGTGGATGAAATAATTCCACGCACATTCCACGACATAATGACAACCATGGTGTTATAAATAACGAGTGAAAGCAACATGCAGATAAAACAAAAAGAGGTCTAAAATGGCTGAGAGTTTGAATTCGCTCGGATATTACTCAGACCCATCTTTACGTGCCACACCTGCTGTGACAAGGGATTTCAGTTTTTGCGGTCTCATCCTAAGGACGCCTCTTACGACAAGCTAGGAGTGCTGAGGATATATTCTAACAACCCGGATCCTCACGGGGTTCTGGGCTAACTGTAAATTATAGCAAAAGTCAAGTGCCATGGATTGGGACTAAGCGGCAATCGAAAGACAGATTAGTGGATAAGAAAGAATTGATATGGGACAATGATAAATTTAAAGTACTTGGATTAGAATTTGATGTTGATTTAGGTGAAATGATAAAAATAAATTTTGAAAACAAAATTGTTACCATGCAAAATCTTTTGAAACACTGGGAAAGAAGAAAACTCCTATTGGGCGTATAACAGCAATAAAAGCTTTAGCTATTTCAAAACTGGTACATTTGTTTACCTCATTACCAAACCCATCCAAAAATGTCGTTGATAAATTAAATAAGATATTTTTCAATTTCTTGTGGAGAAGTCCTGTTGCGAAAGTTAAAAAATCGGTTGTTACACAAGAAATCGGTTGTTACACAAGAATATGACAAAGGTGTATTAAATATGATAAACATTGAAAATTTTATTGCAAATTTTAAAATGTCAGATTAAAAAACTTATGCTTGATACATGTTCAGCAAAATGGCAGTCTGTTATAGGATCAGAAGTTGACATTAACAGTGTTATAAAATTTGGACCTGTATATGCTTTCTAAGAGCTTCAGGAATTAAAAAAAAGTTTTGGAAGGATGTAATGAAATCATGGAAAAGGCTTATCACTTGTTCTGAAAAAAGAAGTTATGGTTAATAGTGTATTATGGTACAATGAAAATATACAGGTCAATGAAATATAACATATTTGAGAGGATGGTATGAAAATAAGATTTATACAATAAACTCATTACAATAAAGATGGAAACATCATGGATTATAATCAGTTTAAAAATTTGTATAAAGTAAAATCTCATTTTTAGAATTCATCGGAATAAGACAGGCGTTGAAGAAAATGATGAAAATCTATGGAATAAAACAATTTAGAAAGGTTCATGAGCCTAATATTCCTTTACATATTGCATCTTTGATATATTACAAAATAATAATAAAAGACTATACCAAATATTTAATTACAATGAGGAAAAACCTACAGGTCAAAAAAAGTGAGATAAACAATTTGATATGACAAAAGAAGAACGGAATAAAATGAATAAAAATACTTTTAATATTACAAAAGACACACAATGACAGTGGTTGCAATACCGCATTAATCATAATATTTTAGTCACAAATGTATTTTTGTCAAAAATAAAAGTTATAAACAGTGACTTATGTACATTTTGTGCAAAAGAAAAGGAATCACTGGAACATGTTTTGTATGACTGTGAAAATGTGGTATCATTTCTTAATAATGTCCAATCTTGGTTTATGGATTATTTTCACTAAGAATTCTTGTTGATAAAAAAACATATTTGCTAGGTAGTTCAAATAAGGAAAAGTTGAATTTAAATAATTATAATATTACGTTTTTATATACTGTTGTAAATGTAGAGGTAAACCACTTATTTGGAATACTTTTATTGCCGCTTGGACAAATGTGTACAAGGTAGAAAAACAGTTCGCTTACACAAATGATTATGTTGATAAATTTGAAAAGAAATGGAATATTTTCCACAAATTACTGTCTTAAATTATTTTCTATATACAAGCAAGAATTCTATCAATACTATCAGAACTTATATCCCGTATAACAACCCGTTATGTGAATTATGCTCCTTTTATTCTTATTAGCATATGGATGCTTTTTCTTCTTCTTCTCTGAATTATAAACATGATCAACCAGTGTATTTTATTCCTTTCCTAACTGTTTCTCTTCTCCCTCTATGTGTGTCTATTGAGTGAATGTGTGAGTGAAAGGTGTTAATATACCCTGTGCTCCCTTTGTCAGGTGGGTTTGTAAGGGTTTGTAAAAATCCTGACAATGATAGACGAATAGATGTTGCGAATTTAAAAAAATAACCCATTTCAAACAATATTTAACACACACACCCTCTCAAGCTGAACGGAGAACATCATCCACGTAACCGCACTGTTAACAGTGAATAAATGAATGTCATTATTTTGACAAAGTATTGACATTAACATTAAATGTATCAAAATAAACACATTCGTGATGTGGTATGCGGTTCAGGTTTCGGGTCAATTTCATTCAATCTTTATTTCCTCCCTTAGGAGATTATAAGTTAAGTACAATTAAATTAAATAAGTATGACTACAACATACAACAATATGTAATGCTATAATCTAATGATACACATAGTGAAAATGAGGCGAAAAATCTCTGTACAATGCTTACTGGAAGTAGAAAAAGTAACATTCCGATTTGTGCAACAAAATTGATTGCATACAGAGCTGTAGCAGCTGTCCCTTTGAATGAAAATTACATGGCTTATTGAAATGCTTTACTGCGTAGAACATCTGTAGTATTGTGCTGAAGCACTACGCACTAATCTGAAGTTTAAATGACGGAATGATACATCGTCCTCCTGGTTCAAGTGGGTAGATATCTGCCCGCCAAGAAGTACAACGTACCACTCGAATTCCGAAAGTCCACAGAATTCTGCGCATAATTCTACGCAGAAACAGTCAGCTCTAGCGTTCCACCAAACTTCTCTAATACTAGCGGTACATGAACATGAGCATGAAGAATGACAAAAAACATCTGTAAAAGAGTTGCCACATAAACGACACAAATAGATAACGCCATTAACATGCATGCCTGAGTATATTTTGCATATAAATTTGCAAAGTTGAACGTTGGGTAGGCTCCAAATAGTTGCAGGATTTTTATCAGAAAATATTTGTCTGAAGAGATGAAAGTCGGAACTGTTCATCCTGAGCTGTCGCTGGTCTTGGTGATATAATCTTACGGTTTTTCTGGTTATTTTTTTCCAGGATAGTTTGTCGGGGAAAAATCCCGTGTCCTGCCACACACTGTTATGGTTGGTAAGATCGTACGATTGCAAAATGTTGAAAATGTCCGAAATAAAACCGTATTGAGTCTCTGAAAGATTTTGAAAGTAAGAGTATAATCTGGTTAAAAATATTTTTTTGGGAAGAGTGTGTATATCCATTCGGCATAGTCTTCCTAGAAATAGTAGTTTTCTTGCATCTATTTCTGCGCTGATAGGCAATACATCAAAAAGTGATTCGCATATATCGGATCTACATAATTTCGGCAAGTTTAAGGATTTTTTGCACACAAAATGTTGGAAAGTACGTAGATTTTGGTGGTCTGAGCAGGACATATTGTTCCAAAGTTCACATCCATAAAGTACTGTGGGCATCACTATTGTTTTGTATAAGTGAGATCCTAAGTCAGATAAAGCAAAAAATGACTTTCGGCCCTTTTCGCAGGCTCTATCTAATCTTTGGGAAAGCTTGAAATTCTGATGAATCACAATGCCTAAGTGGTTGTAGAATTTTCCGCATGGGATGAGCGATTGTCCCAGATGCCATACAAAATTGTTTTCGACATTGTTTTTCTTGCCTTGGAATTTCAAAATGCACGATTTTGATGCATTAAATGAGAATCGCCATTTATTTGAATATGAGTTAGCAATATCTAGCATATTTTGGAGGGCAACTGGAGACAATCCAATACAAGATATGTCATCTGCTAATGAGGGACAGCTGCTCATAACATTAAGGATACCTGTATTAGGACTATTTCGCTCTAATTCATTAATAAGGTCGTTAATGAAAACAAGGTATAAAAATGAAGACAAAACACCACCCTGTCTTACACCTTGGTTAACAGAAAACCATCTAGATTGAGTATGATTAACAATAATAGAACTTGATGTTCCTTGATGACAATCATTAATCAGTGACCAGGTTTTGCCTGTTATTCCAAGTTTGTATAGCTTCAACATGAGGCCGTTCTTCCAAACCGTGTCAAACGCTTTACTGCTATCCAAAAAACTGACATACACATTATTGCCTTGTTCTATGTTATGAAAAATTGTCTCTTGTATATTAAATGATGCAGTTAGACAGCCGAGATATTTTTGAAAACCTTGCTGTTGATCATTAGGAAAATGTTTCCATGCTATAACTGATTCTGATATACGAGGAAGAATTAATTTCTCAAAGATTTTGAAGAGACAGGATAAAAGGGATACCGGTCTGTAACTGTTGCAGTGGGATTTTACTTTGTTATCACCTTTGTATAATGGAACTATTAGACCTCGCTTCCATTCAGAAGGAATAATACCACAAAATATGACTGCGTTGTACATTTTTAGGAGGCAAAGAATAAGATTTTTACCTCCGTAAATAACATGCTCATTTGTTAAGGAATCATACCCTGGTGCTTTCCGCAACTTTAAACTATTTATAACCGATGCTAGTTCTTCCAGTTTTATTTCACCACCGGGTAGATTACCAGCGTCAAGTTTACATTCTTTTTTAATATTGCTAATATTGTGATCAACTTCATTTTTAAAATTCAAATCAAAATGTTTATCCTCAAGAGGAGTATAAATTTTTTGGAAATAATAAGCAAAAGCTTTCGCTACACTATTGGGATCATTGTATTTCTGACCATTTTCATCTTCTATATCGGGGTAAATTCTTGAAGCCCTTGTTTTTCTACGTTTAACTAATTTCCAAAATAACCGTATGCCACATTCAGCTGCATGATCTAGGTCATGATAAACTTGATGCATGTATTTTTCATGTTCTTCGTTAAGAGCATTACGAAATTGTCGTTTTGCCCGTTTATAATCTCGGTATGATGAGAAGTTCATACCACGAGGTCGCCCTTCAGATATCCACACACGACGTTTAGAACGCTCGATTGTGTGAAGATCTTTAACGGTTTTTGTCCACTCTGGACGGGTGAAGGGATTGAAGGATGTAAATGGAATGGATTCTTTAGTACATCTATGGAGGATATCCGTAATAGTACGGATATATTCGACCAGACTAGCTTCATTATTTATGTTAGTTTGTAACAAATTTTCTAAAGCGATATCTACGTTGTTTCGGTATTTTGCAATAGCCTTGGGAGTAGCTTTGTACCATGCGGGTAATCGTGATTGGGTGAACTTAAGTTTATGCATCGGCATATTGAAGTTTATAGTTGCAATGACAGGCAAATGGTCTGACGTTGTAGAGAACGTGCCTTCAGGAATAATTCTATAATTTTGTAGATTTTCCAGAACGTACTTATCAAAAAGAATATAATCTAACGTTGTTAATTTTTGTACAAAGGTAAACTTTTCACCCTCTGCCACAAAGTCTGTATTCGGGATGGATAAATTGTACTTGGATACAAAATTTAACAGTAGTTTTGATTTTCGTACGTTTGTGTTGCAGAGGTCAATAATACTGCCATTCATATCACCTGCAATAATGACTTTACCATACTCAGAGGAATAATCGTACAGGCTGTCAACTACGTTAAGTTCATGTTCAAATGCTTCAATGTCATTGTCTGATGGTAAATAAACACCAAGAATATATGCAACACAACCTTTTGCATCTTGAATTTGAATACCTAATACTCGATTGGATTCTGAACATTCAATTTCTTTGACAGAAAAACACAATGACTTTCTAAACATAATTGCAACACCTCCTCTACCATACATATTAGAATTTTGATGAGAAGTGTTTTCTGTGTCAATTTTAACAAAACTATGATAATCTTTGTGAATCGAATTTAGGTAACCTTTGGTGTTTTCTCTAAGTTTATGTTCAGAGATAACTACAATGTCACACTTTTCTTTCTCTAACAATGACGAAAGACATAATGTGGATGAAATAATTCCACGCACATTCCACGACATGATGACAACCATGGTGTTATAAATAATGAGTGAAAGCAACATGCAGATAAAAAAAAGAGGTCTAAAATGGCTGAGAGTTTGAATTCGCTCGGATATTACTCAGACCCATCTTTACGTGCCACACCTGCTGTGACAAGGGATTTCAGTTTTTGCGGTCTCATCCTAAGGACGCCTCTTACGACAAGCTAGGAGTGCTGAGGATATATTCTAACAACCCGGATCCTCACGGGGTTCTGGGCTAACTGTAAATTATAGCAAAAGTCAAGTGCCATGGATTGGGACTAAGCGGCAATCGAAAGACAGATTAGTGGATAAGAAAGAATTGATATGGGACAATGATAAATTTAAAGTACTTGGATTAGAATTTGATGTTGATTTAGGTGAAATGATAAAAATAAATTTTGAAAACAAAATTGTTACCATGCAAAATCTTTTGAAACACTGGGAAAGAAGAAAACTCCTATTGGGCGTATAACAGCAATAAAAGCTTTAGCTATTTCAAAACTGGTACATTTGTTTACCTCATTACCAAACCCATCCAAAAATGTCGTTGATAAATTAAATAAGATATTTTTCAATTTCTTGTGGAGAAGTCCTGTTGCGAAAGTTAAAAAATCGGTTGTTACACAAGAAATCGGTTGTTACACAAGAATATGACAAAGGTGTATTAAATATGATAAACATTGAAAATTTTATTGCAAATTTTAAAATGTCAGATTAAAAAACTTATGCTTGATACATGTTCAGCAAAATGGCAGTCTGTTATAGGATCAGAAGTTGACATTAACAGTGTTATAAAATTTGGACCTGTATATGCTTTCTAAGAGCTTCAGGAATTAAAAAAAAGTTTAGGAAGGATGTAATGAAATCATGGAAAAGGCTTATCACTTGTTCTGAAAAAAGAAGTTATGGTTAATAGTGTATTATGGTACAATGAAAATATACAGGTCAATGAAATATAACATATTTGAGAGGATGGTATGAAAATAAGATTTATACAATAAACTCATTACAATAAAAATGGAAACATCATGGATTATAATCAGTTTAAAAATTTGTATAAAGTAAAATCTCATTTTTAGAATTCATCGGAATAAGACAGGCGTTGAAGAAAATGATGAAAATCTATGGAATAAAACAATTTAGAAAGGTTCATGAACCTAATATTCCTTTACATATTGCATCTTTGATATATTACAAAATAATAATAAAAGACTATACCAAATATTTAATTACAATGAGGAAAAACCTACAGGTCAAAAAAAGTGAGATAAACAATTTGATATGACAAAAGAAGAGCGGAATAAAATGAATAAAAATACTTTTAATATTACAAAAGACACACAATGACAGTGGTTGCAATACCGCATTAATCATAATATTTTAGTCACAAATGTATTTTTGTCAAAAATAAAAGTTATAAACAGTGACTTATGTACATTTTGTGCAAAAGAAAAGGAATCACTGGAACATGTTTTGTATGACTGTGAAAATGTGGTATCATTTCTTAATAATGTCCAATCTTGGTTTATGGATTATTTTCACTAAGAATTCTTGTTGATAAAAAAAAACATATTTGCTAGGTAGTTCAAATAAGGAAAAGTTGAATTTAAATAATTATAATATTACGTTTTTATATACTGTTGTAAATGTAGAGGTAAACCACTTATTTGGAATACTTTTATTGCCGCTTGGACAAATGTGTACAAGGTAGAAAAACAGTTCGCTTACACAAATGATTATGTTGATAAATTTGAAAAGAAATGGAATATTTTCCACAAATTACTGTCTTAAATTATTTTCTATATACAAGCAAGAATTCTATCAATACTATCAGAACTTATATCCCGTATAACAACCCGTTATGTGAATTATGCTCCTTTTATTCTTATTAGCATATGGATGCTTTTTCTTCTTCTTCTCTGAATTATAAACATGATCAACCAGTGTATTTTATTCCTTTCCTAACTGTTTCTCTTCTCCCTCTATGTGTGTCTATTGAGTGAATGTGTGAGTGAAAGGTGTTAATATACCCTGTGCTCCCTTTGTCAGGTGGGTTTGTACGGGTTTGTAAAAATCCTGACAATGATAGACGAATAGATGTTGCGAATTTAAAAAAATAACCCATTTCAAACAATATTTAACACACACACCCTCTCAAGCTGAACGGAGAACATCATCCACGTGACCGCACTGTTAACAGTGAATAAATGAATGTCATTATTTTGACAAAGTATTGACATTAACATTAACTGTATCAAAATAAACACATTCGTGATGTGGTATGCGGTTCAGGTTTCGGGTCACTTGAGGAAGGGTGTAAATACTGATATAATGCTGGTGGATCTGCATGTACGGGTGTCCTAGAAATGACATTCTAAAATGTGACATACATGGGCTCCATCTCCGCGGCAAATTAGACGCCCTGTCTGCAGGAGCGGTTCCTGTTAATACTAACGTGAACTGTACTGTTTTGATAGTAATCATTCTTAATTACACTGACCCTTTTTTTTATTTCACCTGTGTATTTTTTTTTTTGTACTCATAAGGAATTCAATAGTTGCGATGGTAACGATTACGGTCCTGTCGAAAAATGTTATCTATAAATAGGCGACAAATAACGGCGATATAAATTTTTTTTTTTTACTTTAAAGTCAATATGTTTTCAAATTAATATTTCTGTATTGTTATAATATAAAACGTCGTCGATATACATAAATGTCAAGTGAATGCTGCAGCAAAATATTTTTTTCTTCTCATGTAGAAGCTTTTAAATAACGTCTGCCTCATTTCAATATAAAAAGGTCAGCTAATAAATGATCACAATTCGAGCCCTTGGGAATTCCAACAAACTGTGGAATACTTGATTACCAAACAGTACGAAAATATTGTCAATTAGGAACACCAGCACCATTTTAATAGCAACTTCAGAATACTTATGCGTAGAATCAAAGTGATGCTTAATTTAGCAAAGTAATGCTTTGATTGACTGATCACTAAATATGAAAATTTCATTTCTTCATTTTCGTGTAAGAAGCAACCGTCTGTCATGTCAAAAAGCATAGCCTTTAATTGAACGTGAGGAATGGTTATGTAAAGTGTTGAAAAGTCACACGTTTTGATGATGTTGGTTTGAGAAAAATTTTGATTTCAATGTTACTAATTGTTTCGTTTTACAATCGTTTAGAATCTACATTTGATTTACATCATTTCTGGAGTATGTTGTGGTAAAATACGTTTTAAGTTTCTCCTACAATGCTGTTAATATTTTCATGAGGAGGAACGATAGGAGATGATTTGTAGAACATTTACTGGATCCAGCAATGCAAGTATGTTTGCAAGGATTTTTGTGAAGTTTAGGAATCCAGTATAGGTATGGCAACTCGTAACGATGCTTCCCATTGACTGAGATATTAAATGTGTTTAAATTGAAGCATGAGATTTAAGAATTTCATTTTTTGAAAAGGCAGTTAGAGTATACGTAGGACAACCAAATGTGGAATTAATGCAAAATTCGTTTAAAATACAGTTGTAATAATGAGCCTTACAAAAAAGACGATGTTGTTACAAGCTTTGTCAGCTGGAATCGAAACATATTTCTCATGAACTTGTAAATTTAAAAAAACATCTGCTTTAAACAAAAGTTTTACTATTATATTTAACCTATGTAAACAAAAATATGGCACGAGCCTTGTTATAAAGAATTGTGAGCTCTATAACTCTGATGTAACTCTTCAACAGACTTTCAAAGTTTTGCTGACCATTAGAAATACCCTAGTCAAACATTCTAAACATTAAAAATGGGGAAAATATTTCAGCTCGAATGGAATTAACAGCTAGTAGTGACTATTTTTCATTTTTCATCCGAAGTTTGAAGATTTATGTGACGAACACAAGAAATGTATGATAAAAATTCGTCTATGAGTTCAAAACATCTACATTCTTACTTACCTTTGGACATTGTAAGTCCCTCAACTCTTTCTACATAGGTAATAAACATTGAGAAAACCCGACATACACACACCATTGTCAGAATACAAGAAATCATAAACTCATTTGTTTTCGAGCAAAAACTATCCGAATTAAAACAGTCTGAACATTTTACATTCCGATTTATACAGATGGTTCAAAAGACCAAAATAAAGTCGCTGGTGCAATAATCACTAACGACGTTTTCTCGATACGACTCCCGAATGAAGCAACAATTTATATCGCCAGAGCAAAGGCTGTTCAACTTGCTTTGGGGTGTACTGAAATTTTAATGACAAATAGTTTACTGTATTTTCAGACTCTCAATCTTGTCTGCAGTCAATAAGCAATATGAATATTGATCATTTATACATTTTAGGCATTTTGAATCGGCACTATCTTCTACCCCATAATAACGACAGTTATAAGCGAAAGTATGTAACGACAGTTTAGAACATCCCAACATGGCGTCTCATGAAACAGTAGATTGCGGATATACATCTTTTTCTATGTTTTCTTTCATAAACAACTCTGTATCTTCACAAAAAAGTTTTTTTTTTTAAAGCGAACGCCTGAGTGAAACAATCAACTATTCAATATGAAAGCCCCGCGTATGTTCGTGACACCTGTTTCTGTTTATGTGCGTAACCGTATTAGCAAAGCCGAAGGTGATGTTCGTAACTGTGTTGTCTATATATTTTTTATTTTAAAGCCTGGAATCCACAATTATCTTTGAATATTTATTTTCAAAAATAAGTAATAATATTCTCCTCTGCATCTGAATCAATTAATAGCTGTTATATTGACTCTCCCCCCTTTTTTTTTCTAAGTGCTGGGTCCACCTCTTCATTAACAAATAAATTTATTAACAGTCTTCACGAAAACTTTTCTGACTTGCTAGTTAGTAAGGATAGTACATTTCACATTTTAAAATGAAGTTTTTACTAGCCCTGAAAAATAAAAAGCATTCAAATTTGAAGTCGCATCATATATTCCATAAGTTTGAATTCCATATTTATATCGAATATCCACTGAAAAGTTTTGTGAACCAGTAGAGATTTTCACTTTTTTCTGATCCTAATTCATGATCCTTGACAGTTGTGTTCCTCTTCTTGTGTTAACTTTCAACACACACACACACACACACACACACACACACACCACACGTATTTTCATCCCTGCTCTATTCTTTTTGCTGCATTTACTTATTAAACATCTTTGGCAGTCAAGATATATTGACAACTGAACATCTGCGTGAAAAATCTGTAGAGTGTATAGCGCAGGCTCTCACAAGCTCTCTCTCTCTCTCTCTCTCTCTCTCTCTCTCTCTCTCAATAAAAAAATTCATATGTCTAAAAAAAGAAATTGAAGTTGATTGGTTATATATAAAGCAGACTTCCTTGAATTGATCAATTGAAATCTAATCATTCTGTAAATATTCGGGTATCAATAATGATGATACTAGGAAGCTTATTCTATTAGTATAATGCACAGTTTTCAGAATTATTTCCACTCAAAATGCATTGAAAATATATTTTGTTTACATAAAATCATGTGCAATCCTTAACAAATAACATTGATATTGACTTAACACTTGTAAATAATTTGGTCATTATATACTGGACAAAAAAAGTTAGGATCATAATTTTGACCTCAAAAATTTTTATTAACCAAATAATTATTTTGACAAATTTTAACATGTATAGTTTCTCCAATGTGTCCTTAACACAATAGATTTACCTAGTTTCATATTGACGTCATAAGTGCACGATTTTTTTCGCCCAAACACAAGCAAGGGGTCAAAATCAAAGTGTGCCAACGTGTATATTGAAGTTGAAAAATTGTGATTTTCATTTTATTGTGGGTATTTATTGCTCTAATCGACTCTTAGGTGAACAATTATTGACATTAAAAGACACGAGGCGCCATTTAACTGCTCTGGAAGCTGGTCAGGCAGTAGGTATGCTTCAAGCTGGCCAAGTCCAGAGAACTGTCTCTAGACATTTTAATGTGTCCCAAAGTGTGATTTCAAGGTTGTGGAATCGTTTTAGGCAGACAGGTAATGTTTCTGAGAGACAGAGATCAGGTCGTCCAAGGTCCACAACCGCTCGCCAGGATCGCTATATGTCACTTATGGCTCGTAGACACAGGTTTCATAGTGCTGTCCAACTCAATACTGACTTTCATGCAGCAAGTGGGGTGCGCATAACACCACAAACTCTCAGACAGAGACTTCATGCTGCTAACCTTCGGGCTTATCGACCTGCTGTTCGTCCCATTTTGAGGAGAAGACATCGTGTAGCACGACTCAATTGGGCTCAAAATCACATAAACTGGCAACTGCGTCATTGGACGCCTGTTCTTTTCAGAGACGAGTCACGGTTCTGCGTGGACTTTCATGACGGTCGTAGGCGTGTATGGCGCATGTGTGGAGAGCGGTACGCTGATTGCTGTGTAGCAGAGCATGATCGTTTTGGAGGTGGCTCTGTGATGATTTGGGCCGGAATCAGTATTGGTGGATGTACTGACTTGCACGTGATTAATGGCAATCTTACCGGTGCAATTTACAGGGACGAGATACTGCATCCAATTGTGAGACCTTTTGCGGGAGCTATAGGCAACGACTTTGTGTTAATGGATGATAATGCTCGTCCCCACAGAGCACGTATAGTGACAGACTACCTTGCTACAGAGACAATTGAACGTGTGGATTGGCCGAGTTGTTCTCCGGATTTAAATCCAATAGAACATGCCTGGGACATGTTGCAGCAAGCTGTTTCCAGACGCCCTGTACTTCCGACAAACTGCCAGGAGCTTACGTTAGCTTTACAGCAGGAATGGGCAAGGTTGCCACAAATTGCGTTCCACAGGCTCATCAGAAGTATTCAGAGGCGTTGTCGTGCCGTTATACAGGCTCAGGGTGGACATACACCCTATTGATATTGCCTTTATAAAGATTCAATCATTTGTAATGAGATTTGTTATTGTTGCTCATACCGATTTTCAAACTGGTTTTTTTTTGGGGGGGGGGGGTTACGTGACAATGGTTGCTCTAGCTGCTTAATGTATTGATGAATTTGTAAAAACAGGTTTAAAATGTATTGTTCGATTGTCATTGAACATTTTAAGTATATATTTAACATAATTTATTTGGTTTTGTTATGAATAAAATAATTCTGAAATCATGATCCTTAACTTTTTTTGTCCAGTATATTACATATATATGGACGAAATTAGGATTGATTGAAAACGCAGAGTTTTTCTGAAAATGAATTATAATAATATCTCTTCAGCTGTAATTTTTTAAAAGCCCATCGGGCTACCTTTGAGACAATTTTAATAAGCCCAAGTCAATTTGAACTAGCCTCTAGTGATTTTTCACGAAGACTTTAAATTAAAATTCAGAAAGAAACATCAAACAAGATCACTATTCTTGTCAAACGTATAGTTTGCCTATTTCCGGTTTGTACATTTTACATTTATAACAGATTCATGATCAAATTATTTTTCTCTGAATAAAACAAAAGAATAAAATTTTTGTTTATGAAATTCTAAATTCCAAAAAATCAAACCTGATTCGTCGAGACTCTCCTGTAATTGACTAAATTGAAAATTTATAGATTCATGCATGTACATTGTAAATGTTGAACATGTCGTATTTATATCCTTTATGCTTTGTGATTGTTTCAATCATCAAAATATGATAGAATTGATTTCATGAGGTAGTTATATAATCCGGTAGTCTAGGAGGCGAGTTAGGGGTGGGGTGGGGTGTGGTGGGGGTTAAAACCTCTCGTAAGTTTCTGTCATTCGACATTGATTACATGAATGTTTTTGGCAGCAGCATGACTCTAGGATTATTTTATCATACAGGGTTGTAAATTTTCAGTAGTCCACTGGACTACTTATAGGCCTAAATGATACTAAGATAGTTCGGAATAAAATATACTAGCCTCGGGCTACCGGACTAGCGTCAGTGTCGAACCCCGGCTTGGGTTTCTTTAAGAACGTTCGAGTGTACTTTTCTTTGAGCAGTCAAAATTTGAGTAAAATTTCCGAGTTTTGACTTTTTCTTTCCAGAACGCCAGGCCAGGTAATTAACAAAACAACTTATGATTCTTTGGACAAAGTATGTATAACCATATCGATGTTGGTGATTTTTTTGCCAAAATGGAGTTTTGGTGCAAGTTTGTGCTGCAGGTCTAAAATGGAAGTTTAATTTAGTTTACATGCTTTGTTACGGACTTGCGAAAGCTTCTAGTATTTCATAAATAAAATTATGGCGAGTCATGAAGCAGGTACGAATCAAATGACAAGACACAAAAACGATAACATAAATGCTTGATTGATCATAAATTGTTTAACGTCCCGCTCGAGAATCTTTCACTCATATGGAGACGTCACCATTGTCGGTGAAGGGCTGCAAAATTTAGGCCCATTCTCGGCGCTTAGGGCCTTTGAGCAGGGAGGGTTCTTTAACGTACCACACCTGTTGTGACACAAGGCCTCGATTTCTGCGGTCTCATCCGAAGGACTGCACCATTTAGTCACCTCTTTCGACAAGCTAGGGGTGCTGAGGATCTATTCTAACACGGATCCCCACGGGACAAACACATGAAGAGAAAGGGTAGTTGAGAAAACATATGAAAACGGGGAAAAGGGTATAAATATGAAGGTGGATCAAGATAATGCAGTGGATAAGTAATAGCAAAATATAGCACTAAAATCTAACAGCACTCGATACATAGAAGTGACGGATCTACATAGTAGATAAATGGTAAAACATTACATAAAGCATGAATATCACCAACAACACGACGAATTCAATAAATGTTTGGAACGGCCCGTGTATCTTTGTTGCTTGACTCGCATTTGCGTGTGTTAATTCATGAAATGCCTAATATTATATGATTTAACGTACAACTCATTTTATTTGACTTCGACCTTGGACGTTGAGCTTGAGTTTTCTAATCGTATCATGGGACTTTTCATATTATTTCACGAAATATCGTCTTCTAAAACAGTGTTTCAGCGTTCTGATTTTACTTCGTTTCGGCCTTGAGTATTGACCTTGTGTTTCTACACCGTATCATCAATGAATGCATTGCTCCGGGTAATTTCATGTAATTTTGTCTTCTAAAATAGCAATTCAAATGCAACTCATCTAATTTCGTTTCGGCGTATATCTTTCAAATCATCATATTGCATTCTGGATTTTGCACGTAATCCCGTGGGGATCAGGGTTAGAATAGGTCGTTAGTAATATTTGCTTCTCGTTAGTGACTAAATAAAAAACATCGAGGTTCCGTGTCACAGCAGGTGTAGCACAATAAAGATTTCATCCTATTCAAAGGCCTAAGCTCTACAGCCCTTTGGCGATGGTGACGTCTCCATATGGGTGAAAAATTCTCGAGCAGGACGTTAAACAATATACAATCAATCTTTTACGTAATTTTTGTATTCCAAATAAGTAAGACATTCAAATCTTCCGGTGACGACCATAAGTAATGTGTTTCCCTTCAAAACCACACACACTATTTATTGACTATAATCTCCGAAAGTTTCATGTCTCTATCTAAAAGCGTTCTAGACAAAATAAAAACATAAAGTCATTCGGACCTTCTGACCGAAACTTACTTTTTTTCAGATATCTCAAAGAAAGTAACAAACACAACGATGTTTATCATCTCTGAAAATTTCATTTTGATTAAATGTTTGATAGATGAGAAATCCTCTCATTAAAAATCATATTCCATCACTTACCCTGGCGTCTCCGTACATGTATGTCTGAAAAATTCTCGAGCAGGACATTAAACAATATACAACCGACTTCCTGTAACGACCGGAAGTGACGTACGAAAAGGTCTGACCCATATCAGAAGTCTACAGGCTATCATCCGTATAAGTTTCATAGTTCGATCTCAAATGGTTTCTGAGAAATAGCAAGGAGAATGAAATACAAATTTTTAATTTGTCATCTCACACGCATGTGCGCAAACAAACACGTTCCATAGCAAACGTCTTGATAATATGGAAATCAAAGAAAAATAAACCTCTTTACTGTCTACAATCCCTGAAAATTTCTCGTCTCTATCTGAAAGCGTTCTAGATAAAA
>JAMZEH010000055.1:21897500-22157500 GCA_024699665.1 Ostrea denselamellosa
GTCAGTCACGAAAAGAGACGAATAATAAAAAGTGCGTAATTATGTTTAAAAAAAATCAACGGATAATAGGTTTTGTGAATTTAATTAATTTTTGTAATGCTTCTGGTAAGTTCGTATGCATTCGGAGATGACCGGTGTATTGTAACGTCATATATTTCGTAGCCCATATAATCGGTAGGAGATATTAAGAGATCCTTGAAAAACGCTATCCTTGATTTTTTCAAAGTAGGAGAAAGTTACGTAATTCGCAGAGTATCCGTAAAACGTATTGTAGGTGAGGAAAACATGATAGTTCCGCAGTGACGGAGACATTCTCCCAGAGCAGTTGGTAATCCCCATCATTTGAAGAGCCAATCACGTGACTCACGTGTAAGAGCGTGCCAGTATACCCAGTAAATACAATAAGTAATTACAACAAGAAAATATCAGACTGAATTTGTTTTTATTTGGCTGAATAAGCCATGGCCGCTTAAAATGAGGGAGCCGAGACATCAATATATAGCCTTATATGGAATCCCTAAAAATGTGAATGGTGAATCCTGGGAACAGATATTCACAGCATGATAATTGAGTTTCAGTCAAAATAATCAGATATATATCAAGCAAGTCCATTGAGCCTACTAGTAAGCCTGAAAGCCGCCACGAGACTATGCTGTGGCATGTCTGCGCCACCAGTAGGAACGAAAGAAAACCCAAATCCTCAAACAAAACAAAATGCTTTTAAAATTGACAGTAGGTAATAACAAAAGATAAATGCGGTTTGCCAAGACAAATTATGCATTTTTAGGCGAAAGCATCGCCTGCAATTTTCAAAATGACTGGGTATGTAAATGCAAATGAGTAACACTCATAAATTCAATGCAGCCACTAATATGTGGCAAAACTATGACCCCCTAACTTGTCATAGCGTAGCCAAAGCCCAAACTCCCCTAGTTTTGGTGACACTTTCTCAGAAGGATTTGTTAAAAATGTTTGCAAGCCTTGTTGATGGCGGTACAAAAACATACAGTTGACGAGCTTGGACAAGTGCACTACACCGGGAGCAAACAATTCTGAGCTTTTCAATTGGATTTCAGAATAACGAATGTACTTTCCCCCGAAGCTTTTTAATGTTGTGGCAATAAAACTATTAAGGCGTTTTCTAAACTTGTCCAAGGCTTTTTGTCCAAGCCAAGCCGACCAGGGTTGTGTTAATTTTTAATCTTAACTTGACTGACTTGTCACCCCTAGCATCAGGAATATTGTTGCCCCCCCCCCCCCCCCCCCCATGCAATACTAAAATCTGAGGGGAGCCTTCTAACTTTAATATTTAACCTTTGGCATAACTTCAGCCCATTTCATACCCCCTTACCCTGCCAGAATGTGGATGCATGATGCCTTTCTAGTTCAAAGTTGGGTCTAAAATCTGATTGCCTTGCCTGACAAATGGCCTATTTAACAATGGAAGAACCCACAATCCAAATTTTACTATCTCTAACACAAAATTGGGTTGAAAAAGGAACAATACAAAAATTTCAGTGCATAACATTTCACTTTTCAACACATGAGCATACATAGAAGAAAAATTGCACGCTTACACAGTAAAGGTAAAACTACCTTAACTTGGCGAACTGCAAATTTTGCATTATATGACACTTAAAAGCTCATTTTTCTAAAATAACGGTACATACATTGAGACTTCCAACGGCCCTTGACCGCTATAGCTCGCTGACTCGTACCACTAGCTCAAGGATGGGAAGCAGCACCAATACAGTAGGAATGGGTCTTGCAAGTTTTAAGATCTAAGCCTGTTCTGATCATAGCCTTCTTAAATACAGACTCTGTCTGATACCTCGTTACTGGACAGCCAGACAAATGAACGAAAAAAAGCATTTGGTCTTAAAAGTAAATATTTGCGTAGAAAATGAATTGGGCAGATTGGACAAGAAGGAAATAATGCGATTGTGGCCCCATTCCCCTTTTGATCCGTTTTGTAGTGTCTTAAACACATAACAATAGTATTGTTTTTCGTTAACCTGACAGCACCTACTTGGATAGCATGGCCGGGTTGATCTTTACAATCCTGAACGAGCTCTCCAATTTGAAAATAACCACAAACTGCAGAGCAAAACAAAGCACTAAATACTACTGACTCGTAGTCTGATCGACATATTTGGTAGAGAATAGACAAAACACTTTGAAGTATGTTGATAGTGGTAGGTTTGCGAATGTCCTTCCTAGCGCTTACGAGACCCAACCCAAGTAAAACATTCTCTAACATGAAAGATTTTGTAGTATCTAATAAACCTTGGGTTTTGCAAAAATAAGATATTGCAGCTATACAAGTTTTGACTGTGCTTGGCGAGAATTGCTTAAATGAAAGATAAGCTACAAAATGAATCAAGTCTTTGGAATTTGGTGGCCAACATTGATTACACTTGGCAGAAATAACTCAACTGCTGCAATGCTCTCTGGTAGTTTGTTTTTGTTTTTTGTTTTTGTTTGTTTGTTTTTTGGTTTTTGGAGTTTACAGACAGTGAAAAGTTTAATAGTTCTTGGTCTCGACGTTGTAGATGAGTCTGAGAAATGATTCTGGGACTGTCGTAGGTAGTTGGTCAGCTTCTGGAAAAACCTGTTTGAATCTGTGCCACTGAAGACGAGAAAGAGAATCAGTCTTCACATTTTTCACTCCCCTAATATGCTGTCCTTTAATTTGAATATTATCATTGAGGCCCTTTAAGACCAAAACCCTTAAGAGATACATAACTCTGGGTGATTTGGATGTTTTAGTATTTAAAATGATGACAAGGGCAATATTATCAGTATGTAGAATAACTCGCTTGCAACCAACTCATCTCCCCAAATAGACAAGGCCATCACTATTGTTACCAGTTCCAAAACAAGTTATGTCCCTAGATATGCTAGCCCCTTGCCATGATTCTGGCCATGTTAAAAAGGCCCAAATGAGTTCCAAAAATAGTCCTACACCCTACTTTATCCGAACCAGCGCTATCTGTATACAACTCTAGTTGAAAGTCGATGGCCCAGTCTACTTGCCAATATGATGTTGTACCATTGAAAGAGTCTAAGGAACATTAGCCACATTTGTATATCTTGCTTCATTTCCACAGAAACACAGCTCTTGTGATAAGGCATGCTAAGCTCAACGGTGGCATCGTACAAGCGCCTGACGAATGATAGACCCGCTGGAATTGCCCTAATGCAGACAATTTAAGTAGGCCCGTAAGGGATTGGATTTCCTAAGTGCAACTTTTCTACGAGATAGGAAATAATTGAGGTGATCATGAAACTGGCTCAGCTTCTCTGATGGGATACTAACACTCTCTGTGACTGTATCAATTTCCAAACCTAAAAATACTAATTTTGTTGTAAGACCTAAGGTTTTGTGATGGGCCCCCAAATCGTTGCATAGATTGGTAAATGTTGAGACTAAGTAATTGTTGCGTCCCAGATGCACCTGCTAGTAAAGAATCATCCATATAGTGGACTACATTATCAGACAGACTCTTGTGTATTAAACACCATTCCAGAAAGGAAGCAAACTTTCAAATTTAGCACAATTCACAGAACAGCCAAATGGCATACACTTGTCAATATAAATATTGTTGCTAAGTTTGTACCCCAGCAACTCAAAATCAGAGGGATGAACTGGTAGCAAACGAAAAGTATTCTAAACGAGCCATAAAACCTCCCGTATCCAACATTTTCAAAGCTTCATCGAATGGAATGTATTTAACTGAACAATACTTATGATCAATGAAGTCATTCACACTATCACCAACTGGGTGGGACAAATGATGAACAAGACGAAAAGTACCATCTTTTTAGGTACCATCCTATGGGGGACAGTCTAAGGTCGAGAAATGGAGAGCGAAAAAAGGGACAAGCGACCCGACCTAAATTTATTTCATTGTTGAGGCAGACGTTCTGTAACTGGTAGTGGCTGGTTGAACTGTTGATTGAGCACGCCAGGTTGATTGAGAGTTTCCAGATCTAAAATGTAAAGCTCGCCGACAGCGGAAATTCGGAAGTAGTCTCCAGACAAGGATCTTGTCTCGCCGCTCGTTTCCATGGCTGAGTCTGGGTCCGACTCGCAGACTTTCGCTTAGGCATTTCAAATCTCGAAATATATATTACAAAAAGAGAGAAATATTTGTTTACCTTGGGCTATCTTCAAACGTTAGTGTCACATGACTATTTGAATGCACGTGTGTACCTAGCATATATACATGCAGGACTGTTAACATCGAAAAATAACTACGAAAATTGTTGGCATCGATGATTAAATTTGGATAAATATGCAATAAAAAAGCGATCATCGAAAAATTACCCCCCCCCCCCCTTCCCTTTGAAATTCCGTAGTCTCGCGATGATAATAAAGGTTTTGGAATATTAATGATTATTCCGGAAATATATTCTTTATTGGTAACGTTTCACCCATTTTCGAAAAATCTCGTGAGAATACCGCTTGTGTTCATCTGTCCGTGGAACACATTCATATAAAACATCAAAACACACACACACACACACACACACACGTGCGAGCGTATTTTGCGAAAATTAATTAGTTTTTCACTTTGATAAATAGAATTAACCTTTAATGGTGAAATCCTATTTATGATCATCAATGTATTTTTAGAAGACATCACATATTCGCGCCTTATACCCATTATAGTGGGTTGTTAAGTGAATCAATATCCACATTTCAATCCATTGTTTTCACGTCGTCAGTGCTGAATTGTATCTGCTTTTCATATATGACGTAATGAGTTTTGACTGCAACAGCGGACAGTCCCGAACTCTCTCTCTCTCTCTCTCTCTCTCTCTCTCTCTCTCTCTCTCTCTATATATATATATATATATATATATATATATCTTATTTTGTCCTTTACTTAAAGCGTTGAAGTCTACATGTACGTATTCAAGTTCATTAGCCAAGTCTACCGCAGCAAACCGAATGGTTATTTTCCAGACCCCGACGGTAATCAAGATGGCAGCTTTCCGGGACTCGGCCGTAATCACGGTGGTGATTTTACAGGCACTGGTCACGTAACCAGGGTGATGAGTTTCCATTCACTGTAAAATTCGTTTACGGAATTTTTTGCCGTACGAGGTACTTGGTATTTGTTTTTGTAAATGTACATTTAGTATTTTCAGCTTGCTACCTTCAAAACTACCCAACGTGTTTTAACTAATATAGGACATAGATATTCGTATACGTTTGATTAAATTCATTAAAGTGCAACTGAGTAAAAACAATCACGTCAAGAACTGAGCCATGTTCTAATTTTAGTTTTGCGAGCACCTACCAACATTGAACGCGCATCACTGAACTTCGTATAAAGTGAAGATATAAATGGGCGTATGCAGTTATATAATACGATGCAAAATGTTTATGATATCAGACAAAAAAGATAACGTTGTGTACAGATGGGGGAATATTGTTGATTTCTAATTTCAGTGGAAATGTTTCTGAGAAGAGATCATCGAAGCGGATTTTTCTAACGTGTTGTGAATCTCTGTAAAGGTAGGTCAAGTACGTGTATTTTCTGTTGAAAGAATCCCCTGTAATTTTATCGCACAACTTAGCTTACTAGTGTAAGTGTTTTCTCTCTAACAGAAGGTCTCTTGAGAATTTCATCAACTTTTCTCGATCTGCTGGTGTAATTTGACGATGTCAGACGTGGGTAAGTTTTACAAAGAAAATTTACAATGTCTGTTATCTATTTCCTCTCTTTCTTTCTCTATTTCTCATGTCACGTGAAAACTATATAGAAAAAAAAACCAATTAAAAATAAACAATCAAAAAAAGTTTGCAGTGAAAGATATATATATATATATATATATATATATATATATATATATACATATATATATATATATATATATATATATATATATATATATGTTACATTTTCAGCAGTGAAATACTGATATTTATCCTTTCAATAAAATTGATATTTTTACAGTTGTTATTTTCACAGTGAAAATTGTCACTGTGAAAATAACAATCGAAACTGTCGTAAAATTTATCCGCAATAAATATGACCACCTTTATTTTACGTAACAAAAAATACTTTATCGTGTTTTTACTTGAATATTAAAATAAAATTTAATCAAAGTTGTTTTATTTTTCAAATGTATTTATTTCTATATACTTTACATTTTTCATAAGGTACTATTTTTTTTGGCGCAATATTGTTTTGAACGTTCAGTACAGGGTGGGTTGAAAAGGAGGTCTGAAAGTGATTAGACCGAAAGGAAAACGTAAGGAAATTGTAATAAACAGAAAATTCAATGTTTTGATGCAAATTCACTGTATTGATTTAAACACATTTATTCATTGTTGTTTGGTGATAATGACCATTTTGTCGTAAATGGCATCTCAGAATGTAAACAGAAGTCTACACTCATCGCATGAAATTTTCCACAATGTTGGAATTGTCGGCAGTAATCGGTAGCTTTTCGTGGTTGTTTTAAAGAATCGACAGCTGTGTAATGCCTTGGAATACAGGGATTCCCTGTAAGAAGTAAAATCTGTACCTGACAGCATATTACATTATACTAATCTGATATTAATGATGTAAATACAAGTGGTTGCTGTACTTCCATCGCTTCCCCTGCTAACCTTACCAATGCCAATATAAATGAGTTTGCCATTGTAATATCCTGTGTATCTAAAATGACGACCATTGGCCACATCACTCACCTACATTCGTAAAATTTAAAACCCGCTATCACCATACCGAGGTCATGAGGTGAATTCAGTGGGATCTTCACATCAGAAGTTTTACCATAGTGGTTGTTGAAAATTTACCAATGACTTTGATGTGTTCATGTTTAAAACTTTAATACCCCCCCCCCCCATTTGTTTTATCCCTCCAATTAGATGGAGATGTTTGTATTCTTTTATGTAGAGACGTGTATGTTTTAACCTTCAACCCCTGTAATAGCAATGAACTCGCCCATATTGTGCTAGAGTCTCGTGGGGATCCGGGTTAGAATAGGTACTCAGCACCCCCTGCTTATCGTAAGAAGCGAGTTTTGGTTTGGGAGGGGGGTGGGGGTGGATAAAACCGTAAAAACGAACTGGAGGCCCCGTGTCACAGCAGATGTGGCACGGTAAAGATCCCTCCCTGCTCAAAGGCCGTAAACACAGAGCATACATGTAGGGCTAAGTTTTGCAGCCCTTCACGTGATGTCAGCATGTGAGTGAAAAATTCTCCAGCCGATGTTAAACAATTTACAACCAACCAACATAGAGTGCTAGAAAATAAAAATGCCTGTTTTGCACTGCTTATCAAAATTAAAGCTAAAGTTTATCTTATATATAAATACACAAAGGATTAAAAAACACCCATATAATGTATCTGTTTTATAGGATTCTGCTTACATTTAACGAAACAAATCTTTCTGTATTGGAACGAAGTTTGGAATATTAGATTAAGTGTTGTAGTGGACGTTTTCTGTTATATATCAAAGAAAGTTGAAGTTGTGATGCGACTCGCGTAAAAGTAAAAGCGCACTGTGCCCATTATGGAATAGGAGGGTGAAATATGAACAACTCACAAAAATTATTTTCGGCGTTTGAGAAGCCGTTAGACGGAATATATTGCGTTATCAATACTCTCAGAATACTTGTCGAGAAAAAAATTCTTTACATGTTCCTTTGTAAAATATTTGGTCTAGAGAATCTTAGTAGGAATGCAGATGAATCTACATTTCATGAGCAAACTTTCATATTGACTTGCCAAATATGTATTATTGTGGTTCTCGAGATAGTGTATCTTAATAAAAGCCACAAACTATCAAAATAAATCCCTAATGCCCCACAGTGAATCTACTATTTTCCCAGTGTGTAATTGTACAAGATGAATAAAAATACGCACACACGCTGGTTTTCCTGGTCCTGTGGTTTTTGGTGACCTTTTCACCCAATTATTGACCAATGATCAGTGAATTTAAGAAAATAATTCAAAAGTTTGAAGTGACGATACAGACAGAAAGATGTTGATCAGAGGAGATCACATTAGCCTTTACAATTGTTTCAGGTGAGCTAAATAAGACCCCCCCCCCCCACATTCATATACTATTTTAGCTTACCAAAGCGAGATTTAATGTGTTAGGTTTTGTCCGTTGTCCTCCTGTTGTTTGATGTCAGTTAGCTTTTCACATTTTCGACCTCCTCTCCAGAACCATTTTGCCAATTTCATCCTAATATTCCATAAAGTATCTTTTGGAAAAGGGGATTCTATAGAAACGCTGTACTAGGAAAAGAAAACCTCCTTTTATAAAAACGATTCGTGTTATTCTGTCTTGAGAACATAGGGAAGTACTTTCATAATCTTCTCAAAAGCCACAAGATGAGATGCGAGAGAAAGAGTTTTGTGGCAAGTGGTGTTTTCCTTGTGAACAAAAAACTAGTATGAACATTATATATCTTCCAAGATATATACAATGGATTTTATTATAGATTTTAAACCCCATGATCAATAGTGCTGAGTATCGATTTATTGGTGTGTAGTGTGTTCAGAGTAAGATGACGTAAGCAGGGTCAGTAATAACGAGTGTATGGATGACACTGAAGCTGGACGATCACGTATGACAAAAATCACAAACAGCCAATGGAGAGAAATTTTCCGAACCAAAGAAGACCGGCATATTCTGTGTGAATAGTGTTAGCAGAGGTAAAGGATCTAAACGTACCAAGCTTCAGAATAAAAAGACGTCTCTCCTTAGTAAGGGAAGACAAAGCTATAGACACTGATGGAATAAAGTGAACCATTAGCATCCACATTAGAGACTCTCAAGACTAATCTTACTGAAAAGGATACCAAAGACATTGCCTGTAGCTGAATTCGAAGAGAAGATGAAAAATGGTATCCATAAAGAAATAAAGATGGCATTCAGTGATACACGAGGAGTTGGGCGAAAGACTGCTCTGTGATGATGTGGTTTAAAGTTGAAATAGTATTTGGATAAAGTATACGGACTCATGATAGATAATGGTACCAACATAGAAAATGTACTTTAGTTTAAAAAAATACACAGAAAATTTAAGAACCATGGCCAGGTGAAAGATATCATAAGTTTTGCGAGAACTGTAACCAGCATGGCAAAATTATTCTTAAAAACTGTAAAGATTCTCAAATGGTCAGAACATCTAGGTCAGAGACTGAGAGAGGAGTTTGGAACTGTTGTATCCCCACATCGAAATCATTCCATGCGACCAGTGACTCTGACAGCTTCTTCAAGTATGTTACGAAACAGGCTTATTCTTTGTCAGATTGAAAGGCTGGAAAAGTATATGTTAGTGTGTACATGTAACAGTAACAAGATCTGAGCCTTAGTCTGTAAACATACACATTGTCCTATTTCTCGAACACTCGTAAAGGAACCTCATGCACTCCTTGTTTCATAGTAAGCATTTAACACCAATCTATATGCACAACAGGAGAAATAAATGGCCATGAAAACAGATATGACACCGAGTCCAGGGCTACCGGTTTGCCTGACCTATGTCTCTGACGTATTCTCTCAATTTCGACATGCAAGACAAGCTTCACGTGTAACCACACACCATTACATGACAATAAAAATCACTCGTGCAATTTGCAAGACAGAGTAGCGATATTTAAATCATCTAAAATGCTAGTTTAACACTGAAATATATAAGATCTTTTTGGTTTTCTTTTACAGATTCAATTCCAGCAAACAGAAGCAAGCGTCTTCCCATTCTTGTAGGTATCGTGGTGGTCTTTGTTGGTATTGCTGCTGTAGTAATTGGTGTGACCGTTCACCTGTCAGGTATATATATATATATATATATATATATATATATATATATATGAGAGAGAGAGAGAGAGAGAGAGAGAGAGAGAGAGAGAGAGGGAATATCTTTATGGGTATAAATCTTGTAGAAATATTTCACGTCATGAACTTATGAGTATATTTTCCATGTATACACTGTCTGTCATCAATTTTGACAGAATTATGCTTGTATGTAGCGGGACACAATTCTTATTCATAATATAGTATTGTGATTCCACCTCTCCAGTATATATGAATTGAACACAAAATAAGACAGGATTCATGTTTTGCTTCATAAGCTCCGAGATTAATTTGATAAACCTTGGAAATGATGCACGGCGATAAAATCATGCTTTCCGCTAGATCCCCTATAAATCGCCTGCTGTAGAGTATAAATTCTATTTGCTATTTACTAAGAATGACGAAAGAAAAAGAGTCTGGATAAGCTGCGCTATCATCGGTTGATCTGTTATGATTATTCAGCAGGTAAAGAAGATGAGAAAGTTGGGAAAACATCGGCACTGGAACAAGGTTTGTTATAAAGTAAATCATCACAATATGTTAAAAAGCGTATGAAACGATGGACATGTATACACACATCATAGTAGTTCTCGTCCCCATCAATCAGAATGGTACCAAGACATTTATCGGCGAAGGTCATTGCTAAAATGCATGTGTAAAGAATTTATATATATATAAATTAAGGCATAATAGAATCTGCATTAGTTATTCTTCGATTTGTCGTTGTTCTTCCAAAAATCTATTCAAATACGTATGTTGCTTAGTTACATTCGTATCTGAAACTGCGCAAAAATGTCGCACTTACGGTGATTTGTTGCCACGAATCAAACTAGTTATGGACAACTAGTTTTCTATCGGACCTGAAACCATAAGAGATTTGTTTAATTAGAAGCAATTATTTGAACTGTCGTACAGAACTCGGGGCAGATACTATACCGAATAGAAATAGCACATGATATTAAACATTACACAAATCTATCAAAGGAAACAACAAATTGGTCGTTTGAAATGTTTAACTAATACTTTACAACAAACAAACATTGTGAGTATTGATAACCACCACTGTCAAGATATCTCCGTACTTCTCCAGTGTGTTTTTGTTTACTATTCATGTAAGTTGCCTCCCTGTCACATGGATTTTGAGAGTTGATAAAATATATCACGGTCAAAATTTAACAAGTGATCTGGGGCTTAATCTCCATGTCAAGAGAATTGAGATAGAATACATTTGCAAGGAAAACTCATCTGACTATAAATGTGAGTGATTTTGCGATCTGATAATTTATAAAATCAACTGTCAATTTACTCGTTGAAAAGTTAAAAAAAAAATTAAGCAAATACTTGCGAGAACTTGTTAACTTATATCTTTGAAATTACGATGTTGCACGTTTTATACTGCTGTGAGACAGAATGAATTATTTGCTGTAAATCACACGTTTATCTCTTTGAAATAAGACGTGTGAGTTCTACTTGGAGGATTTTTCATCTGATATAAATATTTATTTCTTCACGTAGGATTTCCTGTAATTCCAACAGAAGAACCATTTGGCATTATCAAAGATGGTAGACAAGTTAAAAGGTTTGTCAGTACATGTGTATAGATTCATACATTTGTGATCATACCATTTGTTAACCATGCAATTGATTTTCTATGATAAACAGGTTATACGTAAATACTCTATTTATGTTTTTTGTTGTTTTGGTTATTTTTCATTGTGCATAATATGTCAACAAATTTCCTTAATTACATCCTAGCAACAATACTGGGCGGAGTTAAAACTGGAATCAGGTTGTTTGTCTGTCTGTCTGTCCGCCCTTCTATAGATGGATTGGTTTCCAGTCAAGTAATTTCCTTTTTCACATACGTCAAAAACAATGTCGCCGTGGGAAGGGACTTCCTTTCGATTTTGCGTGTATATTGTTAAAGCAAAGCGGATACAGGAAAACTGGCTTTAAGTGATTTCATTTTTCACCCGAAATTGCCAAAAACTCAAAAACTTACGAGGATTGTCCCTATCAGTTTCAGGGTCGAATTGTCAAAGGTCAAGCAATTTCCCTTTTTACCTGAAATCACCATACTTTTCACACATAGACTCACTATGGATTGAAGAAGAAATTTACCGACCGTGGAGTCAAAGGGCAAGTGTTAAGCGAACTAGACTCTGCTATCTGGGTGATAAATAATTTCCCTTTTGACCTGGCGTTACAATGTTATACAATCGTACCAAAAAGTCATATCACATTTTCCACAATTCACTGCCCTATTTCAATTGTGCTATTTTCAGCACACGATTCTGTATTTTTGTCTTGGTAATTATACTCCAAACGGTCGTGGTTGTGTAGTAGCTGCGGCGTGCACTTTGCGACCAAAATTCCTCTGGTTTGAATCTCGGCCCCAGTGTTAAACTAAGGCATTTAGCATAGATAGTAACTATTCCTTCTCCATAGAACTTCCGGATGTGATCATAAAAACAGAGGCCCCGTGTCCCGGTAGGCATTGATACGATAAAGAACCCTCTCACTGTTTGCTTGCTTTCCGCCACACTCAATAATTTTTCAGTTACCTAGTGGCGTCCAGTTTTTGTAGGTAGAGGAGAGACCCCAGATACAATGTATCCAGGAAGAGACCACCGACCTTCCGAAAGTAAATTGGCAAACTTTCTTACATCTATCGGCGCGAGCGGGATTCGAACCTTCGCCGAGTAGAGGTGAGAGGCCTTGTGATTTTGAGCGCAATGCTTTAACCACTTGGTCACGGAGGCCCCCCCCCCTCCCCCTCTCACTATGCATAAATACAAATTTATTGTACTTTACCTAACACTAGTGAAACAATTCGAACTCATGCTTTTTCTTCGATACACTTATGCTAAGACATACTGCCATACATTTATTAAAGCTACATTTGAATTGACAGCTCACAATTTCAATAAAGTTTGTATTTTACGTAGACATGTTAAGTTGGTTACTGTATCTTTTCATTTAAGAAATAAATTTTACTTTTGAAAATACATGAGGATATGAATTACGGCTCTTTACGCCAGCTTGCTTCATGAAGCGCATTAGCGGCTTCGTGCGTTGCTTCACAAACCCTCATGTATTCTCAAAATTGAAATTCATTTTTCATATGTATATTTTACGTTCATTTCTGTCGGAATTCCTAGCCATTAAAATATAGGTATTATATTTATGAAGATACACGTGAATTGTGTAGTTTGTAGTTTATTAAACTTAGAAATGAGTCTGTTTACAGAGGTATGTCTTTACACGAGTGTAGTAGGTAAATGAAATCTCGAAGCAAGACACAAAAATATGGAGACGTACCACCTAAATAATGCGCAAGAAAAGTGTCTCCTTAAATGGAAGGTATATCGGACTGTCCCAATTTGTTTTATCTTACTTTTACAGTTGTATTGAAATAGACATCATACAGTCGGTTCCTAATCTATTTGGACAACAAAATATTTGTATATTAGTCACAAATTAGTTGACGTTACATGGGTTTTTCGCAAAGTCTGCGGTCATTACAATAATCTAATTTACAAAAACAACCTGTCGTTAGGTCGAATGTTGTCTGACGTGTTTCATTCTTATTGTTACATACTAATTCAAATTGTTGACTTTTATGTATAACTGTTCTGTTGGCGAAGCACCATAATATTTAACCGAACTTTTAATGAAACAGGTGCCAATCAAAAGTTACGCTCCGCTCAATATTCTTACGGCTGCTACAACGTTCCTTTTAATATACACAAGACGTTCAGTGACAGAAGCTTCGGAACCGTTGGTCCTCGACTTTGGAACGATCTACCTCTAGAGATAAAACAGTCGAAATCACTGAACAGTCTTAACGCGAAATTGACAACTCATTTATTTAGAAACTTTTAATATACAATTTAAAAAAAAAAAAAAACAAAAAAAAAAAAACCAACATTTTAGTATCGTACTAGACATTGATTCAGTTTTGTAGAATGTATGTACTTGTATGTTTTATTTACTTAGCTATCTTATGCTTCTACTATTACCTTTGATGGATATCATCTCTTTTACTATTTTATTGTACAATGCCAGTGAATACATGTATGTACAATTAGGCGTTTTAATTAAATAAACTAGTTTCAGTTTCAGTTTCTAATGTTGACTACGGATTACGCTGCTTTTCTGATCAAAATATAAGGCTCATGGCGAGTGTGACCAGTCAACAGGGAATGCGTACTCCTCCTAGATACTTCTGATGTATCCAGGAGTCCGTCGTTTCCCCACTTTAAATTTTGCATTCTTGATAAGAATTATGAGATTGATCACTGTTCGTTATGTCCTCTTTTTCACTTAAATATCATGCTTCTTATTGTCTTCATTAGGGTTATAATTCTTGTATTTCATGCATTACTGGATGAAGGCACGATTCGCTAATGAAAAGGAGAATGCTTAAGAAAATTGAAATAATTTTCGTATACATTAAAAACATCATCAACAAATGTTGAAGTATACGTATGTTTATGTAGAATGTTTATCTCTAAGTTATTAAATTGAAATGTAACACTTGAATTTCCGATCGTACTAATTTCAACAAACGCTGCAGTATGAAATGAGTTTTTAAGGATATGAGTTCTTTAGACGAAGGATTGTTGTCTCTTGAAAATATCTTAAATAGGAAATCCGGTCAGCAGTATTTCATTACGCAGAAAAAGGCGTGTATTTGATACAAACTTCACAACGAACCTAAATCGTAATATACATAGTTAAGGAGGCTCTGAATTCTCTGTAAAGGACGATCAGAGAGTTTTGGCAATCAGTGTAAGATGTGAGATCTTTTGATACACAGAGTACGACAGTACGAAAGACCTGAGGAGACATGTCCGTGGTGTTGAAAAACACGAGTAATTAGAGATGTCGATTACACAATCCTTTTCCATGGATTACCAAATTATTCACACAATAGGCAAAATTGTTATCACGAATTATCAATCCGTTGCTACGGATTACTAAATCGTTTCCTCGGATTACCAATCCGGTCCTACAGATGCCAAATCTACCCCACAATTTACCAAAACATCACGGATTACCTATCGGTTCCCACGAATTATAAATCGTTTTCTCAGATTACCAGTCCGGTCCAACGGATTACCAAATTGTTCTCTCACAGATTTCGAAAACATAAATCAATGGGAACGTAATGGTAATACCTGATAACGATTTTCTAATCTCTGGGTATGGATTAACAAACCTTGATGAATATTCAGTAAATCGTGGAAACAGAAAAGTAAATCGAGATCTATACTTATTTCTGTTTTTTAAGAATACGGAAATGTCCCTCAGATCTCTGATAATACAGTCTTCGGTACTCATGTATTTCAAATTTTCCATTGGCGTTTGCATTATTTAAACGCATCCATATCCAACAAAGAATTATTTCTATTTTCGAATTTCTCGAAAATGGTTTGTCTAGATAGGTCTATTTTACAATGCTGAAATATATGGATGGATTGGTGATAGTGATCTTGGTCAGAATAAACACAAAATGAATCCAGCAGAAATCAATAATAGAGAATTCAAACATTCAACAATTTATTTACAGTTATTTGCAGAAAATATATCAATGGAAAAATTCTTACAGTAGGTATAACCAAAGTTCAAAAAGTTCAGTCTCCGATGCTGGCTTACCGCCGAGCTGAATTAACACACGACAAAATAAACTGTCACATATTGCCTGTTAAATTCAAGCAGTCAAATGAAAATAGAATGCTTTATAAGTCCTAATTGAGAGCTTACAAGTTTTTAATACCACAAAATTTACAGTGTATTTAATACTAAAATAAAGTTTCTAGAACGTACAGACCCCGTGGGGATCCGGGTTGTTAAAATAGATTCTCAGTACCCCTTGCCTGTCGAAAGAGGCGACTAAATGGGATGGTCCATCGGATGAAACCGCAAAAACCGAGGTCCCGTGTCACAGCAGGTGTGGCACGTGAAAGATCCCAACTTGCTCAAAGGCCATAAGCGCTGAACAAAGGGCTAAATTTGCAGCCCTTCACTGGCAATGGTGACGTCTCCATATGAGTGAAAGACTCGAGAGCGGGACGTCAAACAATATTTAATCAATCAATCAATCTAGAACGTACAGTCTTATGGCAAAACAGTGTTAAGTCATTTTTATATTGATCTGACTATTAAGTTCATGTAGACCATGTAGAAATCGGTGGTCTCTTCCCAGGTACATGGATCTGGGCTCTCCTCCATCAACAAAAACTGGGCCCCACCAGATAACTGAAAAGTTGAACATTTAGAAACTTGTCTAGGTCAATCAAGTACAAATGTATCACACAATAGTGCATATTTAGCAGATCAAAAAATGAGCAACAGATCGAATTTAATGTAAATTCAATCACTGTACTGAGGAATTTTAATTGAAACATTGCATGTATGTTACTACTGTTTAATATTAAAAGCTGCAGTAAACACTGCGAGAATGACCAAATGCATTCACATCAAATGTCAACATTGCTTTTTACAGATTTACTTTCACAAACACGAATAACGTCACCATCAGAATCATCAGTTATGGGGCTACTATAACTGATATTTTAATGCCGGACAAAAATGGAAAGATTGTTGATATTAGTCTGGGATTTGACACAGCAGCAGGTGAATCAATGATAAAGTTTAATGTCTAGAAAAGTGCATGCCATGATCAATCTTCATTTTAATATGTTGGTTTTCTCCATTTCATATTGATGGAGATATTTTTCAACAACATATATCTTTACTATAACACTTTATTATATTACTATATAGAATATGAAGACAGACACACCTACATTGGGGCAGCTCTTGGTCGTATTACCGAAAGGTTAAAGGGGGCAAGATTTACTATAGACGGTGTGGACTACAATGTGTCGGCGAATGAAGGACAGAACCAGCTCCATGGAGGGTTTTCTGGATTTGATTCTGTAAGTCACGTGTAACATTTCAATGATTCGATAGAGGGTGTTTTGGATGTGATTAACTACTGACAATAAAGTTGACGTTGCAAGGTTAGAACGAATCTCGTTTAAAGTCATCATTTCGCAAATTTTACGGTTGCTATAATGACCTTGTTTGCGATTACAAAGTGTCTCTTGGACATGTTGAATGATTTGTTTCATACCCTTTGTTAGACTGTCATTTTTCATACTAACTTTGACTGTGGGTAATCCCGTATACCTATTTTCGATTAAGGGCTCACGGCGGGTGTGACCGGTCAGCAGAGGATGCTTACTCCTCCATGGCACCTGATCCTACCTTCGCGTTGTCGGAGGTCCGTGTTGCCTTACACTCGAACTTGTATATGTCTTGGGGATTTATGATTACGATTTACACATTGTTTACTTCGCCATTCGATACTTGGTTTTGTTAGAGATAAAGCCCTTAAACTCTGCTACAATTTGTTTGGTGTTGGGCTTTACCCTTGTCAGATATAAAAATATACAGCAGTTCCGTCAGTCACTTGAGGAAAATAAATGGGATGGTTTGTAGTAATACCGACTGCTAAAAATACGCATGGTCCCATTGTGCGGGGTGCTACAGGGAAAGTATCAAAACGTATGCCTTAGAGAATGTTCAATAAGATTAAACAGGATGATTTCAGTTTCTCCATCGTCACACTCCCATATTTGTATAGCAATATGCCATTATCACCTGTATATGGTGTTTATTTCTCTCAACTGATTCGATAAGCAAGGGCTTGTTCTGTGTTTGATCAGTTTTTAAATCGATGCAAGCTGCTGATAATTAAGATGAAGTTACAGGGGTTTCAACAGTCTCCTTTAAAGTCAGCATTTCGCAATGTTATGGTCGTTATAGCGGTGTAATTCTCTAATACAACCTTTCATTGGGCAAAATGTCGTTTGATATGAATCATACCACACTGATTTTGACTACGGATGACTCCGTTTACCTGATCAAGATGTAGGGCTCACGGCAGGTGTGACCGGTCACTAAGGGATGTTTACGCCTCCTAGGTACCTGATCCCACCAGTGGTTTGTGTTTGCCCAGCTCTTGATTTTGTATGCTTTCGTAGAAGCTTTTCAATAAAAGCATAAAACAAGTCAGCTAACAAAGTATGATATGAACCATTGCTTCTGTGAGATTGAGTCACAAACCAATGGAAACATGGCTGTTTAGGTTATTCATATGCGTCTAAAGAATGGTTAGTGTACTTTCAATGGGTCATGAATGGTCCTTGAATTGTCTTGTATCTTTTTGAGTTATAAGGTTTTTGAGAGTAATATGTGATGCGTTAATGGTTACCATGAGGGTATTATGGATTGGGTTTTTTTATTTGATTACGTATGTTTTGAGTGACGGAAGTGGTTTTGGATTTTATTATCTTGGTTATGTGTTGCATCTCAGTGAGTCGGTGAGAATTTTCTGCATGTGATATTGAAAGTGGAATTTCTTGTCAATAGGTTCATGGTAAGTTTTCGATTTTAGGTTTTTGAATAAATCTATATCTGAATTTCATTCTGTAAGTGTTTGAGCAAACAGAGATGTTCATGAAAGTTTATTAAAATTTTCTCGTGTAATTCAATTCCTCAAGGAAAATTTTCAATGAATTTGATTTTGCAAATTTAATAGTGTGATGTTCGTGGCTCGTAGAAGTCTTTCCACTAGATTTGATTATATAAGGTAAGAGTTAAATATAAAATGTGTTTATTGGATTTTGGTTATTATGAGATGTTAAGGAGTCCATGAAAAGGTTTTTGGATAAGGGCTCACTTAAGGTGTGACAGTCGACAGGGGATACTTACTACTCCTAGGCTCTGGTATGTCAAGGACCTTGTTTGCTCATTTCTCTGATATGTATTTTCTATAGGAATTGAGGTATTGAATACTGTTCGTTACCTAAGCCTTATCTACGTTCATGGAGGTTTTCTATAATTCCTTTGTACTGTTATACGATCCTTCCTGATTTCATTAGTCCAGACCATCTTAAAAGAGGAGCTACGATTCGTTTCCTTGACGTTATATTATTTGAAATTTTTTACCTATTTCAGAAATTATTTGATGCCAAAATTGAAGGAGACAAGGTTGTGATGACTTATGTAAGCCCAGACGGGGAGGAAGGCTTCCCAGGGGAGCTTACTTCTATTTTCACCTTCCAATTGACCAACGAAAACAAACTTATTCTGGGATATTCGGCACAGACAAATAAACCAACCCCTATCAATTTGTCCAACCATGTTTACTTCAATCTGGAGGGACACGTAATACGTTTAGATATTATTCTATTAGCTATAATTTGCTACAAATACGAAAAACGGCGCATGCTAATAGTTCATGTACTGTATATCTGCATACAATTCTAAGAGAATAAATAATTTAAAAAAAAAGAATGAAATATAACATTAATGAAAATGAAAGTTTGTCTTAAACTGTATATTTTGAAAAATGGAAATGTATGGGCTTTTTTTTTATTGTTTAGAAAACTGGCAAAAACGGCGACCACGTGCTAACGGTATATTCTGATGAATATATCCCGCTTGATGAAGCTTTCCTCCCAATAGGCAAGTCTGAAATGATCAGAAATCGTTGCTTAAAATTGATATTAGACGACCATTCTTTAAGACATGCATTGATCAGCGTTTTGAAAAGATCTTATCAAAATGCTTGTAAAAATTCATTTGAATTTTAGAATACTGTTTTGTAAACGGAGAACATATTTTGAAACAGGTGATGGGAAAATAGAACTTGTCAATGGAACCTTCTTTGATTTAAGAAAACCCACACTAGTGAGAAAAGTTATAAAAGACATCATAGTTTCATGTTATGTATTTGGCGACAGAGGGGAAATGAAACATGTTGCAAAGTAAGTATTTTGGAAAACGAAATTAGGAAATATCTAAATCTAAAAACACTTCAACACTTACAAATGTGGGAAATGAAAAATCCATTTGATACTCGATTCACGTATTTAATCAGGAGGTAGTCCTAAATATAAGAATTATTTATGTAGTGTAGCAAAGTCGATGTTTTTGTCCTGAAGCATATAAAGCTTAATAGAATATCTTACCAGAAAATCAAAAAGCTACAAACTATATATATTAGTACCTAATATATTTGACGGATTTTACTTCGAAAGGTATGTACATAAATATGTATATAGAAATATACAAAACTAAGTGAACGTTTAAAATTATGCAAGACTGGAGAACCCAGAAAATGGTCGTTACATCGATGTATACACAACAGAACCGGGGTTAGATGTGTATTTCTCCTCCCACATGAAGCCAAAGCTCTACGGAAAAGATGGAGCGGTTTATGGACCTTTTGAGGATGGTGGCGTCTGCCTTATTCCACTGCAATTACCTAGCGGCGTTAACATGGTATGACGTTTTACTTAGTTTTATGTTACATGCAATTGGGCAGGTTTTGTAAATTTAGTTCACGAATGATGCAAAGAAAGCTTTTGTGCCATAAAGATGTTAACATAGCATGCGCTTTTCTTTTATATAGGTATCTCATAGATGATGATTTCTTTTCGACAAGTTATACATTTTTCCCCTCACATTATCACCAATGTGAAACTCGCCTTACCTAAGCGAGACAGCCATATGAGATTGTTCTGTCTTGCACTGCTGGCGCTCAATGATTATGAAATTATATATTTTCTGTGATTTTCGTTACATGGTGAAATGATATAAGACTTTTCTATTGTTTCGTTCAAATTTCGATTTAACATTGCTTTCATGGAACAGTCTAGGGCTTTTTAGTTTAAGTGTAAATTATGAACATTTTGGGGTAAGCTTTTTCTGACTGTCTGATTCATTTTTGCGTTGAATTCCACATGATGATTGTGAATCTTTTTGATGCTTCCCACTTAATGCACTACATTGTGGGTAGAATGTGAGAAAAATATTTTGTTCGTTATTTACTCGTTTGGGATAGAGAAATTCCACCTCTGGAGTAAGATTCGTTGTCTAGGACTCGTCAATGCCTCGCCCTAAACTGCGAAGTTTGTCGCCGGTGGAATTTTCCATTCCCACACGTACTATTGAGGGATTCTATTATTATTTTATCTTCATATCGTCGTGATGGGGTCAAAGTCAAATAAAAGATTCTGTTTATGCATGCTAATTATCAATAATAATCAAATTCTGTAACAGATTCCAGGATTAAATTGATATAAAAGCACACTTGGACTACCATTAACTATGCACTGTGTATATGTTATGAAACCAAATTTCTATTTTCAGCCAAACTTTCCTGATACTGTTCTGCGACCAGGAGAAACCTACACACAGACAACAATTTACAAATTTGGAATTCACCAAGATAATTAAAATGTATCTGTGAAAAAGGAATATTAGGAAACTGTCCTCATTTTTCTTATTAAATAATGCTGATTCCCACAGTCCTCAAAATATGACTATTTGAAGGCAAAGAAACTCAAAAAGCAATCTTTCCACTGATAGATTAAAGGAAAACCGAGGACCAAATACACCAGTTCCGAGATAAGAGCTCTTCTGTGTAGGAGGTGCATTTAGTAGAACTTTGAATTCCTAAGTGGGACAAAGTGGACCTACAGTCAGTGAGGAAGACGTTAATATATATACATTTTGTTTGTTTGTTTGTTTGTTTATAGCCGCCTGAGCAATTTTTCAGCTATCCGGCGGCTGTCACCATTACCGGTGACAGGGCTGCAAATTTAGGCCTATGCTCGGCACTCAGGGCCTTTGAGTAGGGAGGGATCTTTATCGTGCCACACCTACTGCGACACGGGACCTCGGTTTATACGGTCTCATCCGAAAGACCGGCACCCACGTCCATTAAAGCAGCTTTTGTTTAAATATGGGAAATACAAAATGTTATCGAAAGAAATGTTTAATAAAGTGGAACATAAAAACAATGCTATATTTGCAAATAATATCAACGATATGATGCAAACTAGCAAGAAAATAACGTGATATGTATTCAATTACTCACAGAATACTCTTTCTTCATTTACTTACTTGTGTATCAATCGAATTCGGATAAAGAAACTGTGCATGAGAAACTTACGGAGTACATTCAATTATACAGTGATGGATATTTATCCCACTCCTGCCCACATGCTAACAAATTGTTTCTCACTGTGTACAAGAGTTCTCTAAAGGGAAATAACGTTTCTTGAAGATACCGTATCACATGGAATTAGATATTAAAAGTGTAATTGTGAAAGGCAATGTGTACATGTTTATTTTCATTACTGCATATTCCGAGAGACTTGTACATTTCCTCTTGCGCTATAAACTTATTCCAATCTAAATTCACATATATGTGCAATGAATTGTAACTATTTGTTTTAATCGTGATGTTAAGTTGACATCCTACACATTTCTGACATTTTTATATCAAATAACCCACATAATTTTTTGTTACATGTGCTATGGTATGTGACTGGTTTTTTCTTCAAAATATTGATTCTGATATTGATATCTTCATGGGTGTAGATGATAAAATAAATATTCTAAAAGTCGTCATGTATTTAATTGTTGACAAACTACAATAAAGAATGAAATGTTTGTTTGATTGCGAGTAACTCCTAGTGTCTTTCAAATTTAATCATTGGACTCACCATATGTGTCTGATATATTGCGATGACATAGAGTGGACCAGTGTTATGCCCTATGACATTCCTAATTTTCTTAATATACGAATCTAATTGATAAGCCCCGTTTTAAGTCACCTGAATCACTAGGGTGACAAAATTGCGAAATGGCCAACCCCTCGGCCTGGAAGTTCGAGGTTTTGGATTGGGCCTAAATTGAATATATATAGCTGTCAACCGAAATTAATATTTAATATAAATAAATATTAAATGAAAATGCATTTAATCTTTAAAATTCCTTTGTTATTCCAATACATCATAAAAAAATCATGTAGACCGCAATTTTATGAAGTAAAATAATCTTCTTGACATCGGTGCATTTTGAGAAAATAATGAGATGAAGATAACAAACAGTGATCAATCCCATAAATCTTATAAAGAATACAACATTTAAATAAAGGCAAGCAGACTCCTGGAAGGAGTAAGCATTCCGCTTGATCTGCCACACCTGTCATGAGTGTCATGAGTCCTTTATCTTGATCAGGTAAACGGAGTCATCCGTAGTGAAGATTATTATGTAAAGAGAGCCTAACAGTTGGCATTGGCATGTCGGACATTATTCGACATAGCGAAAGCCTTGTATTTCCAAATTAGAACATTATAACGACCATAAAATTTGCGAAATGCTGTCTTCAAACGAGATAAATGAAACATCTGTAACAATAACTCATTTTTCAATCAGCTGTGCATATTTAAGAATTGATCATGCTCAGAACATGTTGGTTTGTATCGAATCAGTTGAAAAACATAAACACTATATGTAGGTAATAATGGAACATTGTAAAATAGATCCGGGAAGTTGACGATGGAGAAACTGAAGTCATCTCGTTTGTCAAAAAGTTGTGCTGTAAGGTTCCCTGTCACCACAGGTTAAAGAACCCTCATTGCTTCGGTCCTGAACGCTAAGCATATGTCTAACTATGTGGTACTTCACTTACAGTTGGGGATGTCTCAATATGAGTGAAAATTTTTCAACGAGATGTAAAACAAACAGAAATATGAACAAAAATGATATTGTTAATATATAAAACGTCGTCGTTATCTACAAGGCCACAGCAATAAATTCTTTACTCCCATGTAGAAGCATTTAAATAAATTCTATATCATCAGAATACAGAATTTGGTCAGGTAAAAAAGGATAACAATTTGTATTCATGGAATTTCCAACACACTGTCGGAAGACTAGAACTTCAAAAATCAAGTTGGAAGTTTAGTCATAAGATATGAATAGTGATTATACTTTTGTAGAGGGACCTCCGTGGACTAGTGGTTAGAGCATCGCGCTCAACATCACCTCTTGTCGGCGCGGGTTCGATTCTCGCTCGCGCCGATACATGTGAGAAAGTTTGCCAGTTTACTTTCGGAAGGTCGGTGGTTTCTTCCTGGGTGCATTGTATCTGGGTTCTCTCCTCCACCAATAAAAACTGGACGCCACCAGATGACTGAAAAATTGTTGAGTGTGGCGGAAAACAACAAACATACAATCAATCAATATATTTTTGTAGACGAAACAGCTGTCTATGATGTCAAGACGTATAGTCGATAATTTATCGTGAAGAATGGTCATGCAAAGTATTGAAAAATTGGAGATTTTGATGCTGTTGATTTCGAAAAGATTTGTGATAGAAATTTACTGAATGTTCTATGAAATTGATTTGCATTACTTCTTGTATATGTTGTGGCACATTACGTCTGAAGTTTCTTCATCGCAACAGTAAATATTTCCATGAGAAGTTAAATTGGGACTTCTTGTACATTTACTGGATCCTGCAATCTATCTTTGCATAAGGATTTTGTGTAACTTGGAATTTAAATTATAGTTTCCAATGTCAACAAACTGATAATGGGAGTTAAATAGAGTGTATTAATATATTTGATACTGTATAATCATGAAAAATTGTCCCTGTATTAGGGAATTCTTCTTATTGGATAACCTTTGAATCTCTCTCTCTCTCTCTCTCTCTCTCTCTCTCTCTCTCTCTCTGTGTATGTGTGTGTGTGTATGTATTCTGTTGTCATTGTTTAATCTGTTGTACAAAGTACACGTTACAAAACAACAGCACAGATATATCTACACCTGCACTAAAATAACAGACTTGTGGTAGTGTGACGTAATCAAGTTGTAGGTTATCAACATGTAAAACTATCGGTCTGGATTGTGAGCATAAAAAGTGTGTCCACTCACCTAAAAGCAGCAATTTGAACTGTCGTACAGAAGCTAGATAAAATGACAAATTGTAAGACTCTTTTCACTCTAGAAAACAACAATTCTGTCGTTTGAAACGTTTGAAACATTCAGTATACCGCAATACAATAAGTGATATAGAAACCAAGGCATTCGTGTGCTCTAGTGTTTTATTTACTTCTCTTACCTACCTGTCACATGGAGTCTACCAGTTTATAAAAGATACCACTTATCAAAATATAACTGCTGATCTGCGACCTTATCTCCCATGCAAGAGGAGAGAGATAGAATGCACCCAATTTTGACCTAACTACAATACTGCTTGAAAGTTGAGTACAATTTGTTTCTGAACTATTGAACTGTGAAATCAACTGTTAATTTATACACTGGAGAGAGATGGACGTCCCCAAAACATATACTGGTGAGAACCTGTTAACTTATCGTTTTGAAACTGCGATCTTGCAAGTTTGCTATTAACGTAATACTGCATATTGTCACCTTGCTTTACGTCATATGTTTATATTCCTCCAAGGTTTAGAATGCATGTGAATTCCCTTCTGACAGTTTTTCATCTGTTATCAATATCTGTTTAGGAGTTCCTGTAATTCCAACAGAAGAACCATTTGGTAATATCAAAGATGGTAGACAAGTGAAAAGGTTAGTTAAATTCATGCATTTCTTATCAAGAGAGTTCGCTTTTATGTGTGTCCCATTTGAGACATTTTCATTAATACAAAGACCTTACCAGCTTTATGTGAATTGCCAAAACTGTTGAGTCGTGCTTAGCACTCAAAGTCTTAAAAATGAAAAATCATTATTGTGTCAACGCTATTCTGAGACGGGACCTCTGATTTTAAGGTTATGTCCGACAGACCACAGACTTTCATTCATGATACGATCAAGGGAACAATCACTACTTATGTTAACCGTTTGACTGAGGCGCAGATGTCAAGAATCGTAGCTAGTATCCCCAGTGGGATCAGGTGCTTAGGAGGAGTAAGCAATACATATCAACCCGGTCACATCCACCGTTTGCAGTGTGCACTCTATCTTGATCAGGTGAACGGAGTCAAAATCAAATATGTAAAGAACGGCCTAACAATTGTTTTAAAACACGTCAGATATCATTCGACGTAATGACAGATTGTATTCGTAAATAAGATATATAACGCCCACAGAATTTGCGAAATGCTGATTTTAAACGACTGTTGAAACCTCTGTAGCATCAACATATTTCTCAGTTAGCTGTTTTGATATGAAATTACGCGCAGAACATCCTCTCCATTATCGAATAAGTTAAAAGACATCAGCACCATATGCAGGTGGCAGTGGAATATTTCTACATAAATATGGAAAGTTGACGATGGAGAAGTTGAGAGGTAATTCGCCGTTAACATGTATATTCATTAAAATATCCAAGCATGATGCAGATGTGAAAGACTCTGTTTTGTCTTTTATTTCGAGTTCACTGTGATATATCAACTCGACATATGAATGAAAATGAGTATTGTTAATAGATAAAACGTCGTTGATATATCTGACTGTCGAGTTTAAGACTGTAGCAAGAAATACACATCTAGCAACCCTTTTTTTCTCTTATGCATCGAACTGAAATGTAACGCGTAGATTTCTAATCAACCTCGCAGTAACAAAGTATCCCGTATAAAAATAACTGGAAGATACAAGTTATATTTAAAAAAATAGATGCCCCTTGAATATGTCTTATAAAGAACACATGTCAGCGTTTCTTTACTACGCTAGAAAGCTTATATTTGGTAAGCATATTAACTTGTACAGTTCAAAGCCAACCCAGATCGCTGTATGTAGATATAAGGAATCAGCACATCATTCCATACTACAGTATTTGTTGACCTGCGATGGATAAAGTACTGGTATATTTCTGATTTCACATCACTTTTAGAAATCCATGCCAAACAAAGAATTATCCATATTGTTTGAATTTCAACAATCAGCCCAATTCTTCAACACATACAAGATAGAGGAAATGCATATTTATTAGTATCGGGTTTTCAATGCCAAAACAATGGTTCCTTTATATACGTAAGAGTGTAAATTATAACCAGTGTATTATACCACACTCATACATTGTGGATTTTTTTTTCTAAAAGCAAAATTAAATGCAGTATATCGAATCTTATTTGAATTTGTTAAATACTTGGAGGATCTCTGACTGAGATATATAGGATTGTGAGATTGATTTAAACTGAATGAATGCTGTTTGATAATGAAACGTTCGAAAGTTACTGTGAAATTGTCACAGTTATTTACATTGTCACTTACAGATTTACTTTCACCAATCCAAATAACGTCACCATCAGAATCATCAGCTATGGGGCTACTATAACGGATATTTTAATGCCGGACAAAAACGGAAAGATTGTTGATATTAGTCTGGGATTTGACACAGCAGCAGGTGAATCAATGATAAGATTTGATGCCTAAAAAATGACATGACGTAAAACACATGCCCCGCTTGATCTTCGTCTGAATTTGTACAGTTTTGTTCAAGGCATTGATTAAAGTTTATTTCAAGTTGCAAATATTAGAGAGAACTCTAATTTATATTATATTTAGGATTTATGAGCTTGATCACTGTTCGTTATCTTCGTCTTTTCGCATGTCAAAGCTAAACACATTATTATACCACAATATAGAATATGAAGACAAACACTGCCGCATCGGAGCGGGTCTTGGTCGTATTACCGAACGGTTAAAAGGAGCACGTTTTACTATTGACGGTGTGGACTACAATGTGTCAGCGAATGAAGGACAGAACCAAGTTCATGGAGGGTTTTCTGGATATGACACTGTAAGTCTCGTGTTTCCCATATGTACGCCACGTGTTACATGTCAATGATTTGAAGGAAGAGTTTTCTGTAGGTCTTATGTCAATAATTCTTTTGATGATGTTGTAGGAGGTAAAATTTAAGAACCGTGATATAAAATTCTTCAGTTAGATTATCAACACTTGATAAAAAAAATGTTGATTACAGTCTAACTTTAACTTTGATTTTTTTGTAATAATGCAAGTTTGTTTATAAGTTGTGTGAATCACCGTCATTTAGATGCTTATTCTTAATTATTTGCGGATTATAAAATGTCGATCAAGATGTGGTAAATTGTAAAGGAGTATGTTTTATGGGTTTTATTGTAAACGAAATCAGAAAAAAAAAATTAAATGCCCTATTCAATGTTTCGTCAGCAGTTCGGTCATATACACACTGATTTTGAGTACGGATTAATCCGTTTACCTTATCATTATATAGAGCTCACGGCCAGTGTGACTGGTCGATAGGGGATGCTTACTCCTCCTAGGCACATGGTCCCATCTCTTGTATATCCAGGGGCCCGTGTTTGCCCCACTTTGTATTTTTTTTTTATTTCTTATAGGCCTAGAGTTACGAGATTGATCACTGTTCGTTGTCTTCACCTTTTCCAAGCAACTAGATTTATTCCATCACAGAGTGTATTATCCTAATGACGGATGAGTTTGATTTAATTGAAAGTTTTTACGAAGGACACTTTTTAAGTTCGTAGAGTAAGCCTATAACTTTTTAACGCGATTATGAAGTTGCACGGGTTTTTTTTACACAAAACTTGCGTAATCATTCCTCTCTCGAACGGTATCAAGGTATGCGACGCACGAGATCCACAGGGTATTTTCAACACGTGGTTTTATACACTATAGTAAAATATAGCGTTCAATATGGATGGAAAAAACTCTAAACAGAGGGTATATTGTAAGATTCGAGCACACCTCGAGTTTCGCTCACTGACGAGCAGAAACAAAGTCGGGTTAGACTTGCATCGCAAGTTATAACAAAAATATGATAAATGTGACCCACGTCGTTTGGAAGAGATAGTTACAGGTGATGAAACCTGGATCTATCATTTTCAACCCGATTCTAAGGCTAAAAATAAAGTTTGGGTTTCATCCGAGGGCGACAGACCTGTCATTGCGCACCGTTGCAAAACATCAAATCGCATGTTGTATCCGATATTCTTGGATTCGAAAGGTCTAATCCTTCAAATTCCAGTCCCGAAAGGTAGTTCTGTCACTGGAAAGTTTTACAGAGAAAGTGCTCTTAATCAACTTGTTGATTTCTATCAGAAACGCAGACCGCACACCCGTGTCCGCGGCATCAAATTACTCCATGTTAACGCACTGGCCCATAAATCCGCTACGGTACAGGAATATCTGAAACAATCTGGGCTCTATATCTTAGATCATCCCCCATACAGCCCTGACCTGTCCCCCTGTGACTTTTGGTTGTTCCCAAGACTAAAGGAAATGCTGCTAGGGCACCGTTTTGAATTCTGTTGTCGCATAGGCAGGGCGGTCTACCGGTGTCTGCAACATATACCTAAAGAGGAGCACCGGGCGGCGTTCCGGAAATGGGTAGAGCGGTGTAAACTGTGTGTTAAGGCAGACGGGCCATATTTCGAAGGTCTTAGATAAATACAGTTTTGATATTTCAAGCGGTTATAAAACGACCGCCCTACTCTACGAAATTAAAAAGTGTCCCTCGTACACATGAGTATGCAAGTTACGAGTAACATGTTAGTGATTATACGGACTGTTACTTCAGTTTGGTTGTGTTTGTTGAGAGTCACTAGATCTGTAAGTTATAATCCACAGTCGTACCAATGTGTCCAAGGAGGGTTTATAACCCTGTTAATGTGTAATGGAAGGTTTTCTGAATATGACTTGCTGAGTTTTATATGTAATGCAAACAGTCAATGAAGGGTTTTCATCAGTTGATAAGCGTCTAGTGACGGTCGTGTGTATTACAAGGTATCCTATAAGGACTTCGTTTCTATTTTCATTACGTTACATTATCCATTAGTGTTGACAATCTAAGAATAAAATTACTATTCATCTCATCTCATTGATAATGTTTAACTATTTCAGAAATTATTTGATGCCAAAATTGAAGGAGACAAGGTTGTGATGACTTATGTAAGTCCAGATGGGGATGAGGGATACCCAGGGGAGCTTACGTCTATTTTTACCTTCCAATTGACCAATGAAAACGAACTTATTCTTGGATATTCAGCACAGACAAATAAACCAACTCCTGTCAACCTGTCCAACCATGTTTACTTCAATCTGGAGGGACACGTAAATATATTTAAACGTATTTCTAAAGAAAATAATGTGTTTCAAATACGAAAAACTGTCTGTATAAAGTTCATAGTGCATAAAGAAATACAACTTTTTATTTCATAATTTTCGAAAATAAAACTCGTAGACGAATTTATATAAATATACAATTTTTTGCAATCATTCAGAAAATGCATATTATTAGCGCTTTAGAAAGCAGGTTCAAACGGAGACCACGTGATCACAGTTTATTCCGATAGATATGTTCCAATTGACGAGGCTTTTCTACCCATAGGCAAGTCTGAAATTAATAGAATAAGGTGCTTTGTTGCAAATGTGTAATTCAGTAGCACACATTATATTTGTTTGCGAATTTGTTTTCAATTTAGATCAGATTATTCTTACAATCATGAATCTTTTTGCATTTCCAAACGGTTTTGTGCAAATTCCTATCAAGATCCAGCAGGACTTTTAACTGCTATTTGTAAATGAGTACGTATTTTGCAACAGGTGAGGGTAAAATAGCAACTGTCATTGGGACCACATTTGATTTGAGGAAGCCCACACTAGTGAGGAAAGTCATTAAAGACATCATAGTTTCATGTTATGCATTTGGTGACAGAGGGAAAATGAAACATATTGCAAAGTAAGAAGTAAGAATTTTAAATGAAGGGTAAAATATCATATCTATACAATATATCAATTTAAAACGATTTAACACTAACTAGCGTTGAACTGAATAGTATATATATATATATATATATATATATATATATATAGTTAGAGCGTTCGCTTCGTAACCGGGAGGTCGTGAGTTCGAGCCCCGCTAGTGCCATGGCCGCGTCAAACCTAAAAATAGGTAGTGATTGCTCCTTCGCTAAACGCTCGGCATTTAGAAGTGAGAATCACGGATCTTTCGGATATGATCTTAAAAACGGAGGTCCCGTGTCACGGTAGGCGTTGGCACGTTAAACAACAATCACTGCTACGACCCTGAACCCTAAGCATAAGTCTAGCGCTAATCATTGGTCTAAATTTGTGGTACTTCACCTACAGCTGGTGACGTCTCAATATGAGTGAAAAATTCTCGACGGGACGTAAAACAAACAAACAAACAATCATATTTAAACCGTTTCTGTAACTAGAACAAAATATTTTCAATATTTGGTTTAGTTAAATGAATTTTTATGTATTCAACGATGATCCAAGAGTTCCATTTCGGAAGATAGTTACGTAGTACTTGTACTGGTAATTATATAGAATTTGACCATTAGTCTCAGAGAGAGAGAGAGAAAAAGAGAGAGAGAGGGAGAGAGAGACTGATGATTTTATGTTTTTTGAAGACTGGAGAACCCAGAAAATGGTCGTTACGTCGACGTATACACAACAGAACCAGGGTTAGATGTGTATTTCTCCTCCCGGATGAAGCCAAAGCTCTACGGAAAAGATGGAGCGGTTTATGGGCCTTTTGAGGATGGTGGCGTCTGCCTTATTCCACTGCAATTAATTAGCGGCGTTAACATGGTATGACGTTTTACTTAGTTTTATGTCACATGTAATTAGGCAGGTTTCGTAGTTCACGAATGATGCAAAGAAAGATTTTGTGCCATAAAGATGTTAACATAGCATGCGCTTTTCTTTTATATAGGTATCTCATAGATGATGGTTTCTTTTCGACAAGTTATACATTTTTTCCCTCACATTATCACCAATGTGAAACTCGCCTTACCTAAGCGAGACAGCCATGTAAGATTGTTCTGTCTTGCACTGTTGGGGCTCAATGGTTATGACGTTATATATTTTCTGTGATTTTCGTTACATGGTGAAATGATACAAGAGTTTTCTCTTGTTTCGTTCAAATTTCGATTTAACATTGCTTTCAGGAAACAGTCTAGGGCTTTTTAGTTTAAGTGTAAACATTTTTGGGTAAGCTTTTTCTGACTGTCTGATTCATTTTTGCATTGAATTCCACATGATGATTGTGAATCTTCTTCATGCTTCCCACTTAATGCAATACACTGTGAGTAGAATGTTAGAAAAATATTTTGTTCGTTATTTACTCGTTTGGGATAGAGAAATTCCACCTCTGGAGTAAGATTCGTTGTCTAGGACTCGTCAAAGCCTCGCCCTCAACTGCGAAGATTGTCGACGGTGGAATTGTCCATTCCCACACGTACTACGCCGGGATTCTATTATTATTTAGTACAAAAATGTGTATTCCTGGACAAGGCATCTCGTACTCATAGAAATGAAACTTTTGTATCTTACTATGTAGTTATCTTCATATCGTCGAGGTCTTTCGGATGAGACCGTATAAACCGAGGTCCCGTGTCGCAGTAGGTGTGGCACGATAAAGATCCCTCCCTGCTTAAAGGCCCTGAGTACCGAACATAGGCCGGTAATGGTGACAGCCGCCGGATAGCTGAAGAATTGCTCAGGCGGCTATAAACAAACAAACAAACAAACAACATATCGTCGTGATGGGGTCAAAGTCAAATCAAAGATTCTGTTTATGCATGCTAATTATCAATAATAATCAAATTCTATAACAGATTCCAGGATTAAATTGATATAAAAGCACACTTGGACTACCATTAACTATGCACTGTGTCTATGTTATGAAACCAAATTTCTATTTTCAGCCAAACTTTCCTGATACTGTTCTGCGACCAGGAGAAACCTACACACACACAACAATTTACAAATTTGGAATTCACCTAGATAATTGAAATGTATCTGTGAAAAAGGAATGTCAGAAAACTGTCCTCATTTTTTTTTATTAATTAATGCTGATTCCCACAGTCCTCAAAATATGACTATTCGAAGGCAAAGAAACACAAAAAGGAATCTTTCCACTGATAAATTAAAGGAAAACCGAGGACCAAATACGCCAGTTTCGAGATAAGAGCTCCTCTGTATAGGAGATGTATTTAGTAGAACTTTGAATTCCTAAGTGGGACAAAGTGGACTTACAGTCAGTGAGGAAGACGTTAATATATATATATATATATATATATATATATATACATTAAAGCAGCTTCTGTTTAAGTGTGGGAAATACAAAATGTTATCGAAAGAAATGTTTAATAAAGTGGAACATAAGAAACAATGTTATATTTGCAAATAATATCAAAGATATGATACATACGAGCAAAGAAATAACGTGATATGTATTCAATTACTCACAGAATACTTATCATTTACTTATTTGTGTATCAATCGAATTCGGATGATGAAACTGCGTATGAGAAACTTACTGAGCACATTCAATTATGCATTGATGGATATTTGTCCCACTCCTGCCCACATGCTAACAAATTGTTTCGCACTTTACTGTGTACAAGAGTTCTCTAAAGGGAAATAACTTGGACGTTTCCGTATCACATGGAATTAAATATTAAAATTGTAATTGTGATAGGTAATGTGTATATGTTTATTTTCATTACTGCATATTACGAGCGACTTGGCAATTTTTCTCTTGCTCTATATACTTATTCAAATCTAAATTCATATATATGTGCAATGAATTGTAACTATCTGTTTTAATTGTGATGTTAAATTGACATACTAAACATTTCTCACATTTTTCTATATCAAATAACCCACATAATATTTTGTTACATGTGATATGGTATGTGACTGGTTTTGTCTTCAAAATATTAATTCTGATCTTGATATCTTTATGGGTGTAGATGATAAAATAAATATTCTAACAGTCTTCATGTATTTAATTGTTGACAAACTACACTAAAGAATGAAATGTTTGTATGATTGCGAGTAACTCCTAGTGTCTTTCAAATTTAAACATTGGCCTCACCATATGTGTCTGATATATTGCGATGACATAGAGTGAACCAGCGTTATGCCTAATTTTCTTAATATATGAATCTAATTTATAAGCCCCGTTTTAAGTCACCTGAATCACTAGGGTGACCTGGAGATGTCTGACAAAATTGTGAAACGCCCATCCCCTCGGCCTGGAAGTTCGAGTCTTTGGATTGAGCTGTGAACCGAAATTGTTATTTAAGATGAATAAATATTAAGTGAAAATGCATGTAATCTTTAAAATTCCTTTCTTAGTCATATACATCATAAAACAATCATGTAGACCTCAATTTTATGAAGTGAAATAATCTTCTTGACATCGGTGTATTTTGACAAAATAATGAGATGAAGATAACAAACGGTGATCAATCCCATAAATCTTATAAAGAATACAACATTTAAATAAAGGCAAGCAGACTCCTGGAAGGAGTAAGCATCCCGCTTGATCTGCCACACCTGTTGTGAGCCCTTTATCTATCGGAGTCATCTGTAGTGAAGATCATTACATATATATATATATATATGTGTGTGTGTGTGTGTGTGTGTGTGTGTGTGTGTGTGTGTATTCTGTTGTCATTGTTTAATCTGTTGTACAAAGTACACATTACAGAACAACAGCACAGATATATCTACACCTGCACTAAAATAACAGACTTGTGGTAGCGTGACGTAATCAATCTGTAGGTTATCAACATGTAAAACTATCGGTCTGGATTATGAGCATAAAAAGTGCGTTCACTCACCTAAAAGCAAAAATTTGAACTTTCGTACAGAAGCTAGATAAAATGACAAATTGTAAGACTCTTTTCACTTTAGAAAACAACAATTGAGTCGTTTGAAACGTTTGAAACATTCACTATACTGCAATACAATAAGTGATATAGAAACCAATGTCAAGATATTCGTGTCCTCTTATGATTTAGGGGCCTCCGTGGCCGGGTGGTTAGAGCATCAGGCTCAAAATCACAAAGCCTCTCATCTCTGTCGGCGCGTGTTCGAATCTCGGTCGCGGCGTTATGTGAGCAAGTTTGCCAGTTTACTTACGGAAGGTCCGTGGTCACTTCCCAAGTACATTGTATCTGGGTTCTCTCCTCCACCAACAAAAACTGGACGACACCAGATAACTGAAAAATTGTTGAGTGTGGCGGAAAGCAATAACCAATCAATCAATCTATCTATCTTGTGTTTTATTTACTTCTCTTACCTCCCTGTCACATGGAGTCTACCAGTTTATAAAAGATACCACTTATCAAAATATAACTGCTGATCTGCGACCTTATCTCCCATGCAAGAGGAGAGAGATAGAATGCACCCAATTTTGACCTAACTACAATACTGCTTGAAAGTTGAGTACAATTTGTTTCTGAACTATTGAACTGTGAAATCAACTGTTAATTTATACACTGGAGAGAGATGGACGTCCCCAAAACATATACTGGTGAGAACCTGTTAACTTATCGTTTTGAAACTGCGATCTTGCAAGTTTGCTATTAACGTAAGACTGCATATTGTCACTTTGCTTTACGTCATATGTTTATATTCCTCCAAGGTTTATTATGCATGTGAATTCCCTTCTGACAATTTTTCATCTGTTATCAATATCTGTTTAGGAGTTCCAGTAATTCCAACAGAAGAACCATTTGGTAATATCAAAGATGGTAGACAAGTGAAAAGGTTAGTTAAATTCATGCATTTCTTATCAAGAGAGTTCGCTTTATATGTGTGTGTACCATTTGAGACGTTTTCATTAATACAAAGACCTTACCAGCTTTATGTGAATTGCCAAAACTGTTGAGTCGTGCTTAGCACGCAAAGCCTTAAAAGTGAAAAATCATTATTGTGTCAACGCTATTCTGAGACGGGACCTCTGATTTTAAGGTTATGTCCGACAGACCACAGAATTTCAATCATGATACGATCAAGGGAACAATCACTACCTATGTTAACCGTCTGACTGAGGCGCAGAGGTCAAGAATCGTACCTAGTATCCCCAGTGCGATCGGGTGCTTAGGAGGAGTAAGCAATCCCTGTCAAGCCGGTCACATCCACCGTTGTGCAGTGTGCACTCTATCTTGATCAGGTGAACGGAGTCAAAATCAAATATGTAAAGAACGGCCTAACAATTGTTTTAAAACACGTCAGACATCATTCGACGTAATGACATATTGTATTCGTAAATAAGATATATAACGCCCACAGAATTTGCGAAATGCTGATTTTAAACGACTGTTGAAACCTCTGTAGCATCAACGTATTTCTCATTAAGCTGTATTGATATGAAATTACGCGCAGAACATCCTCTCCATTATCGAATAAGTTAAAAGACATCAGCACCATATGCAGGTGACAGTGGAATATTTCTACATAAATATGGAAAGTTGACGATGGAGAAGTTGAGAGGTAATTCGCCGTTAACATGTATGTTCATTAAAATATCAAAGCATGATGCAGATGTGAAGGACTGTTGTGTCTTTTATTGCGAGTTCACTGGGATATATCAACTCGATATATGAATGAAAATTAGTATTGTTAATAGATAAAACGTCTTTGATATATCTGAATGTCGAGTTTAAGACTGTAGCAAGAAATACACATCTAGCAACCCTTTTTTCCCTTATGCATTGAACTGAAATGTAACGCGTGCATTTCTAATCAACCTCGCAGTAACAAATTATCCCGTATAAAAATAACTGAAAGATACAAGTTATTTTGAAAAAAATAGATGCCCCTTGAATATGTCTTATAAAGAACACAGGTCATCGTTTCTTTACTACCGTAGAAAGCTTATATTTGGTAAGCATGTTAACTTGTACAGTTCATAGCCAACCCAGATCGCTGTATGTAGATATAAGGAATCAGCACATCATTCAATACTACTTCTCAGTATTTCTTGACCTGCGATGGATAGAGTACTGGTATATTTCCGATTTCACATCACTGGTAGAAATCCATGCCAAACAAAGAATTATTCATATTGTTTGAATTTCAACAATCAGCCCAATTCTTCAACGTGTACAAGATAGAGGAAATACATATTTATTATAGTATCGGGTTCTCAATGCCAAAAACAATGGTTCCTTTATATACGTAAGAGTGTAAATTATAACTAGTGTATTATACCACACTCATATTTTGCGGATTTTTTTGTAAATGCAAAATTAAATGCAGTATATCGAATCTTATTTGAATTTGTTAAATACTTGGAAGATCTCTGACTGAGACATATAGGATTGTGAGATTGATTTAAACTGAATGAATGCTGTTTGATAATGAAACGTTCGAAAGTTACTGTGAAATTGTCACAATTATTTACATTGTCACTTACAGATTTACTTTCACCAATCCAAATAACGTCACCATCAGAATCATCGGCTGTGGGGCTACTATAACTGATATTTTAATGCCGGACAAAAACGAAAAGCTTGTTGATATTAGTATGGGATTTGACACAGCAGCAGGTGAATCAATGATAAGATTTGATGCCTAAAAAATGACATGAGGTAAAACACATGCCTCGCTTGATCTTCACCTGAAGTTGTACAGTTTTGTTCAAATTGATCAAAGTTTATTTCAAGTTGCAAATATTAGAGAGAACTCTAATTTATATTCCATTGATGAGCTTTATCACTGTTCGTTATCTTCGTCTTTTCGCATGTCATTGCTAAACACATTATTATACCACTATATAGAATATGAAGACAAACACTGCCGCATCGGAGCGGGTCTTGGTCGTATTACCGAACGGTTAAAAGGAGCACGTTTTACTATTGACGGTGTGGACTACAATGTGTCGGCGAATGAAGGACAGAACCAAGTTCACGGAGGGTTTTCTGGATTTGATTCTGTAAGTCTCGTGTTTCCCATATGTACGCCACGTGTTACATGTCAATGATTTGAAGGAAGAGTTTTCTGTAGGTCTTATGTCCATAATTTTTTGACGATGTTGTAAGAGGTAAAATTTAAGAACCTTGATATAAAATTCTTCAGTTAGGTTATCAACTCTTGATAAAAAAAAAATGGGTATCAGATGCTAGAAAATTCATTCACAGGTCCTAATGGAATGCTGCGAAGTCCCGTACTATGTTGATTGCAGTCTACCTTTGCTTTTTTTGTTATAATGCAAGTTTGTTAATAAGTTGGGTGAGTGAACGTCATTTAGATACTTATTTTTAATTATTTGCGGATTATGAAATATCCTTCAAGATGTGGTAAATTGCAAAGTAGTATATTTTATGGGTTTTATTGTAAACGAAATCAGAAAAACAGATTTAAATGCCCTATTCAATGTTTCGTCAGCAGTTCAGTCATATGCACAGTGATTTTGACTACGGATTAATCCGTTTACCTTATCATTATATAGAGCTCACGGCCAGTGTGACTGGTCGACAGGGGATGCATACTCCTCCTAGGCACATGGTCCCATCTCTTGTATATCCAGGGGTCCGTGCTTGCCCAACTTTGTATTTTTTTTTTATTTCTTATTGGCCTAGAGTTACGAGATTGACCACTGTTCGTTGTCTTCACCTTTTCAAGCAACTAGATATATTCCATCACAGAGTGTATTATCCTTATCACGGATGAGTTTGATTTCATGGAAATGTTTTACGAAGGACACATTTTAAGTTCGTAGAGTAATCCTATAACTTTTTAACGGGATTGTGAAGTTGCACGATTTTTTTTACACAAAACTTGCCTAATCATTCCTCTCTCGAACGGTATCAAGGTATGCGACGCACGACAAGTGAGAATCACGGGTATTTCGGATATGACCTCAAAAACGGAGGTCCCATGTCACTGTCGGCGTTGGCACGTTAAACAACGGCCCTGAGCGCTAAGCATAGGTCTAAATTTGTGGTGCTTCATCTACAGCTGGTGACTTCTAAATATGAGTGAAAAATTCTCGACGGGACGTAACACAAACAAACAATCATATTTAAACCGTTTCTGTGACTAGAACAAAATATTTTCAATTTTTGGTTTAGTTAAATGAATTTTTATGTATTCAACGATGATCCAATAGTTCCATTTTGGAAGATAGTTACGTAGTACTTGTACTGGTAATTATATAGAATTTGACCATTAGTCTGAGAGGGAGAGAGAGAGAGAGAGAGAGAGAGAGAGAGACTGATGATTTTATATTTTTTGAAGACTGGAGAACCCAGAAGATGGTCGTTACGTCGACGTATACACAACAGAACCAGTGTTAGATGTGTATTTCTCCTCCCGCATGAGGCCAAAGCTCTACGGAAAAGATGGAGCGGTTTATGGACCTTTTGAGGATGGAGGCGTCTGCCTTATTCCACTGCAATTACGTAGCGGCGTTAACATGGTATGACGTTTTACTTAGTTTTATGTTACATGTAATTAGGCAGGTTTCGTAGTTCACGAATGATCCAAAGAAAGATTTTGTGCCATAAAGATATTAACATAGCATGCCCTTTTCTTTTATACAGGTATCTCATAGATGATGGGTTTTTTTTCGACAAATTATACATTTTTCCCCTCGCATTATCACCAATGTGAAACTCGCCTTACCTAAGCGAGACAGCCATGTGAGATTGTTCTGTCTTGCACTGTTGGGGCTCTATGATTATAACGTTATATATTTTCTGTGATTTTCGTTACATGGTGAAATGATATAAGAATTTTCTGTTGTTTCGTTCAAATTTCGATTTAGCATTGCTTTCAGGGAACAGTCTAGGGCTTTTTAGTTTAAGTGTAAATTCTGAACATTTTTGGGTAAGCTTTTTCTGACTGTCTGATTCATTTTTGCATTGAATTCCACATGATGATTGTCAATCTTCTTGATGCTTCCCACTTAATGCACTACATTGTGGGTAGAATGTGAGAAAAATATTTTGTTCGTTATTTACTCGTTTGGGATAGAGAAATTCCACCTCTGGAGTAAGATTCGTTGTCTAGGACTCGTCAAAGCCTCGCCCTAAACTGCGAAGTTTGTCGCCGGTGGAATTGTCCATTCCCACACGTACTACGCCGGGATTCTATTATTATTTAGTACGAAAATGTGGATTCCTGGACAGGGCATCTCGTACTTATAGAAATGAAGCTTTTGTATCTTACTATGCAGTTCCCTTCATATCGTCGTGATGGAGTCAAAGTCAAATCAAAGATTCTGTTTATGCATGCTAATTATCAATAATAATCAAATTCTATAACAGATTCCAGGATTAAATTGATATAAAAGCACACTTGGACTACCATTAACTATGCACTGTGTCTATGTTATGAAACCAAATTTCTATTTTCAGCCAAACTTTCCTGATACTGTTCTGCGACCAGGAGAAACCTGCACACAGACAACAATTTACAAATTTGGAAGTCACCAAGATAATTAAAATGTATCTGTGAAAAAGGAATATTAGAAAACTGTCCTCATTTTTCTTATTATATAATGCTGATTCCCACAGTCCTCAAAATATGACTATTTGAAGGCAAAGAAACTCAGAGAGCAATCTTTCCACTGATAAATTAAAGGAAAACCTAGGACCAAATACGCCAGTTCCGAGATAAGAGCTCTTCTGTGTAGGAGGTGCATTTAGTAGAACTTTGAATTCCTAAGTGGGACAAAGTGGACCTACAGGCAGTGAGCAAGACGTTAATATATATACATTAAAGCAGCTTCTGTTTAAATGTGGGAAATACAAAATGTTATCGAAAGAAATGTTTAATAAAGTGGGACATAAAAACAATGTTATGTTTGCAAATAATATCAAAGATATGATACATACGAGCAACGAAATAAGGTGATATGTATTCAATTACTCACAGAATACTTATCATTTACTTATTTGTGTATCAATCGAATTCGGATGATGAAATTGCGTATGAGAAACTTCCTGAGCATTGATGGATGTTTGTACATGTTTATGTTCATTACTGCATATTCCGAGAGACTTGTACATTTTCTCTTGCGCTATATACTTATTCAAATCTAAATTCACATATATGTGCAATGAATTGTAAGTATTTGTTTTAATCGTGATGTTAAATTGACATAGTAAACATTTCTGACATTTTTTTTTTATCAAATAACCCACATAATGTTTTGTTACATGTGCTATCGTATGTGACTGGTTTTTTCTTCAAAATATTAATTCTGATCTTGATATATTCATGGGTGTAGATGATAAAATAAATATTCTAAAAGTCTTCATGTATTTAATTGTTGACAAACTACACTAAAGAATGAAATGTTTGTATGATTGCGAGTAACTCCTAGTGTCTTTCAAATTTAATCATTGGACTCACCATATGTGTCTGATATATTGCGATGACATAGAATGAACCAGCGTTATGCCGTATGAAATTCCTAATTTTCTTAATATACGAATCTAATTGATAAGCCCCGTTTTAAGTCACCTGAATCACTAGGGTGACCTATTGCGACAGATGACTGTCCATCGATGTCCTTTGCCCATCGTGCGTTAACAATTAAACATTCTTCCATGAGACCGCACGGCAACTTTGTATTATCCTTGAATTATGGAACATTTTAGGACAAAGGGAAATAAGTTATGAATCTGATGGATTCATCGCTGGGACCTGTGGGTGTTGTCAAAATCTTAAAATGATGCAATCTTTTAAATTTCTTCTACATCTGGCCGGGTCACTGGTCATATCGTTATGTGCATAAAAAACTTTCTCACAATTGTTAAATTTATCGTCCTGGATTAGAGTTCTGGTACTAGAGCGAGATATGGAACATAGAATGGTGATGTCATTTTTCAAAGATCTTTATCGTTGCACAGCTTGAACAAAAACTATATGCATATTTATGAATAGCATGAACCTCTGCCAAAATTGCTCATGGCCTCTTGCCCAGGGCTTCAGACTCTGGCTTGGTGCTCAAATGAGCATATCCTGAAAATAATTTAATCCTTAAAAATCATGTTCCTTATTTCTGCGCTGTGAAGAAATACTCTGTATGATTATAGAAGGCCTAGACCTGTCTGACAAAATTGTGAAATGCCCATTCCCTCGACCTGGAAGTTCGAGTTTTTGGATTGGGTCTAAATTGAATATATATAGCTGTCAACCGAAATTGATATTTAAGATGAATAAACATTAAGTGAAAATACATTTAATCTTTAAAATTCCTTTGTTATTCCTATACATCATAAAAAAATCATGTAGACCGCAATTTTATGAAGTAAAATAATCTTGACATCGGTGCATTTTGACAAAATAATGAGATGAAGATAACAAACAGTGATCAATCCCATAACTCTTATAAAGAATACAACATTTAAACAGTCGCCGGATAGCTGAAAAATTGCTCAGGCGACTATAAATAAAAAAAACAAACAAAACAAACAACATTTAAATAAAGGCAAGCAGACTACTGGAAGGAGTAAGCATCCCGCTTGATCTGCCACACCTGTCGTGAGCCCTTTATCTTGATCAAGTAAACGGAGTCATCCGTAGTGAAGATCACATATATATATATATATATATATATGTGTGTGTGTGTGTGTGTGTGTGTGTGTGTGTGTGTGTCTTCTGTTGTCATTGTTTAATCTGTTGTACAAAGTACACATTACAGAACAACAGCACAGATATATCTACACCTGCACTAAAATAACAGACTTGTGGTAGTGTGACGTAATCAAGTTGTAGGTTATCAACATGTAAAACTATCGGTCTGGAGTGTGAGCATAAAAAGTGTGTCCACTCACCTAAAAGCAGCAATTTGAACTGTCGTACAGAAGCTAGATAAAATGACAAATTGTAAGACCCTTTTCACTCTAGAAAACAACAATGCGGTCGTTTGAAACGTTTGAAACATTCAGTATACCGCAATACAATAAGTGATATAGAAACCAATGTCAAGACATTCGTGTCCTCTTGTGTTTTATTTACTTCTCTTACCTCCCTGTTAGATGGAGTCTACGAGTTTATAAAAGATACCACTTATCAAAATTTAACTGGTGATCTGGGATCTTATCTCCCATTCAAGAGGAGCCCGATATAATGCACCGAATTTTGACCTAACTACAATATAGCTTGAAAGTTGAGTACAATTTGTTTCTGAACTATTGAACTGTGAAACCAACTGTTAATTTATACACTGGAGAGAGATGAACGTCCCCAAAACATATACTGGTGAGAACCTGTTAATTTGTCGTTTTGAAACTGCGATCTTGCAAGTTTGCTATTAACGCAAGACTGCATATTGTCACTTTGCTTTACATCATATGTTTATATTCCTCCAAGGTTTATTATGCATGTGAATTCCCTTCTGACAATTTTTCATCTGTTACCAATATCTGTTTAGGAGTTCCAGTAATTCCAACAGAAGAACTATTTGGTAATATCAAAGATGGTAGACAAGTGAAAAGGTTAGTTAAATTCATGCATTTCTTATCAAGAGAGTTTGCTTGATATGTGTGTCCCATTTGAGACATTTTCATTAATACAAAAACCTTACCAGCTTTATGTGAATTGCCAAAAAATTTGACTTGTGCTTAGCACTCAAAGCCTTAAAAGTGAAAAATCATTATTGTGCCAATGCTATTCTGGGACAGGACCTCTGATTTTAAGGTTATGTCCGACAGATCACAGAATTTCATTCATGATACGATCAAGGGAACAATCACTACCTATGTTAACCGTCTGACTGAGGCGCAGAGATCAAGAATCGTACCTAGTATCCCCAGTGCGATCGGGTGCTTAGGAGGAGTAAGCAATCCCTGTCAAGTCGGTCACATCCACCGTTTGCAGTGTGCACTCTATCTTGGTCAGGTGAACGGAGTCAAAATCAAATATATAACGAACGGCCTAACAATTGTTTTAAAATACGTCAGAGATCACTCGACGTAATGACAGATTCTATTTGCACATAAGATATATAACGCCCACAGAATTTGCGAAATGCTGATTTTAAGCGACTGTTTAAACCTCTGTAGCATCAACGTATTTCTCAGTAAGATGTCTTGATTTGAAATTACGCGGAGAACATCCTCTCCATTATCGAATAAGTTAAAAGACATCAGCACCATATGCAGGTGGCAGTGGAATATTTCTACATAAATATGGAAAGTTGACGATGGAGAAGTTGAGTGGCCGAGATTCGAACACGCGCCGACAGTGGTGAGAGGCTTTGTGATTTTGAGCCCGATGCTCTAACCACTCGGCCACGGAAGCCCCCACTCGACATATGAATGAAAATGAGTATTGTTAATAGATAAAACGTCGTTGATGTATCTGAATGTCGAGTTGAAGACTATAGCAAGAAATACACATCTAGCAACCCTTTTTTCCCTTATGCATCGAACTGAAATGTAACGAGTGCATTTTTAATCAAACTCGCGGTAACAAATGTTCCCGTATGAAAATAACTAGAAAATACAAGTTCTTTAAAAAAAAAAGATAGATGCCCCTTGAATATGTCTTATAAAGAACACATGTCAGCGTTTCTTTACTACGCTAGAAAGCTTATATTTGGTAAGCATGTTAACTTGTACAGTTCATAGCCAACCCAGATCGCTGTATGTAGATATAAGGAATCAGCACATCATTCCATACTACTTCTCAGTATTTGTTGACCTGCGATGGATAGAGTGCTGGTATATTTCTGATTTCACATCACTTATAGAAATCCATGCCAAACAAAGAATTATCCATATTGTTTGAATTTCAACAATCAGCCCAATTCTTCAACGCGTACAAGATAGAGGAAATGCATATTTATTAGTATCGGGTTTTCAATGCCAAAACAATGGTTCCTTTATATACGTAAGAGTGTAAATTATAACCAGTGTATTATACCACACTCATACATTGTGGATTTTTTTTTTCTAAAAGCAAAATTAAATGCAGTATATCGAATCTTATTTGAATTTGTTAAATACTTGGAGGATCTCTGACTGAGATATATAGGATTGTGAGATTGATTTAAACTGAATGAATGCTGTTTGATAATGAAACGTTCGAAAGTTAATGTGAAATTGTCACAATTATTTACATTGTCACTTACAGATTTACTTTCACCAATCCAAATAACGTCACCATCAGAATCATCAGCTATGGGGCTACTATAACTGATATTTTAATGCCGGACAAAAACGGAAAGATTGTTGATATTAGTCTGGGATTTGACACAGCAGCAGGTGAATCAATGATAAGATTTGATGCCTAAAAATGACATGAGGTAAAACACATGCCTCGCTTGATCTTCATCTGAAGTTGCACAGTTTTGTTAAAGGCATTGATCAAAGTTTATTTCAAGTTGCAAATATTAGAGAAAAAACCCTCTGCCACTTCATTTCAAATTGTACAACAGATGCTTACTCGTCCTAGGCACCTGATCTCACCTCTGGTATATCCAGGGGTGGTCCATGTTTGCCCAACTCTCTAATTAGTATTCCATTTAGGATTTATGAGATTGATCACTGTTCGTTATCTTCATCTTTTCGCATGTCATTGCTAAACACATTATTATACCACTATATAGAATATGAAGACAAACACTCCTACATCGGAGCGGCTCTTGGTCGTATTACCGAACGGTTAAAAGGAGCACGTTTTACTATTGACGGTGTGGACTACAATGTATCGGCGAATGAAGGACAGAACCAAGTTCATGGAGGGTTTTCTGGATTTGATTCTGTAAGTCTCGTGTTTCCCATATGTACGCCACGTGTTACATGTCAATGATTTGAAGGAAGAGTTTTCTGTAGGTCTTATGTCCATAATTTTTTGACGATGTTGTAAGAGGTAAAATTTAAGAACCGTGATATAAAATTCTTCAGTTAGATTATCAACTCTTGATTAAAAAAAATGGGTATCAGATGCTAGAAAATCCATTCACACGGTCCTTATGGAATGCAGCGAAGCCCCACACTATGTTGATTGCAGTCTAACTTTAACTTTGCTTTTTTGTAATAATGCAAGTTTTTTAGAAGTTGGGTGAGTCAACGTCATTTAGATGCTTACTTTTAATTATTTCCGGATTATAAAATGTCGATCAAGATGTGGTAAATTGCAAAGGAGTATGTTTTATTGGCAAAATGGGTTAAATTACAAAGGAGTATCTTTTATGGGTTTTATTGTAAACGAAATCAGAAAAAAAGATTTAAATGCCCTATTCAATGTTTCGTCAGCAGTCCGGTCATATGCACACTGATTTTGACTACCGATTAATCCGTTTACCTTATCAATATATTGAGCTCACGGCCAGTGTGACTGGTCGACAGGGTATGCATACTCCTCCTAGGCACATGATCCCACCTCTTGTACATTCAGGGGTCCGTGCTTGCCCAACGTTGTATTTTTTTTTATTTCTTATAGGCCTAGAGTTACGAGATTGATCACTGTTCGGTATCTTCACCTTTTTTTCATGCAACTAGATTTATTCCATCACAGAGTGTATTATCCTAATGACGGATGAGTTTGATTTAATTGAAAGTTTTTACACATGAGTATGCAAATTACGAGTTACATGTTAGTGATTATACGGACTGTCACTAGATCTGTAAGTTATAATCCACAGTCGTACAAATGTGTCCAAGGAGGGTTTATAACCCTGTTAATATGTAATGGAAGGTTTTCTGAATATGACTTGCTGAGTTTTACATGTAATGCAAACAGTCAATGAAGGGTTTTCATAAGTCTATTGACGGTCGTGTGATTTATAAGATATCCTATAAGGACTTTGCTTCTATTTTCATTACGTTACGTTATCCATTAGTATTGACAATCTAAGAATAAAATTACTATTCATCTCATCTCATTGATAATGTTTAACTATTTCAGAAGTTATTTGATGCCAAAATTGAAGGAGACAAGGTTGTGATGACTTATGTAAGTCCAGATGGGGAGGAGGGATTCCCAGGGGAGCTTACGTCTATTTTTACCTTCCAATTGACCAATGAAAACGAACTTATTCTTGGATATTCAGCACAGACAAATAAACCAACTCCTGTTAATCTGTCCAACCATGTTTACTTCAATCTGGAGGGACACGTAAATATATTTAAACGTATTCTAAGAAAAATGATGTGTTTCAAATACGAAAAACTGTCTGTAGTCCAGACATGTATAAAGTTCATAGTGCATAAAGAAATACAACTTTTTATTTCATAATTTTCGAAAATAAAACTCGTAGACGAATATATATAAATATATAATTTTTTGCAGTCGTTCAGAAAATGCATATTATTAGCTCTTTAGAAAGCAGGTTCAAACGGAGACCACGTGATCACAGTTTATTCCGATAGATATGTTCCAATTGACGAGGCTTTTCTACCCATAGGCAAGTCTGAAATGAATAGAATAAGGTGCTTTGTTGCAAGTAACTCAATAGCACATATTATATTTGTTTGCGAATTTGTTTTCAATTTTAGATCAGATTATTCCTACAATCATGGATCTTTTTGCATTTCCAAACGGTTTTGTGCAAATTCCTATCAAGATCCAGCAGGACTTTTAACTGTTATTTTGTAAATGAGTACGTATTTTGCAACAGGTGAGGGGAAAATAGCAACTGTCAATGGGACCACATTTGATTTGAGGAAGCCCACACTAGTGAGGAAAGTCATTAATGACATCATAGTTTCATGTTATGTATTTGGCGATCGAGGGAAAATGAAACGTGTTGCAAAGTAAGAACTAAGAATTTTAAATGAAGGGGAAATATCAAATCTATACAGTAGATCAATTTAAAACGATTTAACATTAACTAACGTTGAACAGGAAAAAAAAAATATATATATATATATAAATATATATATATATATATATATATATATATATATATATATATACTGAATATCATATTTAAACCGTTTCTGTGACTAGAACAAAATATTTTCAATTACTGGTTTAGTTAAATGAATTATCTACTCAACGATGATATAAAATCTCTATAGAGTTTCATTTTGGATTGATTGATTGAATATATATTGTTTAACATTCCGCTCGAAAATCTTTCACTCATGTGGAGACGTCACCATTACTGGTGAAGGACTGCAAAATTTAGGCCTATGCTCGGCGCTTATGGCCTTTGAGCAAGGAGGGATCTTTAACGTGCCGCACCTGCTGTGACACGGGGCCTCGGGTTTTACGGTCTCATACGAAGGACCGGCCTATTTAATCGCCTCTTACGACAAGCTAGGGGTGCTGACGATCTATTCTAACATCCCGGATCCCCACGGGGTAGTTTCATTTTGGAAGAAAGTTACGTAGTACTTGTACTGGTAACTATATAGGATTTGACCATTAGTCTGAGAGAGAGAGAGAGAGAGAGAGAGAGAGAGAGACTGGTGATTTTACATTTTTTGAAGACTGGAGAACCCAGAAAATGGTCGTTACATCGACATATACACAACAGAACCGGGGTTAGATGTGTATTTCTCCTCCCACATGAAGCCAAAGCTCTACGGAAAAGATGGAGCGGTTTATGGGCCTTTTGAGGATGGTGGTGTCTGCCTCATTCCTTTTCAGTTACCTAGCGGTGTGAACATGGTATATCGTTTTACTTAGGTTTTTACTGAGGTTTTGTGTTATATATATGTGATAAGGCAGGTTTCATAAATCAAACATTATACAGAAAGTTTTTGATTGTCCAAACATTTCAACATATTCTGTATATATATATATATATATATATATATATATATATATATATGTGTGTGTGTGTGTGTGTGTGTGTGTGTGTGTGTGTGTGTGTGTTATTTATGAATACACACACCCTGTCGAGTGTGAGACCATAACTACCATTAGCCGTACACTGCATTTTATTGGAGCCAAAATTTTATTTTCAGCCAAACTTTCCTGATACTATACTGCGACCAGGAGAAACCTACTCACAGACAACGATTTATAAATTTGGAATTCGCCCAGATATTTGAAATCTATCGCTGAGAGAATTGCCATCAGTTTTTCAAATCAAATAAAAGTATATTCAAACCTTCCTCATAACATTTGTAAGAATAGCACTTGAAACATGTATCATTTCAACCACAAGTCCATGCTCTTTAATTAGCCGATAACGGTATATGTATATGGATATGGATGATGTTAAATCATGAATGGCACAATCAATCCCGTTGATCCGCAATTTCAATTTAGACAGTTGATGTTAAGATTTCTATAATCAATCCTACGCATTGATAATTAGAGTGTCTGTCTGCGAGATAAGGGAAGCTACTGTAATAAATTGACCAGTCCTATTTTTACTGGTTCATATGGTTTATGAATTACATCACAATAGGTCGCAATACTTATATAATTGAGTGAAGACTTTAATTCAAAGTATGATTGTACGTCACAATTGAAAATTCCGAAACCATTTTGCACATCCACAGGATTCCACCTATCAGATATTCCTAATAATTAATTGGTTAATGTTTAAAATGAAAAGAGGAGTTTAAGGAAGAAGACAGTGTGACGGGCTCACGGCGGGTATAAAAACACATTGGTTGTTTGAAATGTTCAAATGTGAATACTTTACTCTAACCACAGATTGTGAGTATTGATAACCACCAATGTTAAGATATCTCCGTATTTCTCCAATTTGTTCTTGTTTAGTATTGATGTAAGTTGCCTCTCTGTCACCTGGATTGTAAGAGTTTGTAAAAGATACGACTTCTCAAAATTAAACGGCGATCTAAGGGGCCTAATCCCTACGTCAAGAAAAAAAAGATAAATAGCAAAGTTCGACTTCACTATAAAACTGCTTGACGATTTTTGTATATATATATATATATATATATATATATATATATATATATGAGTATATATAATTCCCTTACATAAAACCTTTAAGATGTGAATACAACAATCAATTTATACAGTCAGGGGACATACGTCCCAAACACAATTACTGGTGACAATCTCTTAACTTATATCATATATTCGAAACTTCCTCGATCTTCATTTTTTTTTTTTTTTTTTTTTTTTTTTGTAATTGTAATTCAATAGATTTATATAGTGCTCTATTGACCTACGTCTTCTAAAGCGCTTTAGAGATAATATATGAGAACACGCATTATACATTTGAATAGAATAAAATTTAGCGCCTTATGTAATGTAATGATTACCATGCATAATAACATATAAAACAATTTAAAACAACCCTTAGGAATAATTAGATACATATAAAGGATATGATCATAATACTAAACTACAGGTGTTTGGTTGTTGTTTTTTTTATTAAAGTAATTAATTTGAGTAAAACAATCACAAATTAAAAGCTAAAAAATTTGTTTTGTTTTTGTTTTTATTATTATTATTATTATTATCATCATCATATTTTTTAGATTGCTGTACTGCAGAATGATTTAAATTTTGTTTTACACGCGTTATCATTAGAGTTCACTCATTTTAATGAGGGAAGACATCTAATATATATGCTACGTATGATGTATGATGCGTTTACTTTATATAATTGAAAATCGATTCCTTGTCCGGAAAATTAATTTTAGACTAAACTGACCTACTTACCACTGGAGAAAATAAAATTTTATTTACTTTGTGCATTTTTTAAATATCTATTTAATTGGAATGCCACAGGCCTTATCCGATACCTCAGTACAGACCATTGATCTGACAATTTCAATCTCATTTTCTGTCGCTAAGCGTCATTTAATAGAAATCCCAAGTAAACGATCCCCACATTACTTCCATCAAGAATCACGTGTTTCATTATGTACGTATTTGAAAGGATCAAACAGACCTGATGACATTTGTTTGGGATGTCGACAATATTAATGGCATGTATTGGTATAAGAAAATATAAAGAAACGTTTAGTAAGAGAGAAATTGGTCAAAGTACAGTGACAAAGTATAAACACGAAAACATCAGAATATTTAAAACAATAAGAGAGAGAAATGAGGGGATATAAAACCTGTGAAATGGTGACAAATTTCAACCGGTAAACCTGCGTTGTGAGGAATGGTGCAGTATGCCAACACATTTTTATCCTTTCAGTCACGTCCCCGAAGACATGATCCACAGAATGAAAGTTTTAGACACAATACACTAGATTAGTGGGGATAAGTGGTGGTGCATACTGGTACTCTCTCTCTCTCTCTCTCTCTCTCTCTCTCTCTCTCTCTCTCTCTAAAAATACAACTTTTTTTTCATAATTTGAAAGAAGCACTAGATGAACTTTAATAGGCTTCCTTATACATGTAAGTACCCAACATAGAATATCTTTTTGTATTTATAATAATATATGATTTTTATTGCATTTCGGTCTACGTCCTTTTTGAGAATATTTCGCACATACTGAGACGTCACCAGCTGGAGATAAAGTGCCAATTTTTTTTATATTTGTATGGCCCTCATATGTATCGTGACAATGCTACCTTGACATGGGACCTATATTTTTAAGGTCATATCTGAAAGACCCACGACTTGGCAAAGGAACAGTCAGTACATGTGTTAAACGTCTTGGGTTTGACCTGGCACCTCCTGACTGCAAAGCAAATGTCCAAATCTCTAGATGCTACCGCGACCGCACATAACTGGAATATTTAAACAAACAAACAAAACAAAACAAAACCAAAAAAAAAAAAAACCCAACAACAAAAACCAACAGAAAACAAAAAAACAAAACAACAACAAAAAAGACCAAAACGCAGAGTGACAGTATTTCTTTTATTACCACATTGTCGTTTTCCCCACGGTATCTTCTTTTTTTTTTTTTTTTCCTCGCACACGGTCATCACTGGTAACATAAACCGGATTTATCTATTTCGATATCGAACACATTTTGAATTACTGTACACTTTAAATATCCGGTTATGTGCATGGACAAGGAATGCTTTGGAAATTGGAGTTTGCAATGAAAATGCAAGTATTATTAGAAAACAGACTGTTTTAAGAAGAGAATTTCATTTTTATTGTATAAATGTTACGGTTTTTCTTCGGTCTGTGGGGTTGAATTTTCATCCATGGCCTATTCAGCATTGTATTTGTACACGTTCAACTCAGAGGGAGGTACCAGTATCACATCGTCAGGTTGGTTGGTTGTATATTGTTTAATCTCCCGCTGAAGAATTTTTCACTTAAATGAGATGTCACCACTGCCGGTGAAGGGTTGCACAATTTAGGCTTATGTTTGGCACTTACGGCCTTTCAGCAGGGTGGGATCTTTATCGTGCCACATATGCTGTGACACGGGACCTAAGATTTTGCGGTTTCATCGGAAGGACCGATCCATTTAGTCGCCTCTTACGACAAGCAAGGGGTACTGGGGACGTATTCTAACCCGGATCCCCACGGGACAATATCACCTCGAGTTTCAGCTACAAATCAACCTTTGTCAATTAGTGTTTCGTTTATTTTAATATATGTATGCGAACTAAGATGCATGGAAAGACATGTCTCATCACCAGTCTCGATAAATTTCATTATTTGTTAATCAGTTCATTTAATTTTATGTAACACTTGATGATGAAAGTCACACAGAAGTCATCTGCAGCCATGATGTAAAAATGTCCAAAGATAGCAAGTTTGATTTCCTGTAGAATTAAAAATTAACATACTAATGCTAATGGTATTTTTGCAACTTACGGTAGTGTCAGACGAGTTTAATTTGATGTTGACAAATACATTATGCCCATGTAAAAGATAACTGAACAAAACCAAAATTGTTTTTACTCAATTCACCGTAAAAAAAAAATATTGAAGAAAAAAAGTTTGAATTTAATAGTAGGTGGAGACTATAATGTAACCCATAATACTGGCATACACAAGTAAAAGGGAGGGCAAGAAGGCAAATGAACATAAAGAGACGATCGGATTTGATTTATGCCTGATTCTGATTTAACAGGTATATGGAGAGCAAAACCAGATTATAATCTTTATACGTGTACTTTCTCTCTAGCCAGGTACAACTCATCCAAATTATCTAAATAAGACCCCCCCCCCCTATTTTAATGATCTTCACATCTTTTGCAACCACAAACATAAAATTGTCTATTAAATGAGATCAGTGTGTTAGTGGTGCTTTAATTCTTTTAAAATGAAGAAAGTTTTGAAGAATGAATCGTCAGATTTAGGAAATGCAGTGCTCACTATTAAAAGATAAAGTAGCTCAGTTGAAGGAGAAGACCCCGTAACCTTAATGATAAGCAATCGAAATAAAACTCGATAAAATGTAAAGAGGATCCCTTGTAAATGTTAACTTAGAAAATTGAAAGGAGAAAGATTACATAGTTCAGATTTAACAATGACATGTATTTAAAATTAGCAGATACATGTATAGTGAAATCACGCATGAAGTTATCAATGCCAATAAAACCAAAGTTATCATTCCAAGATCTCAAGCAAAACAGAGAAAGATGTACTGAATTAAAATCTTAGGTGGGGGGGGGATACAAATAATAATGTGTTTCAGACTTATACATGTAAGTGAATGAAATCATCGAAAGTAAGACTGAATATTGGTGAAAGAAAACATGCTTCAATCTTAATGGAAGTGAAAATAGAGGTTGATGATACGATGTAGATATATCATTTTTTACTATTATTTTTAAAGAAATGCAAGACTCTACAACTGCCATCGCCCATGGCAAAAAACACATTGGGGAACTTCATTATCAATACAGCCTTGTAGTAGGGCACTTGCTTAGCAACCGAGAGGTCCGGTTTCAATTGTCAGTCCCAGCACCGCGTCAGATATTTTATGTAGGTGGTGACAGCTCCTTCGCCAAGCGCATACCATTAGAGGTGAATGTCACGGATATTTCGGATATGACGTTTAAAATGAAGGACGTACGTACGACAAGTTGTTTTCTCTGTTACAACCGGAAGCTTCATGCATGGGTCAAACTTCGTGGCACTTAAAGACCTGGTATCGTCTCTACAAGAGTGAAAAATCCTCGAATTGAACATTAAACATCATTGAAAAATTAAACAAAACTAAAATATATAAATAAAATAAGATAAATCACACACACACAAAAATTATAATAAATCTTAAATTTTAATTATGAATTTAAGGTGCTTGTAAAGATATTTATTCATTTTTACAAACTAATACTATAAGAAATGTCAGTGTGTGTGTGTGTGTGTGTGTGTGTGTGTGTGTGTGTGTGTGTGACAAAATAACAAGTGACATTTGACGTCACCTATTCATTAGTTCTTTTAGAGAAAATTATACCTTTTTTATTGTTTTACATGATTTGCATAATGAAACAATATTATAATTATTTTAATAGAATTTGATCCACTTCACATAGTATTTTATTGTACAAAATGCGACGTTTGTGAATATTTTCAAAAATACATATTATTCTACTTTTGTCACTGGATGTAACTTTCGAATGTGATGGGACAGCGTATATGTTTTTAGTATTCCTAATCTATTTTATCAAAATACCATACCGGTTTTCTTAAATTCATACTGATTTAAAGTATTGCGTTTTTTTATTTTTCGATGGGTCATTCTCATTAGATAGCCTATGAAAAAGATGTTTAAAATACTAGTACATAACAGTTATGTAATTGTGAAGATCCATTCCATTCAGAGCATTGGGAGCCTCCTTGGCCGAGTGGTTAGAGCATTGCGCTCAAAATCATAAGGCCTCTCACCTCTAGTCGGCGAGGGTTCGATTCTCGCTCGCGCCGATATATATGAGAAAGTTTTCCAGTTTATTTCGGAAGGTCGGTGGTCTCTTCCCGGGTACATTGTATCTGGGTTCTCTCCTCCACCTACAAAAAAATGGACGCCACCAGATACCTGAAAAATTGTTGAGTGTGGCGAGAAACAATAATCAATCAATCAATCAATCAACTATTCAGTGCGTTTGTTACCCAATATTTACGTTCACAGTGTATATTCTGCGTAATTTCTGTTGAAACCCATTGCTTGACATTTATTAACTAAGAAAACGCATTCTTTTTCAATATAGTTAGATCCAGTTTTAGTATTGTCTGTCCGCATGCGAATATGCACATTTCACGAACTTTGCGACCTGTTTCGTGTCATTGTTGAAATCGTAGGAAATATTTTTTCTGGTGTATATTTTTTTTAAATTTTACATTTTAATCTTTTATTTGAATTTAGAATAATACAGAAGCATACCTATATAATACAATGGTTTATTTTATGAGTTTAGAATTTGTCCTTCTTAGACTATTTATTTTCCTTTACCACTGTCTAAATATGAAAAACATCACCACATATGGAGACGAGTCAAGGTCAGGTGATATTTAAGTGTTACGTTAAATAACTTACTGGTCAATAATATCCATTTTACGTACTTATATATATATATATATATATTGAAGATACAGAAAAAATATAAATATACATAACAAAATATCATTCCTTCATTTGTTAAACTGGATGAAGGTTATTACAAACAATGCAGATAAAAATGCATAACCTGCTAACGCGGGTTATGCAATTTTTTAGCAAGGTTTTGGATCTTAACCTAAGAAACCTAAGAAAGCGTTTTATTATTTAGATCAATCACATATTCTTGTAAAATTGATTATTCATAAGCTCATGAATCCAAAGACAAAGATCGTGGACTAACTTTGTCTTCATCATCACTTCATATCTACAGCTCATTCAACAGATAAAGACGATTAGAACCTTGGGAAAATGTCAGCACTGAAACAAGGTATGTTTACACAACGTACTATTAGATAACGGACTTAATGAGGATATTTAGGCACAGTAGTAGCAGTATACCCCTAGAGATAGTAGTAGTATATCCCTAGAGATAGTAGTAGTATATCCCTGGAGACAGTTATAGTAGTATATCCCTAGAGATAGTAGTAGTAATATACCCCTAGAGACAGTAGTAGTAGTATACCCCTAGAGACAGTAGTAATAGTATACCCCTAGAGATAGTAGTAGTAATATACCCCTAGAGATAGTAGTAGTAATATACCCCTAGAGATAGTAGTAATAGTATACCCCTAGAGACAGTAGTAGTAATATACCCCTAGAGATAGTAGTAGTAGTATACCCCTAGAGACAGTAGTAGTAGTATACCCCTAGAGATAGTAGTAGTAATATACCCCTAGAGACAGTAGTAGTAGTATACCCCTAGAGATAGAAGTAGTAATATACCCCTAGAGATAGTAGTAGTAATATACCCCTAGAGACAGTAGTAGTAATATACCCCTAGAGATAGTAGTAGTAGTATACCCCTAGAGACAGTAGTAGTAGTATACCCCTAGAGACAGTAGTAGTAGTATACCCCTAGAGACAGTAGTAGTAGTATACCCCTAGAGACAGTAGTAGTAGTATACCCCTAGAGATAGTAGTAGTAGTATACCCCTAGAGATAGTAATAGTAGTATACCCCTAGAGATAGTAGTAGTAATATACCCCTAGAGATAGTAGTAGTAGTATACCCCTAGAGACAGTAGTAGTAATATACCCCTAGAGATAGTAGTAGTAGTATACCCCTAGAGACAGTAGTAGTAGTATACCCCTAGAGATAGTAATAGTAGTATACCCCTAGAGATAGTAGTAGTAATATACCCCTAGAGATAGTAGTAGTAGTATACCCCTAGAGACAGTAGTAGTAATATACCCCTAGAGATAGTAGTAGTAGTATACCCCTAGAGACAGTAATAGTAGTATACCCCTAGAGACAGTAGTAGTAGTATACCCCTAGAGATAGTAGTAGTAGTATACCCCTAGAGACAGTAGTAGTAGTATACCCCTAAAGACAGTAGTAGTAGTACACCCCTAGAGACAGTAGTAGTAGTACACCCCTAGAGACAGTAGTAGTAGTATACCCCTAGAGATAGTAGTAGTAGTATACCCCTAGAGATAGTAGTAGTATACCCCTAGAGACAGTAGTAGTAATATACCCCTAGAGACAGTAGTAGTAGTATACCCCTAGAGACAGTAGTAATAGTGTACCCCTAGAGACAGTAGTAGTAGTACACCACTAGAGATAGTAGTAGTAATATACCCCTAGAGACAGTAGTAATAGTATACCCCTAGAGACAGTAGTAATAGTGTACCCCTAGAGACAGTAGTAGTAGTATACCCCTAGGGATAGTAGTAGTAATATACCCCTAGAGACAGTAGTAATAGTATACCCCTAGAGACAGTAGTAATAGTGTACCCCTAGAGACAGTAGTAGTATACCCCTAGAGATAGTAGTAGTAATATACCCCTAGAGATAGTAGTAGTAGTATACCCCTAGAGACAGTAGTAATAGTGTACCCCTAGAGACAGTAGTAGTATACCCCTAGAGATAGTAGTAGTATACCCCTAGAGATAGTAGTAGTATACCCCTAGAGACAGTAGTAGTATTATACTCCTAGAGATAGTAGTAGTAGTATACCCCTAGAGATAGTAGTAGTATACCCCTAGAGACAGTAGTAGTAATATACCCCTAGAGACAGTAGTAGTAGTATACCCCTAGAGACAGTAGTAATAGTGTACCCCTAGAGACAGTAGTAATAGTATACCCCTAGAGACAGTAGTAGTATACCCCTAGAGATAGTAGTAGTATACCCCTAGAGACAGTAGTAGTAATATACCCCTAGATACAGTAGTAGTAGTATACTCCTAGAGATAGTAGTAGTAGTATACCCCTAGAGATAGTAGTAGTATACCCCTAGAGACAGTAGTAGTAATATACCCCTAGAGACAGTAGTAGTAATATACCCCTAGAGACAGTAGTAGTAGTATACCCCTAGAGACAGTGGTAGTAGTATACCCCTAGAGACAGTGGTAGTAGTATACCCCTAGAGACAGTAGTAGTAGTATACCCCTAGAGATAGTAGTAGTAGTATACCCCTAGAGATAGTAATAGTAGTATACCCCTAGAGACAGTGGTAGTAGTATACCCCTAGAGACAGTAGTAGTAATATACCCCTAGAGATAGTAGTAATAGTATACCCCTAGAGACAGTAGTAGTATTATACCCCTAGAGACAGTAGTAATAGTATACCCCTAGAGATAGTAGTAGTATACCCCTAGAGATAGTAGTAGTATACCCCTAGAGACAGTAGTAGTAGTACACCCCTAGAGACAGTAGTAGTAGTATACCCCTAGAGACAGTGGTAGTAGTATACCCCTAGAGACAGTAGTAATAGTATACCCCTAGAGATAGTAGTAGTATACCCCTAGAGACAGTAGTAGTATACCCCTAGAGACAGTAGTAGTAGTACACCCCTAGAGACAGTAGTAGTAGTATACCCCTAGAGATAGTAGTAGTAGTACACCCCTAGAGACAGTAGTAGTAGTATACCCCTAGAGACAGTAATAGTAGTATACCCCTAGGGAGTGAAACATACAGGTTATCATTGTCCCGACTCCGATCCGAAAATCAAAGTAATATTAAAACAGATACTATCGAAAGTGCATGAATAAATTACACTGTATAGTTAATTGCACTCGTGGAGAGGGTGAACGGTCACCAGAGTATGTTTACTGTTCCTAGACGCACGATGCCCTCTCTGATTTATCCAGGGGTCAGGGTTTGTTTATGCATTCTTTGGAAGATTGATCAATTTTAGTTATCTTCACTTTTATTTTCATTCATGGTTCTGTTATATATATGTGCTGTTCAATTCATCCCATCAAGCGTATAATTTTAATATCTTTTCACGAGATCATAATGTGCATCTTTCTCTTAGTCACTGTATATTTTCCACAAAATATTTGTCAAGCTATACACGAATAAACAAATGGACTGTTTCAAAGTGTCACAAATTTACGTGAATCAATGACTGTTTTGGGGAAAATCAGTGTTGTTTTGGTGACGGATCGGTCGTTCAATCTAACTGCACAAGAAATGTTCATCCATTTACTTAGAAGCAACTTATTTAACAATCGTACAGAATTCAGATGAGCTACTATATCGAGTAAAAGAAGCAAATGATATTGCTTTCTACACAGATCGACCATAAAAAAACAACAAATTGGTCGTTTGAACTATCTAAATAAATTTTTACTATAACTAAACATTGTGAGTATTGATAACCACCATTGTCAAGATATCTCCGTACTTCTCCAGTGTGTTTTTGTTTACTACTCATGTAAGCTGCCTCTCTGTCACATGGATTCTGAGAGTTTTTGAAAGATACGACTTATCAAAATTAACCTGGCGATCTGAGGCCTAATCTCCACGTCAAATGACGTGAGATAATATGCACTGTGGACAAACTTAACTATGAAACTGTATGCAGATTGAGTATAATTTTTTTTCTGAACTATTAAGTTGTGAAAACAGCTGTCAATTTGTACATAGGAGAAACATGGACGTTTCCAAAACAAATAATGTTGGGAACCATGGAAACTATGATCTTGGTGACGGAATGACTTTTATTTATTTTATTTTATTTCTTTTGGAAAGAGATATCACACATAAGGGTTCTACTTGGACTATGTTTTTGTCTGATACAAATATTTCTTTCTTCACCTAGGAGTTCCTGTAATTCCAACAGAAGAACCATTTGGCAATATCAAAGATGGTAGACAAGTGAAAAGGTTTGTCATTTCATAGGATTTCTATAGATTCATGAATTTGTGATCAGACCATTTGGTAACCAACTCATGATTTGAATGGGTTACACGTAAACACTTCAACATATCTTTGCGTTTTACTGAAGATTATATAGCTTCCATCGCTACATTTCGGCAGCAAGATTTGGCAGAGGTAATACTGGGATCAGGTTGTCCGTCAGTAGACAGATTTCATTGAAGTGATTTCCCTTCTCACCCAAGTCAACGACTCTCTCTCTCTCTCTCTCTCTCTCTCTCTCTCTCTCTCTCTCTCTCTCTCTCTCTCGTTGATGTATTTTTACATCATCTCCTCACGATATTGATATTTACCCAGTACATTTTGTTTTGTTTCAAACATTTCTTAAAATCATTTAAACAGAAAAACCACACTTTCAACAAAGCAAGCCTGCTCATTCAACGTTTTCTAAATTCAAAAGTGTACTGTATTCAAACTAATGTTAATTCATCAAATATTTTGAAGCTTTATAGTGAAACCCTTATGAATTTATGTGGGATGACATCCATTTGTTTTCAATAGCAACATTGCCCATTACAGATTTACTTTTACCAACAAGAACAACGTCACCATCAGAATCATTAGTTATGGAGCTACCATAACTGATATTTTAGTGCCGGACAAAAACGGAAAGATTGATGATATTTGTCTGGGTTTTGATACAGCAGAAGGTAAACTAATATGTTTGATATGCAGATAAGGTTAGGTCTAACACAGGACTCAAGCAATCCTGATATGATTTTGTCAGTTTTTCTCAATAATATATTCGTAGAGGTTTATATCAAGTACAACATATTTTATTGCTAAAAACAATTACATGTATGTCATTTTATAGAATATGAAGACAAACACTCCTACATCGGAGCGGCTCTTGGTCGTATTGCCGAACGGTTAAAAGGAGCACGTTTCACAATAGACGGTGTGGACCACAATGTGTCCGCAAATAATGGACAGAACCAGCTCCATGGAGGGTTTTCTGGATTTGATTCTGTAAGTCACTTAATACATTTCATTGACTCGATGGAGAATATTGCATCATTCTTTTACATTGGTTTTATGTATTTGCTTTTGCAAGTGACCTGTTTCATACCTGTGATTCGATGGAAGGTTTTCTGGATTTATGCCTCACGTCACGCGTCAGTGATTCGATAAACGACTGTGTAGGTGTTAAAACCCGAGAACTACAAAACGTCCCATGTTCTCGGGCATTGCCCCTGTTAAACATAGCACTTCCATCAACCATTCCCTAGTCCATATGGTACTGACTATCTTAAAGAGGATCTACGATTTCAGTTTACTTCACTGAAATGTTTTTACCTATTTCAGAAGTTATTTGATGCCAAAATTGAAGGGAACAAGGTTGTGATGTTTTACGTAAGTCCAGATGGGGAGGAGGGATTCCCGGGTGAGCTTACTTCTAATTTCACCTTCCAACTGACCAACGAAAACGAATTTGTTCTTGGCTATTCAGCAGAGACAAACAAGATAACCCCAGTCAGTCTGTCCAACCATGTTTACTTCAAGCTGGATGGACATGTAAGACACTGAAGATGATTTTTGTGTTCAACAATTTGCTTAAGATATGAGAGGCTTCCAGTACACTGTAGTATATGTTTAAATGAGACTGAATATTTTTACAAAACGTAGTGCAAAGATAAATAAAAGATAATCGATAAAAGTGTTAATAAAATATTAGAAAAAAAGAGTATTTTGAAAAACATAACCGAATTTATTGTTTTATTTACTGTTTAGAAAACAGGCAGAAACGGCAATCATGTGCTAACAGCTTATTCCGATAAATATGTACCGGTAGACGAGGCTTTTATTCCTATAGGCAAGTCTGAAACCAACAAATGTGTCAATGTATGACTTTTCGTGATTTTTAAAATATGATTTGATATAAGCATTGTATTAATCATCGTTTTCAAATGATTATGTAAAATTATTATAAGGATTCACTAGGATTTTTTGATAAAGTAAAAAGATGATTTTTGATAGGTGAAGGGGAAATAGTAGCTGTCAGTGGAAGCCATTTTGATTTAAGGAAGCCCACACGAGTGAGGGATTTTATTAAAGACCTTATAGTTTCATTTTATGTATTTGGCGATCGAGGGAAAATGAAGCATGTTTCAAAGTAAGTATTTTGAAAAATGAAAATAGAGAATTTCAGAATCTATACAATATTTTAATTGCTTGAACATATATAAGAACTGAATAGAAAAAGAAATTATTTGATATCTGATTAATATATGTAATGAGCATTTGATTTTTATTGTTATAACGTATTATTTCTGTAAGCAATGTATTTGGCTTCTGTTAGCGAATCGTAAAGTATGTAAAAATGTTGAACTGTAACCAAAAATATCTTTTTATGCAAGGCTTGAGAACCCAGAAAATGGTCGTTACATCGACGTATACACAACAGAACCGGGGTTAGAGGCGTATTTCTCCTCCCACATGAAGCCAAACCTCCACGGAAAAGACGGAGCAGTTTATGGGCCTTTTGAAGATGGAGGTGTCTGCCTTATGCCAATGCAGTTAATTAGCGGTGTAAACATGGTATACCGTTTTACTTCGGCTTTTATTTATGTTTGTAAGTGCCAAGCATAGCTGTAGCACATTTGGATTTTTATTCGAATAACCGCCACCTATGAACTGACTTGAAAACAAGTCTACCTGTTTGCTATCTCCCGATGAGGTACCTGATAGGGAACTAGCCTAGTCTAATATTATGCGGGAATTTATATCAATTCAGCTGGCTGATTTATATCTGTAGAACCGACCATACATAACCTTACAGTGACCTCAAAAAAAAAAAATGTCCAAATAAACGATTTGTACTCAATTTTCTCCTTTTCTAGAAGTGTGACGGATTCGAGAACATAACTCTATTTTTAAAAAAGTACTAGTATTACAACTTGTTAATGTTTCCAAAGTAAAACCGTGTTGCAGGTAATTGCCAGAATTCACACACTTAGCGTTATTCACTACTTTCGGTATTTTTCTTGTGGTTTCCCCCCAAATACATCAACATGCATGTCGAATTACTTATATCATTTCATGACTTATAGAGAATGTACTGGAATGATTTCATTACATTTCTTCAAAATTTAGTCATTGTATAAATACAGGTGAAAATTTTGCACTGTTTAATGTACAGCCAAATATTTTCGCGATATAATAAGATGGTAGTCAGAGTTAAATTATATGTTTTCTATATATGAATAGTGAAGTTAACGAACATTGATCAATCTCATAAATCCTATCAAGAATGCAAAATTAAGAGCAAGACATACACAGACGCTTGATAGGCCATATGTGGGATCAGGTACCTGAGAGGAGTAAGCATCCCCTTTTGACCGGTCACACCAACCAAAAGCCCTTTGTATTGATAAGGTAAACGGATTAATATGTAGTCAAAATAGTAAATAAAGAACGGTTTAACAATTGGTATGTAACACGACAGCATTCGACCTAACAACAGGTTGTATTTGCAAATAACATCATATAACGGCCATAGAATATGCGAAATGCTGACTTAAAACGAGACTGTTGAATCCCTGATACGTCAACATATTTATGTGGGATCAGGTACCTGATGTGGGATCAGGTACCTGAGAGGAGTAAGCATCCCCTTTTGACCGGTCACACCAACCAAAAGCCCTTTGTATTGATAAGGTAAACGGATTAATATGTAGTCAAAATAGTAAATAAAGAACGGTTTAACAATTGGTATGTAACACGACAGCATTCGACCTAACAACAGGTTGTATTTGCAAATAACATCATATAACGGCCATAGAATATGCGAAATGCTGACTTAAAACGAGACTGTTGAATCCCTGATACGTCAACATATTTGACAGTAGCTTGCTTCGATTTGAAATTATTCATACACAGAATATTCTCTCGCTTAGTGAACCAGTTGAGAAAACAATCACTATATCAGGTGATAATGGAATATTGCTACATAAATATGGGAAATTGATGATGGGGAAGATGAAATCGTCCCGTTTGTCATAAAATTCATATGTTAGTTTACCACTCAATAAAATATACAAAAATAAAACCTCCGTGGCGATCCGGGTTAGAATAGGTCCTTCGGATTAGACCGCAAAAACCGAGGTCCTGTATCACAGCAGATGTGACGTGATAAAGATTCCTCACTGAAAGGCCTTAAGTGCCCAGCATAGGCCTAAATTTTGCAGCCTTTTACCGGCAATGATGACGTCTCCACCTGAGAGAAAAATTTTAGAGCGGGACGTTAAACAATATACAACCAACCAAATTGCTAAAGAGATATGGAACAGTGTGTGGTATCTTTTATTTCTGGATTGAATCTTTATATGAATGAAAATAAACATTCCTATTTCATTATCTTCGCATGTCAAGTGTCCGATTCCATGTTTCATTGATTTTGTATACCACGTGCATTGCGCTCAGCAGTATGTATGTGTCTATATTTTCTCTTAACATTTTGATCACTCTGTTTTCTGAGTATGTTCAGTTTATTCAAACATAAACCACACACATACACTTCCCTTGAATATCATCTGTATCAGATTTTTCGAAACCTATTTTCACATACCAGTCATTCTGTCAACTTTCATCGGTCCAAAGGAACTTTAGTGGTTAGAAAATTTCTACTCTGATCTTACGGTACCTTTTCAGTTGAATAAATACCATAAACTTTTCAACAAGTGATTAAATTCCGTCTCTTATTTTGGGTGGGCAGTGGGGGACAAATTCCCATGACACGAGCATGGAAACCGCTATCACTGCGAATGATCACCAGGACGATTTGATTTGAACGTTAATTAAATAAGGTAATTTCTGCTTTGGGGGAGCGGAGAGTACATTATTGCGAAGCGAAGATGATTTGTGAAGATGATGCTGATTGACCCTACAAATACATTACAGACTGGAGATCTGTATGAAAGTACACTATGAAACAACTGTAAGCATAATTTTTTTTTATTTTCAGCCGAATTTTCCCGATACTCTACTGCGACCAGGAGAAACCTATACGCACACAACAATTTATAAGTTTGGAATTCACCTGGATACGAATTAAAACATGTCTGTAAAAAAGGAATGTGGTAGGAAATTTGCCCTCCGATTTTATATCAAATAATGAAGATTCATGTCTTCCTTCCTCAAAAGATATTAGGAACCGAACTAAGAATACCATTTACAAATACAAGTGGTTACATGGTTTCAACTAAATATTGACCGCCCTAATAAATTTGTCAACATATGCATAAAAGAGGTAGGTTCACAAATGCCATGATCGACCCCTTTGATATGCAATTGAAAAAGCCATGCAGTGGTGAATTCATTCATAGATATGCAAATAAAAATTTCAAAATCTTCACAAATAAAATTAGATTTATTATGTACTCATTTACGTACGGGGAATATAGGACTTCAGGTATTTGGGGTTGATTAATTATATGACGTTTTAAAGGAGACGTGCTGGTTACTTACCAGCCGATAAAAGTAGAAGGGTATCGGTTCATGTGCAGCGATGACCGTGAAATTTGTAATATATATCTAGTATAACTTGTGTCACAATACACGTCACCTAGTCAGGATGGAATTATGGTTTAAGTTCGTATTTATTCACAGTTCCCGCTGTGCTAAGCGGCTAGGAGTTACTGATTTTTCCTGAACTGGACTACTGGTCTTTGAAGGTTCACTTCACCACCAGCCAAAACCCACACCTATATACAGCTTGGGGGACGGAGGCAATGTGCATGAAGTATCTTGTCCACGTTAACAATGAAATAGTAGTGGCAATGTTTGAATTTCGAATTATCGACCCCTTGGATGATGGTCTAAGGCCACTGAATCAATGATTAAAGCAATATTTGCTCTAAACTTGAAAATTGTATTTTGTTGAAAAATATGATAGTTTTCTACGTAATTTTAACCGTATTCGTTAATGAAATTAAACTAAGTTTTAGATTTTATCAAAATAGAGATTTTGGTTCTATTGAATATATAGCATTATATAGGAAATTAGAAATTAGTTTTTGTACCGGAAGACAATAATGTAATTTTGCTTCATTCAGAGACTCTAAATAGGTTTTCTAACACAAATATTAATGACGAAAAGTTTATAAACCTTATGTTTGCTGTCACTGAAATGGTAAATCACAATTTTACAACAAAATTTAAGACACCAAACTGAAAGTTGATATTGCTTTAATGGTATATTCAATATTTTCATACTCACGGACTGGGAATATTTGGTTAATATACAGGGCCAACATATCAAAATATTTCAAAAATGAATCTACCTCATATATATATGTGTGTGTGTGTGTGTGTGCTGGTGTGTTATCTTCTATATAAAACTGTATGTAATCTGGAATAACAATCATTCTAGATCTCTTTTGCAAGATATACTAACATTAACTAGGATAAAGCAAAATCGAGGACCAAACATGAAATTCTCTGAGATTACAAATGTAATTGTGATAGGTAACGTGTGTAAGTTTAGGTTAATTACTTAATGTACAGACAGATTTATCATGTTTATTCTTGTATTTACAGACAGATTTATTATGTTTATGTTTAACATTGTATGTACAGACAGATTTATCATGTTTATTATTGTATTTGCAGACAGATTTATTATGTTTATGTTCATTATCATATGCACAGACAGATTTGTCATGCTCATGCTATCCCATAATGCATACACTCTTTGAAATATAACTTTATATTCCTATATATGGTTTGTGATTACTTATTTTAATTGTGATATTCTGGACACACCGATTTTGACTACAGATTGCTCCGTTTACCAGATCGGAATGTAGGGCTCACGGCGGTTGTGACCGGTCGACAGGGGATGCTTACTCCTCTTAGGCACCTGATCCCACCTCTTGCATGACCAGGGGTCCGTGTTTGCCCATTTATCTGATTTGTATTTTCTATGGGAATTACGAGATTGAATACTATTAAAAATCTTGACCTTTTCATTCAAATAATTTGATAAAAAAAATTGGACATTTTGAATGTTGTTTAGGTTTTACTTGTTAATAAACTAAATTGCGAGTATGTAGTAGTGACATTCAAATTAAAGCACTGAGATGACCTAGAGTTTTGGCGTAAAATATGGTTCGAATTGGAATGATGTCCCTGCAAACTGTATCACTCCAGCAACATTTTTTAACTTGTAAATATTTTTAGTCATTGCCCATCTTCGTCCGACGTGCGTTTTTTGTCGTGTTTTAACAATTGAACATTTTTAACCGGCTTGATAACTACCATTCCAATTCTTTTCAAATTTGGTATGAAGCATCTTTCGGATAAAAAGAGGAATAAATTGTAAATTTTAGGACTCCTGCACCCCCGAGGTCATAGGAGCAACGCAAAAATGCCAAAAATTTATTTTCAAAATTCATTTTCTATAAAACCGCATATCTGTATAAGAAAAACTAAATGCATAATGATGTAGAGCACAAAGGTTTTTACCAAAATTGTAAATTTCATGATCCCGGGTTAGAGGTTCTGACTCGAAGGTGTGGCCAAACCTGGTCTATATAATGTATGTATAAACATTTAAATAACATCTTCAATAATGCTATTGATGAATTATATATTGTTATACGTCTCGCTCGAGAATTTTTCACTCATATGGAGACGTCACCATTGCCGGTGAAGGGCTGCAAATTTACGGCCTTTGAGTAAGGAGGGATCTTTATCGTGCCACCCCTGCTGTTACACGGGGCCTTGGTTTTTGCGGTAACATCCGAAGGACCGCCCCATTTAGCCGCCTCTTACGACACGCAAGGGGTACTGAGGATCTATTCTAACAACCCGGATCCCCACGGGGCATAATGCTATGCAACTAAATAGATATTGAGAAGGTGTAGGTAGTCCTTTACAAAAATGGTAAATTTCATGATCCCAGTAGTAAGAGTTTTGGTTTCAGGGTGAAGCCAAAATTATTATTGTGATTATTGCCTTTATCTGGTATATCCAGAGGTTTGTGTTTGCCCAACTTTCTAATTTGTATTCAATATAGGAGTTACAAGATTTATCATTGTTGGTTCTCCTTTTCATTTCAAAGACTTCTAGTTTGCTGATACGGTAGCTAAATATATGTTTAGGAATAGCAGAAAAGAATGTACAAAAATTGGGAATTTCATAACCTCCACGTTTTAACTCTAGGACGGGCCAAATTAGTCATAATTATTGTGTCTTATATTTTGTAAAGCATGCACTTTCGAGGCTATTTATGGTTCGTGAATACATCTTGATTTATAGTGTTGCTGAATATTAGAATTTAACTTGGATATGTAGAAAAGATTTTTTTCTAGATTTTATCGCCCTTTGGGCTAGTGGTACTTTTATCTGTTACGCAGGTGACCGATAAGTCCTCTAAGCGTCATGTTCTACAAATATACTTATCTAGAGTCGCATTTCAAACCTAGAATAGTGTTTGAAATTTGTTAACTTGTTTGCTAAGATCATAACGATAACAGGTCTTTGTCACGATATAACGCTGCACGAGATTCTGATTTATAACATAGTTGTTGAATCTTTATTGAAATTTCAATATCTTTTTAATGAATATCTAATTTCAAACATAGATGGCCTTCATGTTGCTTTGACGTACCCACTTTTCCCCTTGAAGATATCCACCCAACGTAACATATGTAAGGATCAGCTGGAAATTCAAAATACAACGCTTCTGCGCAACACCTTTGATTGATTGATTGTTTGTTGTTTTCCGCCACACTCAATAATTTTTCAGTTCTATGGTGGCGTCCAGGTTTTGTTGGTGGAGGAGAGAACCCTGATACAATGTACCTGGGAAGAGACCACCGACCTTCCGAAAGTAAACTGGAAAACATTCTCGCATATCGGCGCGAACGAGAATCGAACCCTCGCCGACTAGAGATGAGGGGCCTTGTGATTTTGAGCGCAATGCTCTAACCACTCGGCCAAGAAGGCTCCCAGTGCACTGAATGGAATGGATCTTCACCATTACATAACTGTTATGTACTAGTATTTTAAACATCTTTTTCATAGGCTATCTAATGAGAATGACCCATCGAAAAATAAAAAAAACGCAATACTTTAAATCAGTATGAATTTAAGAAAACCGGCATGGTATTTTGATTAAATAGACTAGGAATACTAAAAACATATACGCTGTCCCATCACATTCGAAAGTTACTTCCAGTGACAAAAGTAGAATAATATGTATTTTTGAAAATATTCACAAACGTCGCATTTTGTACAATAAAATACTATGTGAAGTGGATCAAATTCTATTAAAATAACTATAGTATTGTTTCATTATGCAAATCATGTAAAACAATAAAAAGGGTATAATTTTTCTAAAAGAACTAATGAATAGGTGACGTGGGAGGCCTTGTGATTTTGAGCGCGATGCTCTAACCACTCGGCCCATACCTTCTTTGATATTCAGTTACAGTGTTAGTATGATAAAAACAATCCTGCGAGTCAGAGGCAATACTAGTGAAATTGAACCCAATTTCTTTTTCACAGTTCACTTTACTCACTCAAACCCATATAAAGTACAAGATGTACAAAAAATGTTGGAAAAAATAACGATATATATATATATGTATATATATATATATATATATATATATATATATATATATTACTAAGTATTTCGTTCACAGATGACTGGTTTCGAGGTTGTACAAATGACATCATTCCAGGTTCCAGACGCCCCTGATGACATGGCGATACACAGCTCATCTATTGATGATGGTTCACCTATCCCCCAGTTGGTATAGTTTGCTGTTCCTCCACCGTTCAGCCACGTGACCCTACCTGAATTATCCGTGTCTTGCCCGTTTATCCAGAACTCGGTAACCACACTTTGATAGGATGCGGCTAAACAGAGCATCACATCATAGAATTAATCAGAATTAACCATGGAATTAATCAGGGTTAATTACATTTTTATTCAGAAAAACCGAAAAAAGGATATTATACGTTATCGCTATTAATTCAAGGCCAACAGAATGAATAAGAATATCGATAACGATACATAACACACCCGTCACAAGCTTGCATAGGACGTTTTTCTTAAACCACGAGTTGTAAACCTTTACTCAAGGTAGTACCAGCCATCATCAGCTGTGATATTCTTTCTTTTGTATCATATGAATAACATGTTTGACGGTTTGGTCTGTATCCTACCTACAAGGATTTCCTACTAAGTGACACAACGACCTTGAAAACCAATAGACATCTTCCTCTCATCATGATGATCAACTGTACAACGTTGGACGGTCCTAGCCTTAATAGTTCGATCTATGTCCTGTCTACAACGTTTTCCTATTAGCTGATACCGCGACCTTGACCACTGACCATAATAAACAATACATCTTCCTCTCATCATGGTGATCTAATGTACCAAGTTGTAAGATCTTGGAACTTACGATTCATTTTGCATTTTGCTTACACGATACGGACAGACGACACCATACCATAATATGTCCCGTCTTTAACGGGCGTGTAAAAAGTGAAGATATCGAAAAGTGATTAGTAACACAATTCCTACAAGAATACGAAAAATTGTAAGTAGGCAAACACGGACCCTTGGACACACCAGAAGTAGGATCAGGTGCCTAGGAGGAGTAAGGATCCCCTGTTGACCGGTCACACCCGCCGTGAGCTTCTATAGTATATACTTGATCCAGTAAACAGAGTAATCAGTAGTCAAAATCTATGTTCAGTAAATATCCACGTAGCGTTTTAAAATATATCCATATCATTTGCAGTGAGGTTTGTGTTCTGATGGCGAGGTCGCGAACAGATTGAATACCATTAGTTATCTTAGCCTTTTCATGAATTTCTCCAAGGTATGTAGATTTACATTACCCTAATAGTAATGATTCGGTCACTGTTCTGAGAACACCCGTTGGTTCAACTTACCAAATTCAGTAAGCCAGTCCTTCTCAGCTTGTGAATCTACTTTCGTAATGTATGATCCTGTTGACAAAGATTCGCAAAATTCCTGATAGAAGAACGAAAAAAGTGCGTTTTAGAGATTTTCAGTTTAGATCGATTTGTTCTTTATTTCGATAATGCAAAGCATTAACTGAAAACAATCAGCACCACAAAAATCGATGAACAATAATTGATTCACCAAAACCTTTCACTATACGCCTGGCGGATATGCCTTTTAAAATTACATACATTAGAGAATTCGAACACGATCCACACTACCGTCAAAATGCCCATATTTGTAAAACTGTAAATTAATATCAAACAAGAAAATCAAAATATTTACTTTAATGTTTTGTCAATGGAAACCGTAATCTATTTCAGTGACCTTACATTTCAGTTTAAGAAGCATCTTCCCTGTGTCGAGAATTACAAGGAATTGCACAGTGAATGGTAAATTGACATAAAAGACAACTTTAATGAGCAATATTTCATCACATTGTCATTATTTTCAGAATATAAACTTTAAAAAATACTCTTGAACATAATGTCGAGAATTACAGTCTGTCGTTTCACTAATAAGGCATAATTGGGTTCTAATGTTGTTCAAATACGTTAAGAATTATAGTGTTAACGTACTAGTAGATATCGCAGTATTAATAAAACATTACGGTAAGTAAAACTAGAAACATTTTAAAATGATTTTCAGTTACTGAACTAATTTCTCAATTATCAAAGTTCAAAAGTATCAATTTTATTTGAAACAATTATGAGCCCATATTGAAAATAATTTCAGGGAGGAAAATGATATCATTAGATGAAAATCAATCATATAAATATGTATTTTAAAAAAAATAGCTGTATTTGATCTCTTGTGTATCAAATTTAAATCAAAAGAAGATTCATGGTCGGTCCTATTGAGATCTTTGAAGCAAATGATCGACTAGAATGTCCAACGAAAGAACATATCATTCTCTCATTTGTTTTCAGAACGGTTTTCTTCTTCCAGTGAACATGATACATCTATAGACCTTGTGTGTCATTTTTATTTCAGATATTTCATAATTCGTCTCAGTAAACATCACGTGATTTTCTTTATATAGACTCCCTCAATTAGTATCGGTAGAGCTAATTACAATACTCTAGAGGAATTTTCGCTCGATGACATCTTATAATTCTATTTTGATTCATCATTTGCGTAATTAAAATAATCCATGTGCATTGTTAAATCAAAGATTAATTTTCCCTTTAACCTTTGCAACATCTGTTGAAAAGCAGTGTTTGTACATGTACAATACATTGAATCCATATATAGAATTCATTATTGAGAGGAATTTCGAAAGACGGGTTTTTTCACAATCTGAGAATCTATAGCTACAGTTTTATTAGTGCATTGAAATTCACCGTTATATAGAATTTTAATTTATAGTACCTTCGAAAATGTGAAATCCCGCTTTCTGTCGTCTAACATATACATGTGACCTTCGAAACTGTGCCAGAAAAAAGAATCTACAATAGAATAATACAGTAAAACACTTTCCAGATAATAAAGAGATGAAGCAATTTTCCAAAGGTAATTTAAGATACATTCCCTAAAATACAAATAATAAATATGTATCATATCTAATACTGTGGATTCCTTATTTTACGCGAGGACTTAATATCGCGAAATGACTCGTAGACGTCAAATCACGTGATCATGAATTCGCGAGTGGTCTGTTGATCAAGAGTTTTTACTTGTATTACAGCAATTATATCAATATAAACGCGAATAATTTTATTTTACGAGTGATGCTTTTCGCAAAATTATGCGATAGTGAATAAATTTATCGCGTATATTGAGGAATCTACAGTATTCAATTTAATAGCCATAAGCATATCCATGAAAATGTAAACCTCTGTAGAACATTTGAATCAGATATTTGTCTATTATTATTAAATTATAATATGACCTCAACCTTGGGCTATGAGATACCGCAAAAAATCTTACTATATTCATTCTATAAACGGACCTTCTCGTGTCCGGAATCGGATGCCGCAGTTTATTTTTCAAAGTTGTGAAAGACCAGACCTTGATAATAAATAATCATTTTACAGCTGGTTGTTACGGTTGTAATTCTCTGTGTAAAATTACTGGACCAAAAATACGAATCAAGAAAGTGTGTGCTACTTGTAAAATATCTTCCATGATAGTATTTGAAATTATGGAAAACATTGAACTTTTATAGCATTGATTTGGCATGTGGAAGTAAATCAGAAACTGTAAAATAATATCTAAATGTTATATATGGGATTCATAATATTAAGCTGGTACCCCCCCCCCCCCCGTATGGAGTCTCACAATAGCATGTATTCATGTACCTTCGCCCTGATATCTTAATCTAGTTAAGGATTAATTTTCTATCTAAGCCTTCAAGGATTTTGTAGGTGAACTATGAAACTCAAAATCACAAGAACCAACCAACAATTCATACTGTGTTCATCAAACTTGTACCCAGCCTGCATACGTGCAAGTTTACACAGAATCTAGATACATCTCTTAATATCAAAGGGTGTAGGGACTTTGATTCAGGACAAATTTTGTACTGAGCTACCTTTTGAAGTTTTATTTAGCAGTGTTCCAGATTAAGAATAGATTGTGTAAATAAATTCTGTACTCAGTATAGTACAATTTCAAGCCAAATAATCTTTCGTGTAATGCTGAAAGGACGATGTTTCTGGCTGAGGATTATTTAGAAAAAAAAAGGTCTGAAATCTCTGTAACAGAAAAAGCACCATGGATCCCTGTCAACACTATGTGGGTTTTAAATTTCAGTATATAAGAAAGAAAAAATTATTTTCTGCAATTAACATGATACATAAAGAAAATATATTAACAGTTCAATACAAAACTCCGTGAAAGCTATTGGCTCTGCGTCACAGTTCCACTGTTTACATCTTGTATTCAGTATGTATTTAAATGACAAAATACATAATCAAATGCACGTAAAAAAAAACAGGACTAAGTGCATATCAATTAGCCAAACAGCTCAACAATATTACTCTTTTCGCTACACCGAATTAGTTTATCATAGTAATTCAGTTGTACCGTATAGGGGTATTTAGCGGGTGTATAATTTGGCGTTTTTCCTGGTTACAGGTATGCCAATAATTTCGACGGAACTTTTTTTTTCTGGCGACGGAACTTTTTTTTTCTGGCGGACACACATATGTAAAGAAACACAATACAAGAAATTATAATGATATTTTAATATAAAAAATTCAGATCTTGAGTAACCCTGATATCATCAGTAGTATTTTAATGTGGCATCAATTTTCGGTAAGTGTAGACAGGGGAAGTTAATCTTCAAGATGAGTTTTCAGTACGTTTACAATTCCTACCTCACTAAAGCCACTGCGAATGATCTGCGAAAGTTATCTTTCTTGCGTTCAGTACTATATTTAAGGGTACAAATTTAGCGATTAAAGTTTTAGCGGACTACTATCAAACCACTAAAATAAGCCAAAATTAGCACCCCGTTATAAAAAAAAACAAAACTCGCTATACGGTATTAAATGTAAAACTGGCGAATTTGCAACACCTACATTTATACTTGAGTGCTCACACATAAACCTTTACAGACTTCTGGCTTATTGATAAGCACTCACAGAGGCGGATCTAGAAAATTTTCAAAGGGTGAGGGATTGCAACCCCCGTAACACCTTCAAGATCCGCCATTGTCTATCATAAATGGAAATAAATATTTCTGAGGACCCAATATCTTATTACAATCATTGTAGGTACTTACCGCTATTCATTTCATAATATTTCCATCCCCTCGAATCTTGCTCACCCAAAATATTTTCAGAACGTAAATGTACTGAAAGCAACTCACAAAGCGAATTATCTGCATTATACAACAGAGAGCTACAGTTATCTTTACTTCTACAAAATGCTGCACAACGCAATAAACTCCGAAATTTTGATATTGTCAAAATGTTTGTCGAATGAGTTTCTTTTCCATCATACTGCGGATATCTCGACAGATAATACGTTATCATTTCCGCACAAACACGCGAAAAAACTATGGCAATTAAAAAAATAGCAAGCTTCATGATTTCACACCCAAAACAATAATTGCTTTGATAATTCTTTTAAACCAAAAGCATCTATTGGGGCATCGAAATTTAATATGTCCAATTTATTCCTTATCCGTTTAAATATGAAAACCGTTCATCCAATAATCTTTAAAGAGCCGCATAAAATGAGATCACAGAAATATTGTTTAAGACTATCAAATTTTATTTCTAGCGTTGTGCACTCGTGATTGGATTTTTCACTGTCCTTCTGTTTATGTTGATTTTGATATCTTAACATGGTAAAATGAATAGAGATTTTGTTTTTTAGAAACTGTTGGTACTCTGTATGAAATGATTACTTGACTGTTGGCTTTTTTTCCTCACTTCATCTAGCACTTCAATATTATCATTATCTTTGATAATATTGTCCTTTCAACATAAATAGTGACCGCTGACGTCACCTTGGATACATTGTCTTGTTACCTAAATATCTGAATGTATACTCTTGAGACGTTAATAAGATATTTACTATTTATTTGAGCAAGTGACAAAACTTACATTTGGTATCCTTATATGAGTATATTCTTAACTGTGCAAAAGAAAGGGCATGCCGTAATTAAGATACCACAAGTGTCATTTTGAGGTAATTTCAATCAAATGTTTGTTTCTTTGTTCAAGTTTTGCGTCCTTTCGAGAATTTTTTACTCATATTGAGACGTCAGTAGCTGTATGTAAAGTACCAAAAAAAAAAGACTAATGTGACAAAGGATCTACTTTAATGCCATATCCGAAAGTCGGAAAAACCTGTGATTCTCCCTTGTAACATGCCGAGCGTTTGGTGAAGAAATAATCACTATATATTTTACATCTTAGGTTTGACACGGCCATGAGACGAGTGGGGATCAAACTCACGATCTCTCAGTCACGAAGCTAATGCTCTACCTCTGATCTACATCAGCCTGAAAAAAGAATTCCACTAGGCTTTCATAAGAAAAGAAGTAATTCTTTTTATAAATATAGACGTACATAAATGTAAAATGTACAGCATGCATCCAGATTCCATCATTGAAAGATGAAAATTGGCGATAATGAACAGTGATCAATCTCTTAACTCCTACACTCAACTTTATGACAAACGGGATCATTTCAATTTCTCCATCGTCAACTTCCCTTATCTATGTGGCAATATTCCATCATCACCTGCATATGGTGTTTATATTTGATTTGATACGCAAGAGCTTGTTCTGCATATGATCAGTTTTAAAATCGCGACAGGCTACTGACAAAGAAGTTAATGCTACAGGGGTTTATACAATCGCGTCTAAAGTCAGCATATCGAAAATTGTATGGTCGTTATAACGATCTAGTTTGCCAGTAAAACTTTCCATTAGGTCAAATGCTGTCTGACTGTTTCATACCAATTGTAAGGCCGTTCCTAGCACACTGATTCTGACTATGGTTTGCTCCGTTTACCTGATCGGGATGTAGGGCTCACGACGGGTGTGACCGGTCGACACAGGATGCTTACTCTTCCTAGGCACCTGATCCCACCTCTGGTATGACCAGGGGTCCGTGTGTGCCCATCTCTCTGATTTGTATTTTCTATGGGAATTGAATACTGTTAGGAGTAAGATAAACACAGATCCTTGGACACATCAAAGGAGGGATCAGGTGCCTAGGAGGATTTAGCATCCCCTGTCCACCGGTCACAATCGCCATGCTCCATATAATTCGATTGGGTAAATGGAGTAATCCGTAGTAAAATCAGAGTGCAAAGAATGGAATATTAATTGGTATAAAGCATGTCAGACATCATTCAGGTTGTATTGGAAAATTAAAACGACCATACAATTTGCGAAAAGCTGAATTTAAACGAAACTTAAACGAGACTGTTAAAACCCCTGTAGCAATTTATTTGTCAGTAGCCTATCTAGATTCAAAAATTGATCATATGCAGAACAAGCTCTTACGTATCGAATCAGTTGAGAGACACCATATGCAGATAATAATGAAGTTTTGCTTCATATGGGAAGTTGACGATGGAGAAACTGGAGTCATAAAGTTGAATTGTTAGTTTGACGTCAAAATCTGTGTTCAATAAAATATCTACGTATTAAGCAGATGTGAAAGTCTCTGTGGTGTCTTTTATTTTGAGTTCAGTAGAACATATGAATGAAAATGATAATTGTTAATAGATGAAACGTAATCATTATATCTAAATTTCGAGATGAAGGCTAAAGCAATATATTTTTCTTCTCATGAAAAGGTGACGATAACAAACAGTGTTCAATCTCATAACTCCTATAAGGAATACAAAATGGAGGGCATACACGGACCCTTGGATATAGCAGAAGTGGAACTTTTGGGTAAATTCTGCCTTGTAAGAACATAAAAACAGATCAGGTAATAAAGGAGTATAATTCGGACCCATGGGAATTCCAACAGACTGTTTGAAGACCTGATAACCCAAGACTACGAAGACATTGTCAAAGAGGAACTCCAGCATTTTTCATACCAACTTCTCTTCTGCGTGAAAATTTTCTCGTTTCTCATAAATACGCATGACGACAGTGATATAATTCGTTCATCAATAGAATTTACGCGTAGCCTAGAACTGAATATTTGGTTAGCGCAGCTGCGTTTAAATCGGCTATGAAAACTTGTGCTTTTAGCAACAAAACTAAATCATATGCCTCAGCACGGCTGTTCCTTCATTTATTAACTGTTCAATGTCGAAATCGTCATATCTGCATACATTCGGATTCTGTTTTGGTTAGTTTACCGAAGAAGGGTTCCGATTGTCAAGAATAAGTTGCTTGTATTCTATAAACAGTTTAAATCTCCGACTAACTTCTGCTCGGAAGCAGTGACTGGCCGAATTCTGCCATGCATATCTATGAGAAACAAGAAAACATTCACACAGAGAGTCACGGGAGAGGAACGTACATTTCAACCGTGGCTTGCGACGATGTCCCCTTTCCCTCTCATCTACATACCTTTCTCTGAACCATGAAGGGTTTTAATTTGAATTTTTTGCGCTACTGATTATATGTCTTAGTTTTGTAATTACCCCAATTTCTATGCCAAGTATCATCGTGAAAGCTACATATTGTATATCATTCTTTACAATTGAAATTTATTCTAAAATTATTCTACACACTTTTACATATGCAAAATCACTTCAAATATAGGGTATCTCTATTTTACAATAAGTTTGAATGAGTCTTTAGTTCGAAACTATCCCCAGCTTCCTTTGTATGGACTTAAGTCCTAATTTACGAAATCTCTTACTTATTGTGTGTGAAACTATACCAACCAGTCACGTGGACTACCCTAAATGTGTTCGTAATGAAATTCTTCAAACCCCTACATTTCTGTGCATGGTGTCATTTTTGAGTAATGAGAGTGTTCGTTATGAGTACATAACACGTACATTGCGTCCTTGGAATAAGTGACGTAATAGGAGTACATGCTGTACATGTAAACACGAGAGCTTGTTTTAACAACACATGGATTACAACGATACGAACTGAAAGAACTCTTAAAATCAAGACATTTTCTATCTTCATTGTCTACAAAGTTACAAAGTGTGTATGTATAAACCTGCAATAAGATTTTAAATTTATTTTCCCTCTTTATATTCTTTTCTATGTCCTCCTAAACGTTAATACAAAACATGCACGCACAATAGCTAAAGGTCAAAGGGAGGTAATAAAGAAACACACCAGAACTAACGCCACCTAGGATACCCTTTATCCTCAAACAATATTGATATAAAACAATGTCTTACTCAGAGCTCTCGCAGATACACGCTTCTCTCCCAGTCTGAATTGTTCTTGTTGGAATTTCAAACGCCAAACCTCACTCCGTCAATAATCACCAATGTAAGTTCGATAACTCTTTAGTATGGATATTTAAGGAGAAATAAATTGTTTTGAACATTGAATACTTTCTTTAGTAATATTGATATTTGAATAATTCATGACTCTGCTTAACATAAATGGGAGAAAAGTAATTAAAATCCATCATCTGTGTCAAGAAAAGTAATTTAAATTCATCTGTGTCAAGATGAATTACGATAAATCCGTAAAATGTGGGACTTAAACAAACAAGTTGGAGTGGCTGAGTTAGACCAACTGACATCTGAATTTTGTAACTTAATTTTTGAAGGGGGGTATTGAATCTTTAGCAATATAGAAAGCAGGCAAGATCATATAAACGCTATAAAAGTATTTATCACACAGGGCCAAATTGTGTTCCTTTGAATAAAGATAGTTTTTAATCTTAAAATTTCATAATTTCGATATCTATGTAGGTGAATTAAAATTCTTTGATTAATACCTAATTTTGAGACATTTTTCTCTTCTAAATTCATAATATATTCCCCCAGGTTTTACTAAAAATGATAAAATAATTTGGAGGAAAGAAGACCTCGTTAACATTCAAATTGCGGAACCTACTTGAAACTTTTAACCAAATCCAGTTTGGAAAATGCAATATACATGTATAATGCATATAAAACCATCCCCCATGGGTGTGCTCGAATACAGCGCGCAGAGATATAACTCACATAAAATTAATACTCTTAACGTCCTTTGGGAAAAATTATAAGTTAATTTTGGCTACACTGTTCAAAGGAAAGCTTAAGGCGAATATATATATATATATATATATATATATATATATATATATATATATATATTAGGATTCTGTATATACTAGTCAGAAAAGAAATATTTGGATAAACAGAAACAGGGACTGGATAATAACTGGAACTTCTATCATATAATATATTTGGTAATAATAATTTTCATATACATCGAATGGCAAGTCTAGGAATTTTCAAAAGTAGGCATAGGTTTTAAAATTAAGCAGAGTGCGATTATGGTGAATGGAAAGATTCTAAAGAAATATCATAAATGATTTCTCTGTCATTAGAAAATGAAATACTTACTCATTATATTCTTTATATTACATTTCTGAAAATCTCTGCACAATACCGATAAACACATAAAACGCATCCAACAAAGAGTGTGTCTTGATTTCTTATCATTTAACCCTTAAAGACATGCGATACATTGCACACCGGAAATACAGAATTTAACACCCACCCACCCACCTCTCTCTCTCTCTCTCTCTCTCTCTCTCTCTCTCTCTCTCTCTCTCTCTCACACACATACACGCAGCTTCCACTATGATCAAGTCGTGGTCGAAAACTTGGTAAATTGCAAACGAAAATTGAAGTATTTATTTCAAACATGTTCAACGCAAGAATAGCAGGATGGCGGCAAATAAGACTCGGGTCAATATCGTATAAACAGCGTGGAAGCATCGTGTGAGATTTTTATGGTCATAGTGAAGAGCAGCATAGTCGGGAAGTTACTCGGGTCAGTTTAGCTATGCTTCTACCACGCTCCCCTACAGTCCCTCTACGTTCATGACGTACAATAAGCGTGATCCATTAATTTGCCATTTGCACTGAAATCTTGAATCATTTGCAAATTTTGCATATTTTGTGTACTACAACTTTGTCTTAATATTATAAAGCAGTCATTCCAATATGCCATAATTGCGGGTAGCCCTGGAAGATGGTCCTCAGCTAAACAGCGATGGCTTGTATGACAATTCGATTCAGGAGGCTGGTCACAGTTCGTTATCTTCCCTTTTCGTTTGCTCCTGGTTTCGTCCATTAATAATTACGGATGAGAATCCAGTTCCCGTCAATGATATTGTTCCCTAGATGTGCAGTAAGCCAAAATCATCTGGACATCATGTGACGACAGAAACGCGGGTAGAAAGCTTTGAATGTCAAAGGAGCTAGGCAGAAGCGAAAATGTTGGTCTTCATATGCTTCATTGTTCAGGATACTTGTAGTGAGCTTTTTTCCTTGTATAGTAAAAGAAGTCAAGACTGAGGATTTGAACGAGGGGTAGAATTGATGCGCCGAATAGCTCTTGGTTTTCAGATGATCGTCGACATGTTTAGAATGGTGTTTCATGCTCGCTTTATTTGCTGACTGTAAGCATGGGTTATATAATACAAAAGTAATTTCTAATTGCAACGAATATCACCTGCATGACAAAAATATTTGAAAGTAGTATAGCTAAAAGATTACAAAAAACTAACAAACACTACACGTTTCACAAATTTATTGACAAGGAACTTTAATGGTTTGGAAAACAGAACTACCAGCTGATTGATTGATTATATATTGTTTAACGTCCCGCTTGCGAATTTTTCACTCACATGGAGTCGTCACCATTGCCGGTGAAGGGCTGCTACATTTAGGCCTATTCTCGGCTCTCTGGGCCTTTGATAGGGAGGAATCGTTATTGTGCCACACCAGTTGTGACACAGGACCTCGGTTTTTGCGGCCTCATCCGAAGGACCGCCCCATTCAGTCGCCTCTTACGTCAAACAAAGGGTACTGATGACCTATTCTCACCCGGGTCCTCACGGGAGATTACCAGCTGAGGATATCTAGTAAAACAGCGCAATGATATAGCTTCCTCGTGATAATTTATCACAAAATGTAGATATAACTGTGAAACTATATGAAATATGATTGAAAATCATTGACACTATGACAAAATGGATAAAAAGGTAAAAAGGTTAAGATAACGAACAGTGATTCAGCACTACATACGTAAAAATCGTAAACAAAACAAATAATATTCTCCATGGTATTTTCATAATTTGAATGCTATTAGCTCTACACGCTTAGTCACATTATATTTTGCATTAATGAACACAGGTGACATCAATACTTATTACGACACATAGAAATGTTGATAGTTTTAATTTTATATTTCATAATCAACTCAAAACTATAACTTTTTTACAACAGATGCTTAAAATATGACCGAAGGTCCTAAAGTCATGCACTCGTGTATAAAATCATTGTGGTCGATACTGAGTTTTGCATCCCTTCTACGCAAATAGTTTCTAGAAAGTTTTTACCACAAGAAAATGCTTTAAAGTAATGTTCAGCTTTAAACTTTAAAGATCGGTATATCCATGACATGCGGTGTTCTCCTCACCTTCGCGTTGACGTTCTTCAGTGTTGTTGGTAAAACATTTTCTTCCAAACATCTGATAAGTTTTTATCTATCAAACTCTTTGTTGATTTCATCATCACTGCCGGTATCGCTTATATCTTCGTTGAAGACGCCTACCCCGGGATTGTATTCCGATATCCATCAGGATTGTATTCCGATATCCATCAGGATTGTATTCCGATATCGATCAGGATTGCATTCCGATATCCATCAGGATTGTATTCCGATATCCATCAGGATTGTATTCCAATATCCATCAGGATTGCATTCCGATATCCATCAGGATTGTAGTACGATATCCATCAGGATTGTAGTACGATATCCATAAGGGGAATATAGTGATCGTGTGTAATTGTATGGCATGGATATCGAATAAATATTGTTATTTAAAAAACAAAACAATAGGTTCATATTCTTAATTTACTGAAAGGGTGTAAATACAAAATGAATGCTTGTACTGGTTAAAATACGAGGGCGTGTCAATAAGTAACCAGTCTAACATATTTCCAGTTGAGATCCACCTCTTCCTTTTCGATGTAATTGCCTCTAGTGTGATGGGCTTAGACCAACGGTGTTCAAGGGCCATCAGCTCAGAACTGAAAAAGTCGGGGTATTTTCAATTGACCCACTCTTCAACTTCTGTCACGACTTCTTCGTCAAACCGGAAATGACGTATAAGGATATCTTTTTTCATGTCTAGGAATAGGAAGAAGTCGCCAGAAGCTAGAACAGGCGAATAGGTAGGATGTAGTATTAATTCATACCCGTTTCGCTCTACAGCATCCATTGCAACTTTGCAAGTGTGGAGTCTCGCGTTGTCCTGTTGCAGCAAAACACCTTTAGAGTTTACTTCGGCGTTTTTCACGGATGGCGGTTCTCAGCTGGTCTTGTACGTTTGCATAGTACACTCCAGTTATTGTACTTCTCTTAATAATAACGCCTTTTGCGTCCCAAAATACTGTGGTTATCACCTTGCCAGCAGATGGTTGCGTCTTGAACTTCTTGACCTACCCACTGACGACTCTGAGTTTTATTCTCTGGCTCATAAAAATGTACCCAAGTCTCATCTACAGTCACCAGACGCAAAAGAAAATCATCTTTTGACCTAATACGCTTTAACAAGGCGCTCTATACTGATGCTCTCGTTGCCATTTGCTCATCGCTAAGGAAATTAGGGACACAACGGGCTGTTCGTTTCCGCATACTTAAACGATCATACAAGATTGTTGAAACGCTACCATGTGAAATTCCTAATAGCTACACTATTTCTTCCACCTGAATTCGCCTATTAGAGTATACCAGATCTCGAATTTTGTTACACAATTCATCGTCAGTGGCATCCAGTGGGCGTCCTGACTGACCTGGCTTCAACTTCTAAAGACGTTCTGCCGCGTTTGAATTCTCCTACCCAGAATTCAACCTGAGCATAAAGTAGTGCAGAAGACCCGTAAAAATCGGTTAACTCGTCGTGTATTTCCTTGCTTGTTTTACCTTTAAATACAAGTACTGAATTCGAATATGGTACTTGGCTTCAGAAGAAAAGTACGTCTTTGCATCACTAGCCATGTTTGACATTCAATGTCTTATCAAAGAATGACTCGATACGCGTGCAATTTTGTACCCAGGTATAAAACATGTATTGAAACAAGGCATAAAAATCGTGACCGTCTCGGTCAATCGGAAATGGGATAGACTGTTTACGTATTGTCTCGCCCTCGTATATTGACTATTTAATTCAATTTGTCGTTCTATTTATCATTTATCAATACCACAATATACTATAGTACTGGGATAATCAATTTCTTCCTCTAATTTGTTTACGTTTTTGACAATTGTTTGATGTTGATATTTTATAGTATACTATAGCTACAGTTACTATATATATCAAAGCAGTTTCAGTTTCTCTCTCTCTCTCTCTCTCTCTCTCTCTCTCTATATATATATATATATATATATATATATATATATATATATATAAAATTGATTAAATATTGTTTAACGTCCCGCTCGAGAATCTTTCACTCATATGGAGACGTCACCACTGCCGGTGAAGGGCTGCAAATTTAGGCCTATGTTTGGTGCTCATGGCCTTTGAGCAGGGAGGGATCTTTTACGTGCCACACCTGCTGTGACAAGGGACCTCGGTTTTTACGGTCTCGTCCGAAGGACCGCCCCATTTAAGCAAGGGGTACTGAGGATCTATTCTAACAACCCTGATCCCCACGGGAATATATATATATATATATTTCGAAGTAGTCTTAATACATTATTTGGATTTCTAGAAAGTATCTTCAACAAAGTTATACTCGTATTTTATGTAAAATCAAATAAAAGGAAACCATTGCTTTTACGTTAAAGAATAATTCATCAGATACTGAAAGCAACAACATTTACGTAATCTATACCATAATCCTTCAGAAAGATAATATAAGAAAATAATAATAAAGAAATAATACTAATAGTAAATTTGAGATGTGAAAAATAAATAAATGAATAAAAAAAATCTGCGATATAGAAAAAAAAGCAAAACCTACAAAGAATTTCAATCGAGATCGCTCGCTTGACAACCATGAATGCTACCATACCACCATCGAGTCATCAAGTGAAAGAAATTAACAAAGAATTATCAAGAAAAAAAAAGAACTTTTAGGTAAACAATTTCTTCCCTGTTGTAAAGTGCCTTCACTACGCTCATTATTATTCAATAGTTCTGTAAACTTATCCGTTCATTGTGCATATTTTCCCATCACTAGGTTTGTTTTACGCTTTTTATCAGCAAAATAAAGGAGCCGAGATCGATTTCTTCCCTTCCATTAAAATACATATTACAAACAATACCTCTTGCATGTTTCAAGATATTTAATGAATGAAGCTAATTTCGACATGTTAAGCGAAGCGGATTATAATAAGCGTAAACTGCACCAAGTTACATTTTATCGTATAACATAGGACAAAATTAGCTTCATTCCTTATAGTTTAATTTAAAAAGACAAAACTACATTGTACAAGTCTTAGTTTATAATTTAAATGTAAAATAGAAAATGCTTGCACCGCGCAATGATTCGCTTAGCAACACACCGACAAACGTGAATGAGCTATCTTGGTTATTCGTATAACTGGAACATGTACTTTGTTTATGAAATTAGAAAATGTAAGGTGGAGTTTGAAACGGATCTTAATTACAGGAAATGTGCGTGGGCTACATATAAAGGCCTAATGTTGACTTCGCAGCGAAAGATCGACTTTGGAGTGGCTCTGACAGAAAGAGTTTAGATCTAGCATCACACAAAATACATCATGTAGAAAACGAGTAAATGCAATATAATTTGCGATTTAAACATTTTTTTATTTCATAAGTTTAAAAGTAGATTTACATTAAACTCACCATAGAATGCAATCAAATCCAACACAGTAAAATATGTAAACAATATTCACAGCTCTACGTCAATCGAAGAGACGTCACGTCATGTAATACACATTTTGCAAGACATGACGTACTGTTGTGCTTTGATAGGCAGATCAAACAGTACCCCCCCCCCCCCGAGTAAAATCATATTTATAATGAAACCACAAACTTTGCATATACTTGATATACCATTATTTCGAATATGATATCGTTGTCTCAAAATTTTTAACGAATTTTTTCGTTAATTGGTGTTTAGTGTAATGTTACCTAATTGTAAAAATATATACGTCTTGTTTGGCATCATGAAAAAATGTGCATACACAAAATGTATTTTATTGTGCACGTTTAATTCCACTGATTTTCAATTCATAGACGCCTTACAATTCAACAGAACTATAATAATAAAAAGTAGTGCCGTCTTCGTTGTCAAGGGGGCGTCTCCCCATACCAAGTTACATTATACAATATAAACTAATTTTTTTCAGTGTGCTTAGCCAATAAAATTGCGTGTTACAAATAAAATTAAATTATATAGTATCATGGCCGTAGGAATTTTTTCAAAAAATATTCATATAGTAGAATTCACATATCGTTTAATGTATAGTTATTTTTAAGCAGAAAGTTCATTTAATTAAATGAGACTCAGAGTCAGTCAGTGTGATTGTCCTTTAGCTTAAATAAAAAAAATATATTATGAAAACCACTTAATGCCTTAATACTTCTTAGGGTATCATCCAGAAGGTCGTAATCATGAGGTAATGGTTCGGTTCTCGTTCCCAGCTCCGCATCTGGCGTCAAACCTATGATATATAGTGACTGTTCCTTTGCCAAGTGCCCGGCACTAGGAGTGAAAGTCAGGGATATTTCGGATATGACCTTAAGTTGTGTCGCAAAAGGCGTTGGCACGGTCAAGTACCCTCACTGTTCAAGTGTTGTTTAAAGTCCTTTACCGATATTTGTTGACGATTCATACGAGTGAAAAAATCTCGAAAGGGACGACTGATCAAAAGGTATCTAATATGTGTGACCTTGACCAAGTTCAAGGTCTAATAATTCATTAGATAGCTTGTTCATAGAAACTTCGTCTTGATACAAAAATGCCTATGCTCAACTGCCCTAATATCAGTTCAACGTTTGTATATATTTAAAATCTTTTTGTAAAGCTATTATGATGTATTGTTGACGTTTTTATGGTAAAGGTAAACCCGACAATGTATGAAGTACTATTTATCAGTGACGTAACGCCCCCAATGTGACGTAGGTCATGAAGTGTAACAACTTTTTCAAAGCTTGTAAAGTCTCAGGCTGTCAAGACCTGTTTAATTCTTGGTCCAAGAGTAGACACTATCGTATCAGTGTAAGATCAACCTTCCGCACAGTTTTAACTTTGATTATATTTCACAATGTATGCCCAGACGGATGAAAGAAAGGCATTTTTCGAAAAAGTGCACGAAGAAGCAAGGAATGCAGGGAAAAAAAGGGATGGGGAGCACTACGTTTTCTTGTTAGACTCAAAGGGCAAAGTTTTAAGAAATATTTTCTTCCAACAAGCATACCAAATATCCCATCTTCGAATATTCGAAAAGATGCTGTTTCTTCAGAGCTTTATCTATATGATGCTCCTTCTGAGCTTATCCCGATTCAGATATATGGTGATGGGAATTGTTTATTCAGAACTCTCTCTTTTTCTGTGTTTGGACATGAGGACAATTTTAAGGAAATGAGGGTACGGACTGTGTTTGAACTTGTTTCAAACCTGAAGCGAATGAAAACACTTTTGTGACCATGTCCACAAACAAAGGTTCACTTCAAAATGTCTTTGAAAGTTCTCTGGCAGAAGAGTGTTTAATTACTGGTGATTTGATTGCTTCGTTACAAACGGAAACAATAAAAACAACTAAGAATGGTTACCATTCAAGCCTTTTACATATGCTCGTAGCTTCTAACATTTTGCAGAAATCAATTATGTCGATTTTCCCTGAGGTGCAAAATCCTGGTGTAAACAGACAAGATCATAATCAGCTTATCGTTCTTCTTGTCCGTGCTGATGCTAAAGAATATCAGGATGCTATCCACGTATTGTGGACTCAAACAATTGCTACAAAAATAGATGGTTGGACACCTAATCAATTTGTTGTCTGTATTCACAAGCATGGGGAGTCTCTTTCAAAGCGTTCGAGGTTACCCTTTGAGGATTCTGAACCTCGTCGATCATTTGAACCAAAACAATCGCAAGATAGTCCTTCCCCAATCTTGGAGTCTAACACAAATGAGGAGTCTATTAAAACAGGTAAATTGGGGGGGGGGGGGGGGGGGGAGTGCAAACAAACAAACATGTTAAGAATGCTTCCTTTAATGATTCTTCTTCTTCTTCAGAAGATGATATCTCAGAAATACCGATTCAAAAAGGCCCAGGTTGTACATGAAAATGGCATACACCAGAGATAAGTAGTACCACAAATCAGCCACGGAATATTTTCTTTCCAACAAAAAAGTTTGGTAAAACGATGAGATCTTTCAATGCTTCCTGGTTTGATCGGTGGTCTTGGTTAGATTACGTAGAAATCAAAGATGTTGTATTCTGTTTTCCTTGCATAAAATCATTTCAGAAGAATACTCTCAGTTGTCACAAGCAAGAAAAAGCTTTCATATCAAGTGGTTTTAAAAACTGGAAAAAAGCAACCACAAAATTCGTCGCACATGAGAAAAGTGATTGCCATAAAGAGGCAATGGAAAAAGGAGTTTACGATAATGGAGGAGCTTAAAGATGTTGGAGAATGCCTTTCAAAGACGCACGAAGTCTAACAGAGAGAATTTACTTAAAATTGCAAACATTTTGAAGTTTCTTGCTCGACAAGGAATTGCTCTTTGGGGTGACAAAGACGAGAAAAACTCGAACTTTAATTAACTTCTCATGCTAGAGGCTAAATGTGATCACCAGCTTCAGGAATGGCTACAACGCAAGACAAATACGTATGTTGCTCCAGATATAAAATGAAATTTTACAGGTGATGGGATTGCAGGTTTTGCGACAAATTGTTGCTTTCATCAAATCGTCTGAATTCTTTTCAATAATGGCAGACGAAACACGAGATATTTCCAACAAGAACAACTTGCTTCGCGCATTCGATGGGTTGGTAAAAATTTCACCGCTCATGAAGATTTATCAGGGGTGTACTGTCTTTCTGGCATTGGGGCTAATTCAATAACCCTAGCAATTAAAGATGCCCTTTTGAGGTTCGATCTGCCTATCAACACAGTAGGAGGCCAGTGTTATGACATGGCTGGTTCAAAGACAGGTGTTGCAACACAAATTCATGCACCTGAACCCAGAGCACTTTACATACACTCTTATGATCATGCTTGCAGTGATTCTATTAAGGGATGTAAGTTACTTAGAGACACCCTGGACATTGCAAAGGATATAGCAAAGTTGATTAAAGAATCTCCAAGAAGGGAGATGATTTTCAATACATTAAAAAATACCCAAAATCTAGAGAAAACTTCAGCGGGAATAAGGGTTTTATGTCCCACACGATGAACAATAAATGCCGACACATTTTTGAGCATTTTGTCACACTATGTAATTCTAAGAAATGTTTGGGATGAAAGCCCCCAATACGTGCGTGAGGTAGAAATGAGAAACAGAATTAGGGGAGTGGCTGCTTATATGTGCAAGTTTGGTTTCTTCTTTGGGTGTTTACTGAGTGAAAACAATTTTACGTTATAGTGATAATTGGCAATGACTCTACAGGATCCAAATCTCTCGGCGAGTGATGGTAAAAAAATGGCATCAACGACAATGAGTGCCTTTCAAAGTCTCTGAGATGAGACAATCTTCACTCAGTTTTACGAGGAAGTTGTTGAAAAAGCAAAACAGATGAACAACGATGATCCTGTTCTTCTTAGAAAACGCAAAATTCCTCGTAATCTTGATGTTGGGACAGCAGCACATACTTCTGCATCGTGTGCAGATATGTATAGGAAAGATTTCTACGAGGCATTAGATCTGCTTTTACCTGTCATAAAATCTAGACTTGACCAACCAGGTTACAAAGCTTATGCTAATCTTGAAAACCTCGTAATTAAGGCTTACACCGGTCAAACGTTTGAAGAAGAATTCGATTTTGTCACGACCCTATATGATACAGATTTGAAGCCAAAGGATTTTCACTGCCAGTTCATAATGTTAAAGATTGTTTTGCCAAAAGACTTTACGCTAGATATAACAAGTGTGGTTGAATTTTCCAGACATTCAAATGAAAAAAACCTGTTTACGGAGATCCTCAAACTAATTTTGGTACTTCCCGCAACTAACGCTACCAGTGAGCGCTCATTCAGGGCATTGAAAAGATTGAAAACGTCACTGAGATCAACAATTTGCTTTTATTGCATGTTCATAAAAATGAGACTGATGAACTGAATCCAGAATAATAGTTGAGGAGTTCGTAAGTGAAAGTGAACACAGACTGGCGATTTTTGGAAAGTTTACCGAGTACTAAATACCTTATGACTCAGGAATGATTGATAACAAAATGATAAAGATATAAACCAAAAAAAAGATTTTAAAAAATCCTTAACACCCCCCCCCCAAAAAAACCCCAAAAAACCTTAAAATTAAAGTTGAGGGGTTTTCTGGGAAACTAATTAGATTCTATACTCTGCAAAAAAAGAAACGCATAATGGATTTTTTAAGATTTTAGTAGATGTATTTTGGATTATGATTTTACAATAAAAAATGTAGATAATCACTAGAATTGTTTCAATTGAAAAAAATTACAGTCCAAACCTTAGATATTGGTGGAAAAAAAGTCAGATCATCACAGTTAAGAACACTTCCTGTCACGTTTAAGTTAGTACCGTGTATGACCACCTCGAGCTGCCAACACAGTTCTGCATCTCCTTGGCATAGAGTCAATCAATGTTCTTACGTTATTGCGTGGAATTGTTCGCCATTCCTGTTGTAACATTTGACGGAGCTGATCGAGGGTCTGAGGCGGAGGTTGGCGCAGGCGCACACGTTTATCCAGTTGGTCCCATAAGTGTTCAATCGGATTCAAATCCGGTGATTTGGAAGGCCATGGTAGCACATTAATGTTGTTCTGCTGAAGGTAGTCAATTGTTAAGCGGGCTGTGTGAGGCCTAGCATTGTCATGTTGGAATAACTCCCTCTGTCGGTCAATTACGCGCATAAGGTGAGGTTGGAGAATTTCGTCTCTGTACCTTTGAGCCGTTAAATTGCCCGGGACATGTACCAGTTCTGTTTTACGGTCATTAGAGATCGCCGCCCACATCATGACGCTACCTCCACCGAAGCTATCCACTTCTTGGACACACGAGGAAGAGAAACGTTCATTCCTGCGCCGGTATACACGGATTCTTCCATCACGTTTCTGTAGTAGAAAACGGGACTCATCGCTGAACCAGATTCTACGCCAGTTGCGGAATGTCCAGTCCCTCAATCTGTTGCACCATCGGACTCTTTCTCGTCTGTGTAACGGTGTCAAAACTGCTCCAAAATACGGTCTTCTGGGTCTAATGCCATATTGTCGAAGTCGGTTGCGGACTGTCTGCGAGCTGATTCTTCTCAATCCAGGTATTCCGACTGCAGTAGCTGTTGCAGCAACGATTCGATTCCGTAGATGAAAGACCCGGATGTAGCGATCTTGTCCAGGAGTCGTAATGCGAGGTCACTCACTCCTCGGTCGGTCATTAGTAGAGCCAGTCTGCTGGAATCTGTTCCACAGCCGAGAAATTGTGCTCTGATTTACGTTTTCAGTTCGTGCAATCTCACTTTGGGATACTCCGGCCTGGAGACGGCCAATGACGATATTTCGAGTAGCAGGGTCCAACCTTGGCATGGCAGCATTTTAACGTTATGATGAATTCAAGCTTCAAACTTCGTCCTTTTATACGCTTTAATGTAGTGGTTGAATTAAGCACAAAGTTCTCGTGAAAAACGTAAGCCAAATTCCATGGCGATAGAGGTGATGTGCAATTTTAGAGAGTCGCCGAGCTAATTTGGCAGAGAGCCAAATCAAATGAACAGACCTTTAAAGTTTCATACTTACCTGTAAAAAATCAATTACTCAATTGACCATTTCAGTTTACCTGGTAAAATACATAATTTGCATTTTTAAAATTTCAAAAGGGCTATGCGTTTCTTTTTTTGCAGAGTATATGTACATAATTAGATTTATGTACATGACGTACACCTCAATGCTTGCACATATTTATGCTAATTCTTACTAATGGTTTTATCGATATCATTTTGTTGTCATAAATTACTTTGGTGTGGTGCCCCCCCCCCCCCCCCTACGAGCCTGCTGTATTGTTTACAAATAATATTCCTTTTAATGGAAGTAACCCCCTGTGTATCTTGTCATTTATATATGAACAGAAGTTATTTTTACCACTTTTGAATTGATTACAAGAATATGCTTATTTATAGGCATAGATCTACAGGGGGACAATGTATATTTCGTGAACCGTGAACGAATGCGAAACACAGTTAAAATGTCAAATTAAATATCATTGAAAACATAATGCGTTACCTGCAGATTCATGAGTTAACGGTGGTTGCGATCTTATCCTTGCGCTGAATTTCTTTTTAGCGGGTTTTTCCCCCGGCAGTTTTAACAATTAACGTTACTTTTTCGATCAATCGTGTTTTTTTTATATCCACGTTACGAAGGTTCCTTTTCGCTTGAGCAACTTATTTCTATTTGATGGCATATAAATGACCCCAACACAATAATTTCAAAGTGAAACTTAAAAGTTTGTATGACAGCTTTATAAATATTTATTTACAACAGTTTTCTAAGAATTGTGTACAGAAGTTTTCAATCATTAGATGAGGAAAATCAAGTTCATTTCATCTGCCTACGTATTAAATAACATCGAGTTTTCACAAACGACTGGTCGTTGTGCTGTGCAAACAATATCATTCCATTGTCCCTCAAAACCAGTAGAGGATACGATGCAATTTTCGTATTCATTATCTGGATGTGAAGGATACCAGTTTGTATAGCTCGCATTTTCTTTGCTCCCCAACCAGAAAATCGTCCCAGTGTTATCGACATCTTGCCCGTTCATCCAGTATTCGTCCGGTGCTCCATAAATGTCTTTAGCTACACATATAATTGAAAAACAATACAAATACATTAATTTTCTATTTTGCAAATGTCTGAAGCACATTAAGCCAAAGCTAAATTGGTCTAGTCTGTTCGAGATTTCTTTTCAATAAATTATTAAAAACAGGTAGTTTTGAAATATATTATGAACTCACTGACATAATGAATTACTATTATAATAAATAAGAATTGTTCGTCCCAGGCATTTTGGTTTAAGCGTGTTTTACAGTGTTACTCGGTAATCTTAAACAGTCAACATTGTTTGCACAAATCTCATTTGTTCACTGAAAGACGTCGTGGATATGCATGAAAAATTGCGATATTTTACTCTGGACACGACAAAGTCCAGATTTTTTGCTACCCTTTATGATAAAGATGTTGAAAATTCAATGTGAATGTACTGTGCTTTTGTAATAGTATTTCATAGTCCAAGGTTGGACTCACACATCCTTGTAGAATAATAGATATCTGCCTCCAAAGACAAATATCGCATAGGAGAATGACAAGATTTTAAATCCTACAAAAATTCTGTCATAATCCTTATGGGACAAAAATCCTAATATTCCAACAATTTTCAGTAAGATAATTAATCCTATATAATTGTGTTTGGACACAATCTTCCATATAGTACTTTGGTATAATAAAATGTTCCATAGAAGTAATATGAAATACATGGAACATTTTATCCTACCAACATACTGTAAAGAAGATTTCTCCCAAGCACACTTAACATAGGATTCTATTATTCTATATGGAAGGAGCCTAACCTTGGACTATGGCATACTGTTAAAAAATTCCACCACATGTACTTTGATTTCTCGCACCATCTTTATCAAAGAGGTTAGAGGGTAACCCTAACCCTAACCCTAACCCGGACTGTCGTGTCCGCAGTTAAATGTCGTACTGCTATGTATGGATAATTCAGAAATACTGTGTGGAGATAGAAAAGAATACCATATCAAGTTCTATCTGATCGGAAATGCCCATGAATTCAATTTTATTGAAGTCAGTCGTTCTTGTTTACATTTGTATATTTTGAAAATATGATAGAAATGGGATTATCATGATGTTAGTAACATCATAAGAAGACGTGGTTTATTATATCAATCTGTCCCGTGTGGATCCGGGTTAAAATAGGTCCTCAGTACCCCTTCCTACAAGGCGACTAAATGCGGCGGTCCTTCGGATGAAATCGCAAAAACCCAGGTCCCGTGTCAAACCAGGTGTGGCATAATAAAGATCCCTCCCTGCTAAAATGCTATTAGGGCCGAGCATAGGCCTAAATGTTGCAGCCCTTAGCCGGCAATGGTGATGTCTCCATATGAATGAAAAATTCTCTAGTGGGACAATATACAATCATTCAATCAATTTACATATATATATGAGACAATATCAAAAATAGATTTCGTCGTTTTCATCTCAAAGTATGAATATTTGAAGGGGCGGGGGCGCAACGTCTTGAGGCATGAGGTCTGGGGGCCGCCTTAACGCCCCAAGTTGGTCCAGGGCAAAGTCCTGGTGGGGATCCAGGGGGCGTAGCCCCCTAAAGCTCCTCCATTTTATAGGGATTAAAATGATGTATCCAAAGTAGTCTAATTTACTATTTTCTGCCATTTTCAATATGGTAAAATTAATAAAATGATACAAATTTTAAGGGTTTTTGGAATAAAATATACGTTCTCCCAAAACAAAAAAAGAGAATAAATTAACAGATCTTGTCATTTATTTCTCAGAGACTGAAAAAAATATTGCTTCTTTAATCTTTTATTTTTTTTTTCAAAACAAGAGACAATGTTTGACCTTAAATTTGAGAGATTTAGGGGGTGAGTGCTCCCCGATTAAATCCGCCACTGATTTGATTAATTGATAATTAATTATTTTACGTCCCGTTGAGAATTTTTCACTCATATTGAGGCATCATCAGTTCTAGGTGAAGTACCACAAATTTAGATATATGCATAGCGCTCAGGGCCGTAACAGTGAGGGTTCTTTAACGTACCGACGCCTGCCGCGACACGCGACCTTTGTGTCTAAAGTCATATCTGAAAGACCCGTGAATCTCACTTTTAAATGCCGACTGTTTGGCGAAGGAGCAATCACTACCTATTTTTACATCTTAAGTTTCACGCGGCCTTGGCACGAGTGGTGCTCGAACACACGACCTCCCAGTTATGAAGTGAACGCTCTTACCACTGAGCTACACTGATTTGAATATCTTACTGAAATAAAATTATATACATATTTTGCGAATATCACTATTACGTTTTTCATGATCGGTGATACAGGAATTAGTCCTGAACAACTCGCAAATAGAATTTGAATTCTTTTACATAATGGGGCAGACACAGTAGAAATTCTTTTGATATTTACAATCATTTATATTTCATAAATCACTAAGTTTAGAAGTTGTTGGGTCTATAAATATGTTATATGTCTATGTAGTTCAATATTACATTATGCATATCACATATTTTATTGCGCAAATACACTTTGTTCCTTGTTTTAAAAAGCAAACAAGAGCCCAAATCAAGATGATTTTTTTCTCTACACTTTTAACTAAGTCGAGAATTTTGGTCATTATATTTAGGATCTAACCCACTAGTAGCGAATTTGTTTCGATTTATTATGATCATAATAGTAAAACAATACATAGAATAGTGCGAACTTACTCAATTCAACCATCCAGTCATTTTCATCTTGAGAGTTGACTTCGATGATAAAAGATGCATGGTTCAAACAGAATTCCTTTAAAACAGTCAGTTCGTACATGATTTCAATATTTCGTTTCAATTCATTCATTAATCAAGTCATTCATTGTAAAAATGCAAACTGTTTTATTTTCGATGACATATTTATAAAACATATTGTCAATGAAAAGAGATAAATGCAAGAATACCATATGTTTAAGATCAAACAAGCGCATCATGTAATTTTGAAATAATTCGAGAATTATATTGGTTTATTTACTTACTTTCACTGACTTACAATAAGAAAAATCGTGCACTGCCCGGTATAACTATTGCATAGTTTTAAGAAATCAATTTCTTTTTTGAAAATAAATACAAAAGGTTATGAACCGCTACGCTTTATGCCAGCATCCAAATGTACTTCATGAAGTGTGTTAGGGTTTCATGAAAGTATATGCCGGCGTTGAAATCCATTCTCTGATGCATTTTCAAAAAGGAAATTTATTTTTTTTATATTACATTTTACTTTCATTCCTATCACAATCCCAGCCATTAAAGTAGACGGGCTATATATAGTAATACCCATACATGCATTGCTCACACCTGTTGTGCATTATGATGAAATGGTTGTCATTACAATTAAAAGCAAACGTTTTGGAAATGTAAATATGTAAGAAATTAGCACGAATCACTTAGACACAGTTCTGAAAAACTTGAACAGAGGAGAGGAGTGCGATTAGGAACTCTTTGTATTCATTTGCTGTAAACAATCAAATATGCTCACACTGATGTTCACCTTCCATATCTTTACACATTATCATGATAGACATTTCCTCTTTGATGCACTGCATTAACAATGCGTGTATGAATACAGAACTACTTGATGAATATTGTACGTCTGTTTTAACGGCTGAGAATTCCCAAAGAAATGAATTATAGAAATGAATTTTAGAATGTATATATGAGAAATAAATTTCATGTTTAAAGATATATGAGGGTATGAACTGCAACGCTTCACGCCAGTATACTTGAAATATGCTGACATGACGTGGCGCAGTCACACATTGAATATTTTCAAAAATGATATTTATTTCATACCGAAGGATAATTTGGTCAATATTTAGGGATTATCATTCTCCATGAACGCCATTAATAGGTTAAGAGTAAAGTCTTATCGAAGATCATTAAATGATAAAATATTTGGTACTGGCATCCAGGTAGCGTAGTATTCATAATATATGATTATAGTATATCATAGCAAACTTAAAATTGATATTGTTGTTTGTGGCCTTAGGTTTAGATAAAATGAGTGTAGAGGTTTATTACCTGTGCGGCCGTAAAGTTTCTGGGTATGCTGTCCAGTTTATACAGGTGATCGTTAAATTTGTGCCACTGGTAGAAATTTTCTGAACAAAAAGTTGAAAAATCATAAACAACATATTGTACCGCTTAATGATGGTTTATTCCCACTTAACCACAATTCTGAAATTTCTATTTCCACCTTGCCAAACTTGTGATTTTTATACGTGAGTAATTATCTGGGTGTAACCTGTTTCACTTGTGCCATTATATCTGTCACCTGTTGTGTTTGTATCGTGTAATGAAATTAGCTAAATGCATGATTTATTGATAAAACAAAAATACTTAAATTAAAAATCAATATTCAATCTAATAACTTAATCACCTTACATTATGATTACGATTATCATTTTTATAATTTTGTGTTTCACGACCTTCAAAATGAATTAAATTAAGAAAATTAATTTTAGACCAAATGAAATTAATTCGCCTACAATTTGCTTATTATTTTTTAAGTGTACTATCACAAGATTTAATTGAAATTACAATGATAACTTGCCCATAGTAACCTTTTATGCACCTTTCTTAAATCATTTTACGTGTCTTAAGATAATTTAATTAAATTTAATTTCGTAATTTCTATAGAACATACAAATCAGAGAGATGGGCAAACACGGACCCTTGGACATACCAGAGGTGGGATAAGATGCCTAGAAGGTGTAAGCATCCCCTGTTAACCGGTTACACCCGCCGTGAGCCCTATATCTTGATCAGGTGAACAGAGTAATCTGCAGTCAGAATCAGTGTGCCAGGAACTACCTAACAATTAGTATGAAACATGTAGACAGTATTGTAAGTACTGGAAGGTTGTACTGGCAAACTAGATCGTTATAACGACCATGTCGAATTTGCGAAATGCTGACTTTAGACGAGACTGCACACACTCCTGTAATATCAACTTGTTTGTCAGTGGCCTGCCTCGATTTAAAAACTGATTATATGCAGAACAAGCTCTTGCGTATCGAATCAGTTGAGAGAAATAAACACCATATGTAGGTGATAATGGAATATTGCTACATAGATAAGGGAAGTCGACAATGGAAACAGTGCAATCGTCTCGTTTTTCATACAGTTGAGTTGTTAGTTGCTGTCAGAATCTATTTTCAATAAAGTATCCAAGTGTTGAATTATTAATAATGGTATCAAGTTTCTGAAACTCTACCCCACTTAATGCAATTTACGAACTTAATAAAACATGATGAATAATATTTCTAGTTCTCTGTTCCAAGTGTGTATCGGAGCTGTATTTCCATTATGATTTCATGGAATCAGTTTATTAAGATAAATCAGATAAGAAAAAAGTTAAAGTAACAAAAAATCAATTGATTTAATATTACCATGATTTCATGAAATCATTTTATCAAAATAATTCAGATAAGAAAAATGTTCAAGAAAATAAAAAAAAATCAATTTATTTTATATCAATGTGATTACCTCAGTTAGCATACATATCTACCTGTGAAATATGTATAAACAGACTATAAGTCACAGATGATTGGTTTCTTTTGTTCTCTACTAGTAAACCATTCCCACCTAGCCTAAACAGTTTACCCATAGCAATTTCAGAATTTGGGCTATTTGGGAAGACAACTTAATTATTGCACACACACATGGGGGCACATTTGTGATAGTTTGATATTCTATATTATAAAAATCAAGCCATAAGCTAATTATGTTGAAGTCGTCGCCTTCTTGACACTGCAGTGTTAGTTATTACTTTTTGCTCAACCTTTAGTTTTTATTTCTGTTTAGAGTCTACATGCCATGTTATGTTTCTGGTGTAATTAATACATATTTCATTCACTGGGACCCCGTGGGGATTCTGGTTGTTAGAATAGATCCTAAATACCCCTTGCTTGTCGTAAGAGGTGACTAAATCGGGCGGTCCTTCGGAGGAGACCGTAAAAACCGAGTGTGGCACGTTAAAGATCCTTCCCTGCTCATAGGTCATTAAGTAAAATCATAACATAACATTCGTGCTTTCCGCCACACTCAACAATTTTTCAGTTATCTGGTGGCGTCCAGTTTTTGTTGGTGGAGGAGAGAACCCAGAAACAATGTACCTCGGAAGAGACCACCGACCTGCCGCAATTAAACTGACAAACTTGCTCACATAACGCCGCGGCCGAGATTCGAACACGCGCTGACAGAGGTGAGAGGCTTTGTGATTTTGAGCCCGATGCTCTAACCACTCGGCCACGGAGGCCCCCTAAGTAAAAAGAACAATATTTAATTTAAAAAAAAAAACAACAAAGAAAAATAACTTTAACTGAAACATATTTCAACAAAATTTGCATTCAGGTGAAATTTATCTCATGTCTTAAAATAATCGAGATTTCGTTGTGTGTGAATAAAGCATAGCAAATCTTTTACATCATCACATCATTCAAAAATGCTAGGTCTTTCAGAATCTAAAAAATTATGTAGCAGTGCAATTGTTGTGAGATCGAACCCCACTTGTCCCACTTGTCCCATGGCCACGCCCGACCTAAGACGAAAATACAAGTAGTGGCTGCTGCTTTGCGTAGATCGCGGTTCTTTCGGATGAAACCTTGAACACTGAAATCGCGACCGACTTTGCCACAATAAAGAGCCATCGTTCCTACGGTCCTGAGAGTCATGCATAGGCCCGAACTTTGTGGCACGTACCATTGATGACGAACTAATATGATTGAAGATTCTTCAAGGGACGTAAAACAGATAAACAAAATAAATCAAACAAAACAAATCAAGTTGAAGTGTACCCGCCATGGAAATTCTTTGGATAAACTCGGGAAAGAATAAGTGATTGATTGATTGTTTGTTTGTTTTACGTCCCGTCGAGAATTTTTAACACATATTGAGACGTCACCAGCTGTATGTGAAGTACCACAAATTTAGGCGTATGTTTAGCGCTCGGGGCCGTTTTTAAGGTCATATCCGAAAGACCGTGATTCTCACTTCTGTGTTTGGCGAAGGAGCAATCACTACCTATTTTTCGTCTTAGGTTTGAGGCGACCATGACACGAGCGGGGCTTGAACTCACGACCTCTCAGTTACAAAGCGAACGCTAACCACTGAACTACCGCGACCGGTAAAAAAACTAAAAATAAACGAGTTTCACTCTTTTCTTCTTCAAATAATCAAATATAATTGTTATTGCTGAATTTATCGCGCATTAATTTTCACCAAATGACTTACGCTTTTTGAATTCATAATATATCCATTCCCGTGAATCTTGTTCTCCTATGATATCATCAGGACCCAAACGTGCTGAGAGCATTTGGCAAAACATATTACCTGCATTGTAGAATACAGATTTGCAATTAATGCTACTTCTACAAAATGTTACACAGTGTAGTAAACTCTGGAAACTCAGTGTTGTCAAAGTTTTCGTCGGTACGGCTTTTGTATTATCATACTGTGGATTTCTAGACATAGAACCCATTAATATTTCTGCATGGACGACCAAAAGGCTTAAAATAATGGAGAATATTGCAAACGTTTTCATTCTCGACTCGGGAAAATAATTGCACTGACGCATCGTATCAGTAGAGACAACGACGGAGTGAAGGTTCATTAACTGCCATTGTAAACATGACGAAATCGTCCAATCATTGTCTATTTATGAAGGTTCCCACCCCTTTATTCTGGGCTTGCTTGTACTACCTATACGAATTGGTCACCTCTTCTAAACAGGCCTACTATACTCAATACTGTGGTCAATGAAGACAAACATGAAAAATCTATAGTTATATGTTTTATCGGATTAATTAAAATTAAGTAATATGGTCGGTTAAGTAGACTTAAAGTCATATTTAGAGGTATATAGAGGTATATGGATTCTAGATCAGAAGATTTTGGCCTACTAGTCTGTTACAATATACGAATTTTGGTTTTCACACTTTTTGCAATCTTGCAACCTAATACCTGATAGTTCTCAGCCCAGAATCTGTATTTCAATACCATATGATCATAGTGTAGCGGACAGTATATAGGGAACTTATACTGCCTCATTAGAAAGCTCACTTTTCTGGTGATATGGTAGAGTTGTTCTCTTGATCACGCGTTAAGCAATGGCGAGCTTGAACAGCCAATGGATGGGTGACCGCTACACATCACAAAAAATGGTGTCAGTAGTGAGATTCTGGTGTTTGGTAGGACTGCATAAGAAAGAGTCTCTTCGGAGCTCTGAGACTCTTGTGAACATGTACTGAGGTTGTTTCGTCCGGTGGATGTCGTCGGGAGCGGCGGATGCCGTTACTGAAGAGGTTCCAAACATTCAGAGAGAAGCCCATGCTAAGCGCCTGGACAAAGATTCCCTAAGAGAGGGTAGTGTAATGGACAATATATAGGGAACGCATACTGCCGTGCTGGAGAGCTAGCTTTTCTGGTGATGTAGCAGATTTTCTCTCTTGAAGTTAAGCAACGGTGATCGTGATCAGCCCTTGGATGGGTGACTGCTACATGTTACAACATAATTACCCATTTTAATTATTCGTATTCCGCACTATAATGTTTTAATCCAGTTATATTAATTTTACATTTCAAAAAAATTTCTAAAGGGGGTCCAAACTCGTGTCACTTTCTGAATTCGTCCGTCGATTTGATAATTCTAACCCCTCACAGAAGTAGGGAGGGGGGGGGGTCTCTGGAATAATCAACATGTCACAGGATTCGATTGCATTAGATTAGAGGTTAAATCTGTTATGAGAAAACAAGACATCATAGTTCAAGTCCCAGGAATTTTTTTTATCACAAATGTAAACCTATGCTTAGCACTAAGGACCGAGGCAGTGAGGGTTCTTTAACGTGCCAATGTCTATCGCGACGCGGGAACTCCGTTTTTAAAGGTCATATCCGAAAGACCTGTGATTCTCACTTCTGAATGTCGAATGTTTGGCGAAGGAGCAATCAATACCGGTAAAAATAAAAGAGCTGAGTGACAAAAAGAAAGAGCAGAGCACAGAGAGAGAGAGAGAGAGAGAGAGAGAGAGAGAGAGAGAGAGAGAGAGAGAGAGAGAGAGAGAGAGAGAATTTTAGTGAGAGTTACAGCGCAGACCTAAATTTTTATCGATCAGTACTGAATTTGATGCTACCAAAAAATATTAGATGAGTTCCCAAATTGCATGGAAAGTCATTGTTTGTTCTGACGCATGTAATGTTAAGGGTTGCAGTTCTGTTGCTTCCGTGGAGGATTAGGCCCTCTAGTGAACTTAAATCTGTTCTAATACTGGTGCTTTTCAGACTTTATTCTTAGATGATCGTTGCTCTTCTACTGTGGGTCAGTTTTATTACAATTTATGGAGCTGGGCATCATTGTTTTTCCCCTTTCTGAATTGAGATTTAATTACTGCATCAGTTATTGAAGGTGTACCATCTGCTCTTCCTGTTCAAGGCGTTTATTTGTTGTAGGCAACGATTTATCTGGTGCCAAAGTTGTATCAGATCCCATACTTTGTGAGAAAATCACTTACAATGTCGTGTCCGGTGTTCAAGACGACGGCTTGTATCCAGCTTGAGTTGTTACCAGAAGACGAGAATTTTAAAAATGAACACGTTCAAGCCAGTGACGTAGATGGTTTATCTCATAAACATTTATCTCATTATACACGAGATTATGTTCTGCGTATGATCAATTTTTAAATCAAAGCAAGATACTGACAAATAGGTTCATCTTTCAAGGATTTGGACAACCTTGTTTGAGGTCAGCATTTCGCAAATTCTATGGTCATTATGATGATTTTATTTGCAAATACAACCTGTCGTTAAATTGAATGCTCTCTGACGTGTTCCATACCAACTGATAGACTGTTCTGTGCATACGGAGTTTTGACTCCAGATGTTCCCGCTTTCCTGATCAAGATAGATGGTTGACGGCGGATGTGACCGGTCGAAAGGGGATTTTTACTCCGCCTAGTCACCGGATCCCACCTCCGGTGTGTCCAGGGGTCCATTTTCCCCTACTTGTGATTTTGTATTCCTATAGGAATTGTGAGATTGATCGTTTTCACTTTTTCATTCTGGATTGCCCAGGGGTCAGTGTTTACCCTACTCTTAATTTTGTATTTATGGGATTTATGAGATTGATCATTGTTCGTTATCTTCATTTTTCAGTGACCTAAGTGACGATTTTTGTTTTGACTTTGATGCCAGTTCACCTGTTTTGAAAGCATGTGCGATCAAGCAGCCATTTAAAAGTGAGTCTCCGCCGAAACTCAGCGATAATGGTGGTCCCAATCCGCAGTTAGACCAGAGCAAGGACACCCTCAGCCGAGAGCAGTTACTTTCCGAACAGAATAAAGACCACTTTATTATTATTAACAAGAGGTTGCTTCTACCAAGAGAAGCCGCTAAAGTCGGACAGTGCTTCTATCTGAAAGACGGCATCGTTATGCGAAAATGGAGAGCATCTCCCACACACCCAAAAGTAGTAAAACGTGTCATTCACCAGATAGTGGTCTCAGTAACAGATCAATTGGACATCATGAATTTGGCTCAAGACAGGTCACTTAAGTGTATAGAAGACTTGTAACAAGATTTTGAGACATTTTATTGGCCCAAATTGAGAAAAGATGTTCTGAATTTTGCAAGTCGTGTTATTTTAATCAGATGGTTGGTAAACCTCATCAAAATATTCCATCAGGCCCTCTCCATCAATTTCACTTTTGAAAATCCTTTTAACGAGTTTTGGTGGATTGGTAGGACTTTTTGCCGTAGACGACACTAGGGTTGGTTACTTGGTTGTATACTTTTCTACATTCCGCTCGAGAACTATTCTTCCGGAGACATCACCATTACCGGTGAAGGACTGCAAAATTTAGGCCAATGTTCGGCGCTTGCGGCCTTTGAGCAGGGAGGGATCCATATCATGCCACATCTGCTGCGACATGGGGCCTCGGCTTTTGTGGTCTCCTCCGAAGGACCGCCCCATTTAGTTGCCTGTTACATAGAAAGTACATGATTTATCGACCATTTTCAAGTGAATACCTTCTTAATTTACAGTGTTCAGATCTGCATGTAACAGGAATTTCATTCTCTTCAATGTTTGAAAAATTTCAGGTTGTTGAGCTTAGTCAGTGTTCAGGAAGCATTGCATAGAGAATACCGTGCGATGGAATTTCAACACTGTGCATGAAGACCTAAAATCATTTATTTTATTAGGTTCTAAATTTAGAGAAGCTCGGTCTTTCAGTTGGCGACAAAACGTCATCTCTATTATGAATTTTATCGAAGATTATGCCAGACGATGGGCTAGATTTTAAAAAGAGGAACTTGATACCTTGTCAGAATGGATAAAAAAATATAAGATTGATTAATTGATTGTTTGTTTGTTTTACGTCCCGTCGAGAATTTTTCACTCATATTGAGACGTCACCAGCTGTATGTGAAGTACCACAAATTTAGACCTATACTTTGCGCTCAAGGTCGTAGCAGTGAGGGTTCTTAACGTGCCAACGCCTAACATGACACGGGACCTCCGTTTTTAAGGTCATATCCGAAAGACCCGTGATTCTCATTTCTGAATGCCGAGCGTTTGGCGAAGGAGCAATCACTACCTATTTTTCGTCTTAGGTTTGAGGCGGCCATGGCACGAGCGGGACTCGAACTCAAGACCTCCCGGTTACGAAGCGAACGCTCTAACCACTGAGTTACCGCGACCGGTAAAATATAAGAGGAATATTAGAATTCCGTATCAGACATGACAAAACAAAATTGCTTGCAATTTATTCTTCTGTGTCTAGTAAACCAGAAGTGATAAAAGAGTTAGATTGGTTACATTAGGAGTATAGGGGGCCTCCGTGGCCGAGTGGTTTGAGCATTACGCTCAAAATCATAAGGCCTCTCACCTCTAGTCGGCGAGGGTTCGATTCTCGCTCGCGCCGATATATGTGAGAAAGTTTGCCAGATTACTTTCGGAAGGTCGGCGGTCTCTTCCCGGGTACATTGTATCTGGGTTCGCTCCTCCACCTACAAAAACTGGACGCCACCAGATAACTGAAAAATTGTTGAGTGTGGCGGAAAACAACAAACAAACAATCAATCAATCATTAGGAGTATGTTTTGGTTCCAGCTGACAAAGCTTGTAACAACATTATCTTTGTTTGTAAGGCTCATCATTGCAATTGCATTGTAAACGAAGTTCGCATTCCACATTTAGTAACCTTACTTGTACTCCAAATGGCATTTCAAAAGTTGAAATTCTTCAACACCCTCTTCAGTTTTCAACACATTTGATATCCCAGTCAATGGAGTGAATAAATATGAGTTACCGTATCTATACTAGATTTCCAAATTCCACAAAACCCTTACAAACAAAGATACATTGATGGATCTAGTAAATGTTCTACCACGCTTCTATCTTCCCTCCTCTATAAAGTAGTAAGTGCTAGAAACTTACGCAAGAAGTGGTGTAAATCAAATGCTAGAGTTCCTCATTGATATCTTCATATTCTTTGGTGATCAGGCCTTCCAACAATATGTTGGAATTCTCATGGGCACAAATTGTGCTTTGTTAGCTGACCTGTTTTTATATACTGATGAAGCAGAATTCATTCAAAAGTTTCAACATGAGAAGACAAAAAAATCTTGCTGTGGCATTCAATTCGACATCTAAAATATATTGACGATCCTTTATTTTTTAACAATGATCATTTTCAATATATGTCGATTTGATATATCCCAGTGAACTTGAAATAAAAGACACCACAGAGTTTTCCACATCTGCTTCGTATTAAATATTTTATTGAAAATTGATGCTGACGGCAAACTAACAATTTAACTTCATTACAAACAGAACGATTTCATTTTCTTCATCGTCAATCTCCCTTATTTACGTGGCAATATTCCATTATCACCTGCATATGGTGTTTATATACTTATTCGATACGCAAGAGCTTGTTCTGCATATGATCAGTTTTTAAATCGAGACAGGCTATTGACAAACAAGTTGATGTTACAGGGGTTTGTACAGTCTCGTCTAAAGTCAGCATTTCGCAAATTTATGGTCGTTATAATGATTTAGTTTGCCAGTGCAACCTTTCATTGGTCAAATGCTGTCTGACGTGTTTCATACCAATTTGTTAAGCTGTTCTTGGCACACTAATTCTGACTGCGGATTATTCCATATATCTGATCAAGATATAGGACTCACGGCGGGTGAGACCAGTCGACAGGTTATGCTTACACCTCTCATGCACCTGACCCCACCTCTGCTTTCTCCAAGGGTCCGTTTTTGCCTATCTCGCTGATTTGTATTTTCTATAGGAATTCCGAGATTGAATATTGCTCGTTATCTTAGCCTTTGCATTTAATGATGTTGAAAACATATTTTTTTTACTGATTTTTAACGTAAAAAAGAGCATTAAAATGGGTAGAGAAATAACAGAGTTGTCGATCCTATAATATTGCTATTTTTACATGTCTTCAAAATACATACAAGCAAAAACTGATTGATTGATTGATTGTTTGTTTGTTTGTTTGTTTTCCGCCTCACTCAACAATTTTTCAGTTATCTGGTGGCGTCCAGTTTATGTAAGTGGAGGAGCGAATCCAGATACAATGTACCCGGGAAGAGACCATCGACCATCCGAAAGCAAACTGGCAAACTTTCTCACATATATCGGCGCGAGCGAGAAACGAAACCCGCGCCGACCACAGGTGAGCAAAAACTGAAAGCGAGATTATTTCAAAGAGATTCAAAATGACTTTATATATATATGTATATATATATATATATATATATATATATATATATATATAAACAAATATCGTGCCACGAGGGAAAACCCAAAAAAATCTAACCACTCCGTGGCCAAGCGGTTAGGGCATCGCGCTCAAAGGCCTCTCAACTCTGGTCGGCGCGAGTTCAATTCTGGCCGATATATGAGAAGATTAGCCAGTTTATTTTCGGAAAGTCGGTGATCTTTTCCCCGGGCACATTGTTTCTGGGGGTTCTCTCTAGATCTTCCACCAATAAAAACTGGACGCCACCTGATAACTGAAAAAATTGTTGAGTGTGGCGGAAAACAACAAACAATATATATATATATATATATATATATATATATATATATATATATATATATATATATATATATAAGAATTAAAATCGAGGGAAACAGAATTAATGTTTAGTTTTTCAGGCACCGCAGCATTATATCAAACACTGCTGTTGAAAAACATTTGAGGTATTCCCTTTGTCATATGCTAGTTGATAGACGTTTTTATTAGATACGTGGTATTTTCTTAATTAACATTTATACCCATTGTTTAAAAAAAAACACTATTTAAAGATGAGTATAATTACAATTAATGTAAGAACACAAAAACATAAGAATCAGTTTATATCTTTCATTTGTTTATTGACTGAAAAGAAAAAAAATATATTGAGGTAGCTCATTACATCAAAATTTTATTTAATGGCTCGTAAAAACACTTCGAATGAAATATGATTTCAACATAGAAAGAGCGAGACAAGCTTTCATTGTTTTATATGAATTTTTTTGTGATTTTCTCCGGAATAATGAAAAACGTGTTTTGTTTGTAAATAATATTTTTACATGTCAAGATTATGCATTATATGCAAAAGTTTGATACACCAGATTATCCATTTTGATTTTGGGGTCAAGGGTTAAGGTTACTATGAAACTTCAAAGAAACTACCATTGATAACAGATATTCATTGGGAGATGAGTTACATTTAGTCTATTTCTCTCCCACAAGTTCAACCCACCTGGGGAAAAATCCAGCAAGCTTAGTACCCCTTAGTTTACATAATCAACATGATATCTAGCCTAAAACATTAAATGTTTATACAACCTAAATAACTATTTATAGATAATAACGTCCGTTAAAACAGGCGACTGAACCCAGAATTCGTAGCTCATTTAGAAACCTAAACATTTACGTTCTTTAATTACAATTGTCAATAGTTCATAACAAGCTTGTGCAATATCTTCTTCAACAGTAAGAAAAAAAGATAAACAATTATGTCATACAAATATAAACAATTTTAATTTTGTAGAATATAACAAATTTGTTTTCGTTTTGAAGACGAATGTACTACATTGGATATCGAAATTGGTCCGTTGTTGTTGGGGTTTTTAGGGGAAGTGTGCGTGTTCCCTTGCCTGCTTGCACTGTTAGTTTAATTAATAAAGTTATGACAAGAGGGGGCATCCCTTACAGTATCACCATGCGGCGCTGCCTTTGTCAGGATGCCTTCATGGCTTGGAAAAGAAATATATATATATATATATATATATATATATATATATATATATATATAAATTGTGTTCAGGTATAAATGTCATGTATTTTTAATATGTGTTTGGTCGCAATAATATCACGATATAACGCATGGTTTGTTTTGGGGTTTTTTTTCTTTTAAATCTTCAAATAATATACATAACAGGGATGGGGGTAATTGAAAGGGCCCGCTGCCTAACAAATGACGTAACACGTACATCATATCCATGAAATAAGTGACGTAACATGCTGTACATGTAAACATGAGAAGTTGTTTTAAAAACACGTGGATAAAAAAGATACGAACTGACAGAACTCCTCTTAAAATCTAGACATTTTCTACCTTCATTGTCTACAAAGTTACAAAGTGTGCATGTATGAACCTGCAATAAGATTTTAAATTCATGTTCCTTCTTTATATTCTTTTCTATGTCCTCCTTAAAGTAAAAACAAAACAGGTATGCACAACAGCTAAAGGTCAAAGGGAGGTAATTAAGAAACACACCAGAACTAACTCCATCTAGGATGTCCTTTATCTCAAAATACTATCGATACTAAGCAGTTTCTTACCACAGCTCTCACAAATACACGCCTATGTCCCAGTCTGTATTGCACTTGTAGGAATTTCAAACGTCAAACCTGACTCGGCCAATAATCACCAAATTCAATAACTCTTTAGTATTGACTTTTAAGGAGAAATAAATTGTGGTGAACATTGAATGCTTTCTTTAGCAATATAGATCTTTGAATAATTGGTAGCTCTGCTTAACACAAATGGGAGAAAAGTAATTTAAATTCATCATCTGTGTCATCATAAATTACGTTTTGAAACATAAATCAAATCCGGACAAATTAGGATTTAAGTAAACAAGTTGAGTGGCTGAGTTAGACCATACTGACTGATTCATCGGAATTTTGTAGCTTTTTGGGGGGTGGGGGTATTGAATCTTTAGAAATATTGAAACCAGGCAAGATCATATAAACGCTATGAAAGTATTTATTACACAGGGCCAAATTGTTTTCCTTCGAATAAGTATAGTTTTTAATCTTAGAATTTCATAATTTCGGTATCTATGTAGGTGAATTAAAATTCTTTTAATTAATACCTGTTTTTGAGACATTTTTTTCTTCTCAATTCATAGTATATTTTCCCAGGTTTTACTAAAAATTATCAAATAATTTGGAGGAAAGAAGACCTAGTTAACATTCAAATCGTGGAACCTACTTGAAACTGGATCTATTTAACCAAATGGTGTCTTCGCACTCAGTCAAAATTCTGAAATGTATACAGGTAAACTTTTTTGGCCAGGTGGGAAAGATGTACAGGTGGAGAACAAAGGAAATCAATCACCCGTGACCTATAGTCTGTATTATTAAATCAACTGACACAATTGATTTCTGAAGGAAACTAAACCTTTCATACATGATGATCAATTGATTAAAATTTTCTTTACTGGTTCTATTCAATGTAATCATAATGATTTTTTGTTGTTATTTTCTTGAATATTATATCAACTGACTTCTATGGTTGTTAAAATTTAATCCATCTGAAACCAAGGCTGTTTTTCTCATTAAATACGAACATTGATTTTCCAAAATTAAAAAGTTCTCAATTATGAGTTTGATCACCGTTCGTTATTTCTGCCTTTCTTCATTAAAACAATTTTCGTAAAAGTGTTAGTTCAAATAATATCAACGATCCCAAATTATATATTTTTCATATGGTTCTCGTCTGTGGAATATTATTCACACCAAACTTAGACACGCTTCTTTACTTGAAATACATATCCAAATGTGATAATTATATAGATTAATGGATAGATTGCTAAGAGTAAATGAATTGACTGTCGTTGATACACACTACTTTGGGGTGACACTATGCTTTATCTATTGAACTATATAGCTGTATCTTTCATCATGTCCAAAAGTATATTCAGGAAATTAATAGATTCAACTGATGCTCACATAGCTTATATATTTGATATATATCTAAGCAACATATTTCTATGCTCTGTATAATAATTTTCAATAATTACCTACATGTAACATATTTTATATTAATCTACAATGATAATTGTGTATTTTATTATATTTCAAGGAGATGAACTCGGAAGTTTTTAGAACTTGTTCCAGATCCTTTTGTGTATATCATATATAATAAAATATGTTCAAATCAATTAACTGAATTCTAACGGAAACTAAACTTTTTTGCTATTTTCTTGAATATTGGAAGTATAACTGCAACACAAAATTTGAGAACTCTGGATATTTTACTTTATTCATTTCTTAGATTACATAAATCAAAGCTTCACACAGAAACAGATATCATAAAACAACATACTGGCCAATGTTCTACATTTCACACATTTACAGTATGTCCCCATGGTACACGTTTCACTGTAGATGGAGCAGGTGGGAGGCAGCATCTGCATACCCCATCACTCCAAAGGCGTTTTGTCTAAGCCTCTCCTTCAGCCGCTGAATGTGTTGGTCAAGCCGCTGGTATCTCACAATACCCCCGGCATCCAGTTGAATCATTTTTGCTTCATTGGCAGCCTGCTCTTTTTGAATGATCTGGATGAAGGAAAAGATGTTAGGATGGGGTCGTCGACACATACCATTCAATTTATGATGCCATCCTTCCACTGATTTGGTTGTTCTCGGTCCGTCATTGTCAAAGTGATTCCAGTGGCGGAGATAGCCTTCAACCCAAGTCTCAGTTACATAGTCCTTAAATCTTAGCACATTAGGACTGTCATCCTCATCGTCTTCCAAAGCCTGGAGCACACATCCTCCACACAGATTGCCGGCACCAAGGGAAGAACAGACAGCTGCTTGGCGTACACGTTGATGGAAATCTTCATCCTCCTTAAATAGTACAATTAGTCCACATCTCAGTCTCATCATTAAATACCAAGACTATCAAAATAAACCCCTGTCCAGTTATGTTTTTGATGTCCATCTAGGTATTGAATAATAATATCTGTTTAAATTTCATTAGAAGTGGACAATTTACCAATTTTAAAACTTTATAAAATTTATAAAAAGCAAGAAAAAGAGGAGAAGTTGAAGAACAATATTTAATATACCAGTATATGTCTACTGTGACTTTGTCTTCTATAAAATTACATGTTTAATGGTTGGTTTTATTTCAGTTGGTGTAAAATTCTTTTGTTTTCAAAATTAAATATCTTAATATTTCAAATAATTTTAATTCCGTGGGTGTTTTATTTTATATTTGTTGTGAATTTATTTTTTCTATGAATGATTGTGACGATTGTGTTTGTGTATGGAGAGAGAGAGAGAGAGAGAGAGAGAGAGAGAGAGAGAGAGAGAGAGAGAGAATTAATTCATTATAGTTAACACTGATTTTTATATTTAAAATGATAAATTGTTGATCTTTCATCAAAATAACACACAGACAAGTTCGGGTCTATGACAGTGCAGTTCATCAGACAGTTAAAATGTCATTAGTGAAACAGACTATACCCAGGTAATCACTCATGTGAACCTATCACAATTTTGGCCAGATGGGAATAGAAATTTCAGAATTTCGGCTGGGTGGGAATAAACCAACCAAATCCAGTCTGGAAAATGCAATATACATGTATAATGCATATAAAACCATGCCCCATGGGTGTGCTCGAATACAGCGCGCAGTGATATGACGGAAGCTCACATAAAATTAATGTTCTTAACGTCCTCTGGGAGAAATTAGAAGTAAAATGTGGCTACACCGTTCAAAAGAAAGCACAAGACGGAATATATATATATATATCTTTCAAATAATTGCGCTTTTTGAAAATGCATGTAACATTAGGATTCTGTATATACTAACCAGAAAAAAAAAACTATGAATGAACAGAATGATGTACCCCATCAAGTACTGGATAAAGAAAAAACTCCCTGCTATAAACCACTAGTAAGTCGGAAACACGTGTAATGTTTCAATGTTTCTATACATCAAAAAATTGTGTGACTCTCTTTACTAGTGTTGCATTGCATTGATCCATGGGCAGATCACTCTAAGTACAAAGATACACAAACAATACTGCATCTTTTTTCAGAAAATAATTTCAATTTCAATGCTTTCCTATATATATTTATTTTATTTTTTTGTCAAGAAAAAATTCACTTTTAAGAATCTTATATTTGGTATATTTTAGTGAAGGACAGCTCTCTCTCTCTCTCTCTCTCTCTCTCTCTATATATATATATATATATATATATATATATATATATATTTATATTTATATTCTCTCTGTGTGTGTGTGTGTGTGTGTGTGTGTGTGTGTGTGTGTGTGTGTGTTAATTATCTGATGTGCGCGGTTCTTTATTTATTCAGAATAGAGATGGGACTGGATAATAACTGGAACTTTTATCATATAATATATTTGGTAATAATAATTTCCATATACATCGAATGGCAAGTCTAGGGATTTTCAAAAGTAGGCATAGGTTTTAAAATCAAGCAGAGTGCGATTATGGTGAATGGAAAGATTTTGAAATAACATTATAAATGGTTTCTCTGTCATAAGAAAATGGAATACTTACTCATTATGTTCGTTATTTTACATGTCTAAAACTCTCTGCAAAATACCGAGAAACCCATAAAACGCATCCAACAACGAATATTTCCGTGATCTCTTATCATATAATCTTAAACACATACGATACATTGCACACCGGAAATACAGAATTGAACATCCTCCTTTCACACATACACGCAGCTTCCACTATGATCTACTATGATCAAATCGTGGTCGAAAACTTGGCAAATCGCAAAAGAAACGTGACGTATTCATTTTAAACATGTTCAACGCAAGCAGGATGGCGGCAAATAAGACTCGGGGCAATGTCGTATAAACAGCGTGGAAGCATCGTGTGAGATTTTTATGGTCATAGTGCAGAGCAGCATAGTCAGCAACTTACTCGGGTTATTTTAGCTATGCTTGTATCACCTCCAACGGCATACCCTCTACGTTCATGACGTACTACAAACTACAAGCGTAATATTGTGATAATGTGGTATTTTGGAGTGTTTTTAAACTTAAAATAATCTAAAATAAAGTTTTAATTTACCAATTAGATAATTGTAAATAAATAAAATAAATTAGATATACTTAAATAAAATATATGTACATATTACTAACAAGCTTTGCATGTTTAAGCTACTAACGTATAACAAGAGTTATCTTTCTATAGAATAAGAGTTCTCCTTATTCTTTTATTCATTAAGACCAGTATAGTCAGAGAACTAGTTTGGAGGTCAGTGGTATTCGATTGGTCACTGTAAGTATCCAGGTAATTTTATTGGAAGGTCTTTGGGGTCAAAGTTTTGGAGAGGTTTATTTTGAAAATTTAAAATTACTTTAAAGTCAGCAGTCATTAAGATTTCACATAGTTCGTTACTTTAGTATCAGTAAATTACACTGAATGATATAGAATGAATGCTATGTTGGTAGATATGATAATATCAGCCTTGGTTTAAGGGCATTGAATTATATGTATATTTACACAGTGTGAATGTGTGTATTACTATACACAGGTCTGATGTGCTGTGAATGCATCATAGACTTAGTCCTATTGCCTGAATCCACAATTCGGTAACTATTGCAACTGTTGCAAATATTGTACATTAGCATTGTATATGAGTATGATTGAGATTTTATTATATTCAATCTATCCTTATCTATTTTACTTCAGTAAAGTATGAGATATTTCTTTTACACCAGTGCATAATAAAGATTCAGTGTAATGCATTACGTTTTATTCCGTATGATAAATACCTATAAGAAATTTAGATTTCATCATAATGTGATAATATTAATTAATATTAATATTGTATATTGATTTGTTGTTATATGTTTTGTAGGGTAAAAGAAATAAATATTATATATACTCATCTTCGGGATATCACAAAATATAGAACCCAACGGAAATCTAACTGTGTTGTGTTACTTCGACAATCACGGTTACAATATGATCAGCAACGAAGTATACACTGACATCGTCATACAGTGTTCTAGATCTTGTGTAACATCGTAATATTGTATGTTGTAGCGGCGACGCAGTAAGATCGGCCACTTGTCAACAATTGTCTGCGTGTAATCGTAGCGAAAAGCTTATTAAGAGCCCGTTCGACGTGGAAGTGTGGTAGTCCGGTCGCAATGAACATATTAATTTGTCAGATTGCTTGATTTTAACGCCGAAACGTATTAATGTCAGTCAACTGAAAGTAAATTAAATTGAAATGTTGGCTATCAAATTCCAGTTGGTGAATGGCGTCATCCGTTAATTTGTCATTTGCATCGAAATCTTGAATTATTCGCATATTTTGTGTACTACAACTTTGACTTAATATTATATAACAATTATACTAATATGCCATAATTGCTGGCAGTCCTGGAAGGTAATTAATCATTGATGACTTGTATGACAATTCGATGCAGGAGGCTGGTCACAGTTCGTTATCTTCCCTTTTCGTTTGCTCCTGGTTTCGTCCATTAATAATTGCAGAGGAAAATCCAGTTCCCGTCAATGATATTGTTCCCTAGATGTGCAGTAAGCCAAAATCATCTGGACATCATGTGACGACAGAAACGCGGCTAGAAAGCTTTGGATAAGGAGCTAGGTAGAAGCGAAAATGGTGGTCTTCATATGCTTCATTGTTCCGAGTACTTGCTAACACAGGAAAAGAACTCAGGGGTACGGATTCGAACAAGACGTAGAATTTATGCGCCGAAAAAGATACCTTCGTTTACAGATGACCATCGACATGTTTGGAATGGTGGTCCATGCTGCTTTATTTGGTGACTGTAGGCATAAGTTATATACTACAACTGTAAGTTCTAAATGCATCAAATTTCATCTGCATGACAAAGGAGTGGACTAGATAGGACAAGAGGAGACTGTGGCCCCTTTTAAATTTACCAATTTCTATTCCAGTGCACATGTATATGAATAAAAAATATGTTTTACTTTGAAATGTTTAATATTGGTTACCTAGCATTAAAATAACAACAATCAACTGTTTTTTATATCCTTTAAATTACCTGTAATTACCATACTGTAGACCTACAATGGCTGGTCGTGGTTTGGTTTTTTTCTGAAATAAAAAACGTCTCTCGTGCGTTATTTGGAAAAAAATGTGCTGCTGAATCCGGCCCGTTTACGGTTTTAATTTTGTAAATTGTTTATATAATAACAACTATTTTATTAATTTACAATCTGAGCAAGATTACGAACCCCTAAAAGCTTTATACCGAAAATTATTTTGTATTCAGACAATGCACTGTCCAACTATCGTGGTTCACATTCTTACAGATGTTTTGAAATCAACAAATTCTCAATATTTTCCAAATTGTGCTAAAATTGGAGCGTAACATCTTGCTAAAACAAACAGTTTGGACAACAACAATTCTAATTAGAGTAAGATAAGACAAAAATCAAAAGATCGGATTCATTAACGGTAATCATACATATGGGTAATTTTCAAGGTTTCTGTATCTTGTCCTATCTAGTCGTTTGAAAGTAGAATAACTTATAGATGACATAAAACTAACACAAACGTCAAGTTTCACAAATTTATTGATTAGGAATATTAAAGGTTTGAAAACAGAACTGCCAGCTGAGGATGTCAAGTAAAACAGCTCATAAATATAGCTTTCCCATGATGATTTATCACAAAATGTAGATATAACTATGAAACTATATGAAATATGATTGAAAATCATTGACACTATGACTAAATGGATAGAATGAAGAAAAGGTGAATATAACGAACAGTGATTCAGGTATTCAAGACTACATACATAAAAATCAGAAACAGAACAAATAATAGTCAGTTGTGATTTTAAGATCATCGACTGATAGGCGTCTGTCCTTGTGTGTTCGACAGGGAACACGTCTATTTTCATTCACGTGGTAAAATAAACTTTTTACATACTTTGACCCAACTCCGTGACGTCTGCATTGTTGTTGGTGAATCAGTTTCTTCGAAACATGTCGATTTGGAATCTGATAGTTTTTGTCTATCAAAGCCTTTGTTGATTCCATCATCACTGCCAAGATCGTTTGTAAACCTGTCCGTTTATTATGCATGTTTTCGTTTGTAAACCTGTCCGTTTATTATGCATGTTTTCGTTTGTAAACCTGTCCGTTTATTATGCATGTTTTCGTTTGTAAACCTGTCCGTTTATTATGCATGTTTTCGTTTGTAAACCTGTCCGTTTATTATGCATGTTTTCGTTTGTAAACCTGTCCGTTTATTATGCATGTTTTCGTTTGTAAACCTGTCCGTTTATTATGCATGTTTTCGTTTGTAAACCTGTCCGTTTATTATGCATGTTTTCGTTTGTAAACCTGTCCGTTTATTATGCATGTTTTCTTCTTCTTATACTTATTCTACGCTTTTTCATCATCAAAATAAAGGAGCCGACATCGAGTTCCTTCCTCTTATTAAATATATATATTGTAAATGTTACCTTTTGCATGTTTTGAAATACATAGTATAGTTTACAATTAATATTACTTTTAATGGGAGTAAGCCCCTGTGTATCATGCTACTTTTAATGGGAGTAAGCCCCTGTGTATCATGCCATTTATATGTGCACAGTGTATTTTCCGGGAACGAATGCGAAATTCAGTTCAAATACTAAAATGTCATAAAAATTAATGCGGTACCGGCAGGTCCGCGGGACGGCAGTGATTGTGGTATTACCTATGGCTGAAATTTCCTTATAGCGGGTTTTTTTGTTGTTTTTTTTTTTGGTTATAGTTTTTTTTTTATTTTTGTTTGTTTGTTTGTTTTTTGGGGGTTTTTTTGTTTTGTTTTGTTTGTTTTGTTTTTTTTTGTTGTTTTTTTTTTTTGGTTTTTTTTGTTTTTTTTTTTTTGTTTTTTGGTTTTTTTTTATTTTTGTTGTTGTTGTTTTTGTTTTTTGCTTTTGGCAGTTACAGGCTGTATAACAATTAACGTTACTTTTTCGATCAATCGATCAAAAGTTTTTCTGTGAATAGCCTACATTTGAACTCAGCACAATGAGTTCAGATAAAAAATTGAAATTCAGATGGCAATTTTATAAATATTCATTTACAACGTTGTTTCTAAGAATTGTGTACAAATTATGACGCATATCAAGTTCATTTCATCCGCCTACTTAAAAGATAACATTACGTTCACAGATAACTGGTTTGTGTGTTGTGCAAGCAATATCATTCCATTGTCCCCCAAAACCGGTAGAGGATACGATGCAATTTTCGTATTCATTATCTGGACGTGAAGGATACCAGTTTGTATAGTTCGCATTTTCTTTGCTCCCCAACCAGAAAACCGTCCCAGTGTTATCGACATCTTGCCCGTTCATCCAGTATTCGTCCGGTGCTCCATAAATGTCTTTAGCTACACATATAATTGAAAAACAATGCAAATACATTAATTTTCTTTTTGCAAATGTCTGAAGCATATTAATCCAAAGCTAAATTGATCTAGTCTGTTCCAGATTTCTTTTGAATAAATTCTGTGATACATGTAGTTTCGAAACTTATTATGAACTCACTGGATATAATGAATTACTATTATAATGAATAAGAATTGTTCGTCCCAGGCATTTTGGTACAAGCGTGTTTACAGTGTTACTCGGTAATCTTGAACAGTCAACACTGTTTGCACAAATCTCATTTGTTCACTGAAAGACGTCGTGTATATGCATGTACAAGGCATTAGAAAGCGGATAATTAAGAAATACTGCGTGGACATAGACAATGTAAACGAATACCATATCAAGTTCTATCTGGTCGGAAATGCCCATGAATTCAATTTTATTGACGTCAGCAGCTCTTGTTTACAATTGTATATTTTGAAAATGTGATTATCATGGTGTTAATAACAATATAAAAAGCCGTGGTTCATTATACCAACTTTCAGATATACATGTATATGAGACAATATCAAAAATATCCTAGACGTTGAACGTTTTTTCACCATCGGTGATACAGGAATTAGACATAAACAACTCGCGAATATAATTTGAAATATTTCACATAATGGGGCAGACACAGTAGAAATTCTTCTGCTATATACATGCAAGTTCATTTATATTTCATAAATCACGAAGTTTAGAAGTTGTTGGGTCTGTAAATATATTGCATACCTTTGTAGTTTAATATCGCATTCTGTATATAGTAAATTTTATTGCGCAAATAAACTTTGATCTGTGATTTGAAATGCAAAATAATAATAATAATAATATCCATAGGAAAGATTTTTTTTTACTCTACACTTTTATATAAGATGAGAATTTACGTCATAATGTTTATTATTTAACCCCTTAGCAGCGAATTTGTTTCCATTTATTATGTTCAACGCACACAACAGGACCATACTAGTAAAAATAATATATGACATCATATATATACAATAGTGAGAACTTACTCAATTCAACCATCCAGTCATTTTCCTCTTGAGAGTTGATTTCGACGATGTAAGATGTATGGTTCAACGACGAACAGAATTCCTTTAAAACAGTCAATTGGTTCATGTTTTCAATATTCATTTCCAATTCATTAAGCAAGTCATTCATTCTAAAAATGTATTCGGTTTTATTTTCGATGACATAATTATGAAATATATTGTCAAAGAAAAAGAGAAACTTGCAAGAATACTGCATGGTCAATCAATCACATAATTTTGAAATAATTCGAAACTTATATTGGTTTATTTCCTTATTTTTCACCGACTTATTGTACAGTATCATGTATAGCTATTGCATAGTTTTAAGAAATCAATTTCTTTTTTTGAAAATAAATACAAAAAGGTATGAACTGCTACGCTTTCTGCTACCATACAAATGTTATTCATGAAGCGCGTTAGAGTTTCGTGAAAGTATGCCGGTGTCCATTCTCTTGTGTATTGTCAAAAAGGAAATTCATTTGTTATCTTATATTCTACTCTCATTCCTATCGCAATCCCAGCCATTAAAGTAGACGTACTATGTTTATTAAGGTCCATACACATTGCTCACATCTGTTGTGCATTGTGATAAAATGGCTGTCACTGCAATTAAAAGCAAACATTGGAAATGTAAGTTTGTAAGAAATTAGCATGTTCTGAAAAACGTGAACAGAAGAAGGCGGTGCGATTGAGAACGTGCTTCCATCTTTTTGTATTCATTTGCTGTAAATAATCAGATTTGTTCACAATGATGTTTAATTTAAATATTTACATTTCCAAAGTTTTTACCTTCGATATCTTTACAAAGTGTGATGATGGACATTTCCTCATTGATGCACTGCATTAATAATGCTTGTATGACTACAGGACTACTTGATGAATATAGCATATCTGTTTTAACGGCCGAGAATTCCGAAAGAAATGAAAGTAGAATGTAGATATATGAAATATATTTCATGTTAAAAAATATAGGAGGTTATGTACTGCAACACTTCACACAGGCATACTTGAAATATGCCGACGTGAAGTGTCGCAATCACACCTCATATATATTTTTTAGAAAAAATTATTTCTTAAAGAGGCACTACAGCTCATTTTGCACATTTTAATCGATCGCCTTTTAAAACACATATCGATAAAATAATAAAAATCATAACAATACTGACAATTTTGAACATCAGGAATGCATTAATTTGCTCTCAACTGCGCTTTAAAAATCATCTGAAATTCAATGGTTTCTTCTCTCTGACTCGGACATTATACATCACGTGATTCAGTATAACACATGTGTTGTGTAAAATCTTATTTAAATACCCCTTAAAAGGGTCCATACTTGCTTCTTGTGTATGGGATTATTTCCTGCCTCTTTTAATTAAGTAATTATAAATCATTATTGTAACAGAAATCCTTACATGTTCTTATAACTAAATAATGTTTATTTAAAAGCACGCCACGTGTTTTGATAAAAATAGCACTTACTTTTAAAGCCCTGCGTGTGTCTCGTAGCTACATGGTCATAATGATATACCCAGGTAAATTCTAGTGTGTGTATGTGCTGTATTTCGTTCTAATTAGACCTTTTCTCGCATAATCTGTCAAAATGCTGGGTTTAGCCATTGTACGCTTCCTCTCACTTGATTGTTTACCCTCCGTGCGCATGCGTCCGAAGACCGAAAGAGGAAGTCTCATTGTTGATAAAACGAGGCCTTCAAAAACTATTAATATTTGCATTTAGACGAGAATTTTCAACTTTAGAGATTTGTTATTTTTGCAAAGTTTATACATTCAAGTCATTTTACGATTTTGGAGCAAAATGAGCTGTAGTGTCTATTTAACAAAGATCAATATTTAGGGATTATCATTTTCCATGAACATTATTCATAGCTTGAGATAAAAGTATTCATGAAGATCATTAAATGATGAAAAAAAAATATTTGGTATAAACACCCACGTAGCATAGTATTCATAATATATGATTATAGTATATCATAGCAAACTTAAAATTAATATTGTTATTTGTGGCCTTAGGTTTAGATGAAATCAGTGTAGAGTTGTATTACCTGTGCAGCGGTAAAGTTTCTGGGGTTTCTGTCCAATTTATACAGGTGACCTTTAAAATTGTGCCACTGGTTGAAGTTTTCTGAACAAAAAGTAGAAAATTACAAACAACATATTTGTATTTTCTATAGGGATTACGAGATTAATACTGTTAGTTATCTTAGCCTTTTCATTCTATCATTTAATGTTTGCACACATAAATAGAGGCACATTGGTGATAGTTTGATATTCTTTATTATAAAAATCAATCCATAAGTTAACAGCTAAATCATGTTGAAGTCGTCGCCTTCTTGACACTGCAGTGTTCTTGCTCAACCTTTAGTTTTTATTTCTGTTTAGAGTCTACATTCCATGTTATGTTTCTGGTGTAATTCATAAATACTTCATTCACTGGGAGTTTCGTTTATCTTTCACCATTATATATACCGTAGATTAACTTAAAATAAAAGGCAAATTTAAAGAAAAACTTCAACAGGAAAATATTTCAACAAAGGTTGCATTCATATGAAATTTATCTCAATTCTGAAAATAACCGAGAATTTGTTGTGTGTGAATAAAGCATACTAAATCTTAAATTTTACATAATATATTAAGATTTTACATCATCATATCATTAAAAAATGCCAGGTCTTTCAGAATCTAAAACAAATTATGTAGCAGTGCAGAGATCGACCCCCGCTCGCACCATGGCCACGTCCGACCTAAGACGAAAAAAAAAACAATTAGTGACTGCTGCTTTGCTTAGCATGTAGAAGTGAGAGTCGCGGTTCTTTCGACCTTGGACACCGAGGTCACGATAGGCGCAACAATAAAGAACCCTCATTCCCATGGTCCTGAGTGCCATGAATAGGTCCGAACAAATCAGAGTAAGACTGGTTGAAGTGTACCTGTCATGGAACTTCTATGGATACACTCGGGAATGAATACAATGGATTTCTTTGGGGAAAAAAACCCTGTATCCCCTTTCACCCAAGGATACCTGTTCTTTCTTCCAAGTTTAGTTACAAATTAAGAAAATGTGAAAAGTTTACAGAGAGACAACGGACAAATTTCAATCCAAAAAAAATACATTTGCTTGAGCGTTTAGCTCATAAAAGCAAACAAGAGAGATAAAAGGATTTTTAAGAAAATAAACGTGTTTCACTCATTTCATCTTCAAATAATCAAAAATAATTTTTATTGCTGAATTTATCGCGAATTAATTTTCACCAAATGACTTACGCTTTTTGAATTCATAATATATCCATTCCCGTGAATCTTGTTTTCCACTGATATCATTAGGACCCAAACGTGCTGAAACCATTTGACAAGACAAATTACCTGCATTGTAGAATACAGATTTGCAATTTATGCTACTTCTACAAAATGTTGCACAATGCAGTAGACTCTTGAAACTCAGTGTTGTCAAAGTTTTCGTCGGTACGGCTTTTGTATTATCATATTGTGGATTTCTAGACATAGAACCCGTTAATATTTCTGCATGGACGACAAAAAGGCTTAAAATAATGGAGAATATTGCAAACGTTTTCATTTTCGACACGGGAAAACAATTGCACTGACTCATCGTATTAGTAGCGACAACTACGTAGTGATGGAACATTAAAAACCATAGTAAATCTAAGAAAATCGTCCAATCATTTCATAGTTATTTATAAAGACTCCCACACCTTTATTCTGGGTTTGTACTACCTATGGGGATCAGTTGCCTCTTTTGAATAGGCTTGCTATACACAACGCGGCGGCCAATGAAGACAAACATGAACAATCTATAGTTACATGTTTTAGCGGATTAATTAATTGAAGTTGAGTTATATCACAATGGTCGGATCATGGAGTAGATATAATAGTTACCCCGTGAGGACCCGGCTTAGAATAGGTTCTCGGTACCCCCTTGCTTGTCGTAAGAGGCGACTAAATGGGACGGTCCTTAGGATGAGACCGCAAAAACCGAGGTCCTGTGTCACAGCAGGTGTGCCACAATAAAGAGCCCTCCCTGCTCAAAAGTCTTGAGCGCCGAGCATAAGCCTAAATTTTGTAGCCCTTCACCGGCAATGGTGACGTCTCCGTATGGATGAAGGATTCTCGAGCGGGACGTTAAACAATATATAATCAATCAATCATATAAAAGTTATATACTGAGGTATATGGATTCTAGATCAGAATGAATTTAACATTACTAGCCTGTTACAATTTAAGAATGCGTTTTTCGGATTTCTTTTCCTCTTGCAACCTAATACCTGATAGTTCGCAGTCCAGAATCGGTATTTCAATGCCATATGGTCATGCAAATACAAATGTTAATTTAGTACTCATCAATATAATGTATTAAATTAACATATTTATTTCAGATTGAAAAACAAAAAATAAAATTTCCGAGGGGAGTCCAAACTTCTGTCCCCTTCTGGTTTCGTTAGTCGATTTGATCACATTTGTAAACACTAGGAAGATATTATTGCAAGGTCCGTCACTCTGGTTAATATTCAAGGTCACTGTGGCACCTCTCCCCGTCATTACAACAGTATTGTATGTGATACATGGGTAATTCTGATAGATTAACTGCATAAACAACGCCCATTGCCATTAGCTCCTATATCGATTTTTAAACCAGTAATGAGTTGTTTTGAAGATGGAATTTCTTCTTTATTGCTTAAATATCAATAATTCATAAAACTATGAAGCCCTCGAGCAATTTGACGTACAACAAACTGTTATATTAATCTATCATTATCACGTTATTAACGTTGATGTACCATTAAATTTTTCAAAGGATTTATTACTTAATAAACATATTAAATATTGATGTGTGAAACCACTTCATTAGGTAATGTGAAAAATTAAAGCCTTTACAAAAGCTTTATCATTTGAGATTTACCCATAATGCGACAGCGCAGTTGCTACTGGAGAGTGCTTTGTAGCTTTGGCCTTGTATATACTTTGAAGTAGGACAGGCGACGAATGTAAGCTGAGATTCATTAAATTTAGAGAATGTTAGAAAATAAAGGGGTGGGCATTTTCTTATATGTCCACTAACTCGCACGTCTCATATCATAACATTTGAAACGGCTTATCCTCAATACTCCAAGAAATTTTACAAACAATGTAAACTTTGAAAATAACATGTAAGGAATATATTATGAAAATAAAGTGATGAACCTCATAAATCTAATAAAGAATTCAAAATTAAGAGTAGGCCAAACACGAAACACTGGACACGCCAAAGGTAGGATTAGGTGCCTAGGTTGGTTGGTTGTACCGCTCTAGAATTTTTCAGGCATAGAGACGTCACCATTGCTGGTGAAGGGCTGCAAAATTTAGGCCTATGGTCGGCGCTTGCGACCTTTGAGCAGGGAAGGATTTTTATCGTGCCACATGTGCTGTAACAAAGAGCCTCGGTGTTTACGGTCTCATCCGAATCACTGACCCATTTAGTTGAATCTTACAACAAGCAAGGGTTACTGAGGACCTATTCTAACCCGGATCCCCACGGGTAAGGTGTCTGGAGTAGTAGGAAGCATCCCCTGTTGACCATCCATGCCCACCGTGTGTCTTACCTCTTGATCAGATCAATAGAATAGTTTGTAGTCAAAATCAATGTGTAAAGAAAAAGAGAGGGCTAAGATAACTAACAGTATTCAATCTCGTAATTCCTATAGAAAATACAAATCAGGGAGATGAGCAAACACGGACCCCTCGACCTACCAGAGGTGAGATCAGGTGCTCGAGAGGAATAAGCATGTTGATCGGTCACACCCGCCGTAAGCCATATATATTGATTAGGTAAATGGTGTAATTCGCAGTCAGAATCAGTGTGCCAAGAGCATAAAATTCGCGAATGCTGACTTTAGACGAGACAGTACAAACCCCTGTAATATCAACTTGTTTGTCAGTAGCCTGCCTTCATATGCAGAACAAGCTCTAACGTATCAAATCAGTTGGGACATATAAACATCATAAGCAGGTGATAATGGAATATTGCCACATAGATAAGGGAAGTAGACGATCGAGAAATTGAAAGCATCCCGTTTACCATACAGTTGAGTTGTTAGTTTGCCACAGCATCTATTTTCAGCACAATATCTAGAAAGAACGGTTTGACAACTGGTATGAAACACGTCTGACAATATTTGACAAATGATAGGTTACATTGTTAAATAAGATAGTTATAATGACCATAGAATTTGCGAAATTACAGGAGACCTCCTAATGTGAATAAACAGAATTATGGAACAGACAGTCATCTGACGTCCGTTGTCGCATGCCTAGTTTACGTTCTAGCCGGAAACTTGAATCATAATTTGGATTCCAGGTTGCACTATTTTTTTTCTGGCCAAGATTTCAATCTGTGAACAGCGAACTTGTCCTTTTTCAAGGCGTTACCACCAATCTAACGTCGGGAAATTGTATAACTGTTCAAAAAAAAAATGAAAGAAGAGAATAAGGAAAAAGTCAAAGTCGTCCCTAGATATGAAGTGGCAGTATCTGAGATACTTATTAGTGTATACACAGTTATAAAGCCTATCACTCATCCTAAGAGGAGTAAACATTTCCTCCTACGTAACTGATACACATCTGGTATTTCCACTTATAGGACTTGTGCGACTGATGACTGTTAGTTCTCTTCTCATTTTGTTGAATTATTGATTCATCGCGCTAAATAACAGACAAGACTTTCTGATAGACAGTTGATTCTTCAATAAAAATGGAAAAAGGAAATATTCATATTATAGTGATCAGTCATCCAAAAATTATTTTGTTATACCCCACTCTGAATTCAGGGCCAAGTACACTGAAGTTGAAATTAAAAAAAATGCTGGAGTCCCTCATTGATAATATCTTTGTAGTTTTTGATGATCGGGTTTTCCAACAATCTGTTGGAATTCCCATGGGCACGATTTGTGCTCCTTTGTTAGCTGACTTTTTTTATATTCTTATGAGGCAGAAATTATTGAAAAGCTTCTACTTGAGAAGGAAAAATCTCTTGCACTCAACTCAAGAATTAGATATATCGACGACGTTTTATTTATTAACAAAAATTATTTTCATTCATATGTCGATTCGATATATCCTAGCGAACTTGAAATAAAAGATACCACAGGGTTTCCAATTTACTTCATTCTTAGATATTTTATCAGATATAGATGATAACGGCGAATTACAATTCAGCTTATGGAAAACGGATTGCCTTCAATTTCTCCATCGTCAAATTTCCATATCTATGTAGCAATATTCCATTGTCAGCTGCATATGGTGCGTATGTCTTTTAACTGATTCGATACGCAAAAACTTTTAAATACAGGCATCCTATTGACAAATAAGTTGATGTTACAGGGGTTTCAACATTCTCGTTCAAAGTCAACATTCCTCAAATTCTATGATCGTTATAGCAATCTAATTTACCAATATAACCTGTTATTGGATAAAATGTTGTCCAACATGTTTCATACCAATTAATGCCGATCTTTGCACACCGATTTCGACTACGAATTACTCCATTTACCCAATCAAGATATAGGGCTCAAGGCAGGTATGACCTGTCAACAGGGGATGCATATCTTCACCTTTTCATATTTGCTGTCTATTAATCTGTGCATGCAAAATACCGCACTACTTTAAATATATCAACAAATTGAAAAACACATTTTGAAAGGATAGGATGGGTAGGACATGTGCACTTACATTTCATAATAATCGTGAAGCCTAGTAAAACGTACTTTAAGATTATGCTCTTGTAAGAACATATACTCTGCAAAAAAAGAAACGCATAATGGATTTTTTAAGATTTTAGTAGATGTATTTTGGATTATGATTTTACAATAAAAAATGTAGATATTCACTAGAATTGTTTCAATTGAAAAAAATTACAGTCCAAACCTTAGATATTGGTGAAAAAAAAGTCAGATCATCACAGTTAAGAACACTTCCTGTCACGTTTAAGTTAGTACCGTGTATGACCACCTCGAGCTGCCAACACAGTTCTGCATCTCCTTGGCATAGAGTCAATCAATGTTCTTACGTTATTGCGTGGAATTGTTCGCCATTCCTGTTGTAACATTTGACGGAGCTGATCGAGGGTCTGAGGCGGAGGTTGGCGCAGGCGCACACGTTTATCCAGTTGGTCCCATAAGTGTTCAATCGGATTCAAATCCGGTGATTTGGAAGGCCATGGTAGCACATTAATGTTGTTCTGCTGAAGGTAGTCAATTGTTAAGCGGGCTGTGTGAGGCCTAGCATTGTCATGTTGGAATAACTCCCTCTGTCGGTCAATTACGCGCATAAGGTGAGGTTGGAGAATTTCGTCTCTGTACCTTTGAGCCGTTAAATTGCCCGGGACATGTACCAGTTCTGTTTTACGGTCATTAGAGATCGCCGCCCACATCATGACGCTACCTCCACCGAAGCTATCCACTTCTTGGACACACGAGGAAGAGAAACGTTCATTCCTGCGCCGGTATACACGGATTCTTCCATCACGTTTCTGTAGCACAAAACGGGACTCATCGCTGAACCAGATTCTACGCCAGTTGCGGAATGTCCAGCCCCTCAATCTGTTGCACCATCGGACTCTTTCTCGTCTGTGTAACGGTGTCAAAACTGCTCCAAAATACGGTCTTCTGGGTGTAATGCCATATTGTCGAAGTCGGTTGCGGACTGTCTGCGAGCTGATTCTTCTCAATCCAGGTATTCCGACTGCAGTAGCTGTTGCAGCAACGGTTCGATTCCGTAGATGAAAGACCCGGATGTAGCGATCTTGTCCAGGAGTCGTAATGCGAGGTCGCCCACTCCTCGGTCGGTCATTAGTAGAGCCAGTCTGCTGGAATCTGTTCCACAGCCGAGAAATTGTGCTCTGATTTACGTTTTCAGTTCGTGCAATCTCACTTTGGGATACTCCGGCCTGGAGACGGCCAATGACGATATTTCGAGTAGCAGGGTCCAACCTTGGCATGGCAGCATTTTAACGTTATGATGAATTCAAGCTTCAAACTTCGTCCTTTTATACGCTTTAATGTAGTGGTTGAATTAAGCACAAAGTTCTCGTGAAAAACGTAAGCCAAATTCCATGGCGATAGAGGTGATGTGCAATTTTAGAGAGTCGCCGAGCTAATTTGGCAGAGAGCCAAATCAAATGAACAGACCTTTAAAGTTTCATACTTACCTGTAAAAAATCAATTACTCAATTGACCATTTCAGTTTACCTGGTAAAATACATAATTTGCATTTTTAAAATTTCAAAAGGGCTATGCGTTTCTTTTTTTGCAGAGTATATAATCATGAATATCAATGCAAGTACTTAAAAACCATAAGGCTGCCACAAATTACAGCAGATCTAGAGTTTTGAAAGAGAATATTTTTCCCGTTCTCTTTTTATATTCTATAAATTTTGCTTTGGAAAACATATTTAGCACACGTTTACCTATGCACCATTTTTCTCCAAAGTTTCAGCTGATACAGGTGTACAAAATAAGTTTGAGAGATAGGCGATGTAGTGTTCTATATTTTCTGAAGCAATGAATGCTGAACATTTATCCATTTTGGCCAACATTGAGGAAAATCGGAATTTCCATAACCCCTGTAATCTTCCTGTGCACTTAGAATATTTTATATGAGATAGACATGATCTGGGTTACTAAACAATTATAAAATTATTCAATGTAACATCTCAAGGAGGAGGATATTTGGCTCGTATCCTACCCTGGGCTTTAAAGTAGTATTCAGTTTGGCTTTTCCACTTTTCACTTATCTACATTTTATTATTTCTTTCACACTGAATATTTAAATAATATTCTTTTCCCAAAAGAAGGCTTGACAAAATTCGAATTTTATTTCCAAACAATTTTTCGTAAAGTTTGTCATATACATATAATATATGTAATCTTTTTATTATTATTACAAATGACGTAAATGCACTTTCATGTGTTTACCCATTTTCCCCATAATAATACGTCAATAAGATGAACGTCGGATTTCAATGATTGGATTAAAATCATTGTACTGCCAGAGTTTATATTTAAAGTCTAACAGTACGGAATTAGACTAGTAAACTTACACGGCAAGATATACACCGCAGAGAATTTATGTTAATAAAATGGCTAAGTAACGAACAGTACTCAATCTCGCAATTCCTATAGAAACTACAAATCAGAAAGATGGGCAAGCACAGATCGCTGGACATACCAGAGGTAAGATCAGATGCCTAGGAGTAAGCATGCCCTGTCGACCGGTCACACTCGCCTTAGGCCCTATATCTTGATTAGATAAACGGATAATCTGCAGACAGAATCAGTGTACCAAGAACCGTTTAACAATTGGTATGAAACACGTCAGGCAGCATATTACCTAATGGAAGGTTGTGCTTGCAATCAAGATCGTTAAAACGATCATAGAATTTGCGAAATGTTGACTTTAAACACGACTGTACAAGTCCCTTAACACCATCGTGTTTGTCAGTAGTAGCCTGCCTCGATTTAAAAACTTATAATAAGAACATTATATTGTGTGCTGAAGTTGCCCTGCTATCATGCGAGTATACCCTCTCTCTCTATATATAGAGGTAATATCTCTTCATGCACAAGGTCAATAACAAATGGAAATAAAGTCCATTCTATAGCTGAATTGTTAAAACGATGACGTGAACAAAACTTTTAGCTGCAATGGCGAAAAAAATTCGTATAACAATGTATATATATATATATATATATATATATATATATATATACATGGAAAAGAATATTCCTCTTCCTTCCTTTGCAAACAAATTGCAGGGAAAGTAAATATTAAACAAAATACCTCATGCCATGAAGTCATTCAATAAATCTGTTCTTAATGTGTGCCAAAAAAGGGAGTATTGACAGTAACCAATAATAACCACATCAAAGAATTTCAGATGAATATTGAGCATAAAAAATACACTGTAAGTATTAAAAAGATGTTACAATGCCCAGTTACAATATCGATATTTGCCAAGACGAAACAATTTCTGTAACAAAAAAACCCATAAAATTCAATTGCTTAAAATACATGTATTATTAACACGTGCCAAGTAAACGTTTTGAAATGGTACTTCTAATAATAACTATAATGCTGAATTATCATATATATCGAATTTTCTGGTATATATTTTCTTTTTAAATTTTTCTAATACTAGTACTTTTATATGATTTGCTTACTAGTTGCAGTAAATTTCTTTTTGTAAGTCAATTCCTATAATCCGTTGTTAGAAATATGAGGATAAAGTATCGAGTGTCCGATTATATGTTATTTAGTGTACAACACAAATTTAGTGTACAGAAGAAAAACGAAACATACTTTTTGGTATCGTTTGTTCTCTCCGCACAACTCCGTTATGTAATTTAATAAAAGTAATATAACATAGAACATTTTCCACATATTTCGTACCTGAGCATCACTGAAGAGACAATGTTTGTCGAAATGCGCATTTGGTGCATCAAAATTAGTACCGTTTATGCTTTATATTACGATCCTCAGTACCCCTTGATGGTCGTAAGAGACGATTAAATGGGGCGGTTGTTCGGATAAGACCGCAAAAACCGAGTTCCCGTGTCACAGCAGGTGTGGCACGAAAAAGATCCCTCCCTACTCAAAGGCTATAAGTGCCGAGCATAGGCCTAAATTATCATCTCTTCATTGGCACTGGTGACGTCTCCATATGAGTGAAAGATTCCCGTTAAACAATACACAAACAAACAATACTACTCACTGCAAAAGGTTTAAGGAATTTATTTAAAGATTTACTGCAACTAGTAAGTAAATTGGTATTGCTTCCTCAACGGCTTCTTCAGCAGGTCGTAGATGTGTTCTAACCTAACTCGATTTTACTGTCTATGGAATAACATAGGCTGGATATGACATCAAATTACTATTCATTTGTGCTAATATTAATTCTGTGTAAATTGCCTGGAATGGATTTGTGCCATGCACCTCCAGGAATTTAAACAATCATGAATCCTGTCAATTTCAGTTACAGATGGTTCTCAATCTACAATTACTCATACATCTGTCCCCTGGGATGACTTGTCGTCTGGTGTCTCTATGAATGTCTTATAAATGCTTAATATATCAAATCAATAGGAATGAAAATGTTCTTGGTCGTGTTTAGGATATTTCCAAACCTAAAAGTGTTTTTGTGATAGTTACTTTGTTTCCTAAGAATCAAATGTTTCAAATTACAATTTAAGTTTCACCCTGATTTTGGACCAAAGTTGGGCCCAAATCATTTATAATGCTTTGATTTTTTTTTAGTGCAGTTGCGAATTTCTTTATCAAAAGTTAATGCAATGGAGTGGTTGATCAAATCCCCATATTCATTAGAACAAATTAAAAGTAATTTTACTGTATTCCTACAACTTTGATTAATCATTCTATATTTCAAGGAAAACAATTTTTCATATTAATGGACAGTAGGAAAGACCGTAAATTGGAATATCAAATTCCAGACTTACACTTTTCCAATTAAGTAGTATGTGACTATTTTGGAACCTCTCTAATAAATATTTATCACCAAGAAAAGTTTCTTTATTTTTAAAATGTGTATATCCACAATCAACTTCTCATTTTTATGTAACAATATTCCATTATCCCTTCGAAATAGTGTTTTTAAATATCTCTAAACTTCTTCAGTATGGAAGAACATGATCAATTTCTAAACCGCGACACGCTACTAACAAATACTTTGATATTACAGGAGTTTTAATAGTCATATTTAGTAAAAGTCGGTATTTTGCAAATCTTATTGTCGTTACATATCTTCTCAAGACGCATTAGATTACAAAAGATAAACTTAAGATAATCTCTTTACATAAGAATATATAATCAATATACTGACGAATTTTAAAAATGCAACACCTACTGTTTTTCACATATAAAAAATTGATGATATTTTTTTCAAACGTATTGCAAAATTCTCCCACTATACAAAGGCCCAATGTTTAAAATCCACTGTTGTACTCGTGCTTATTGCTTACATGGTATGAGTAGCATTCCACAAATTTCCCAGACGCCACTGAAAAGCAGTGAAAGGGTTAAACACCAGTTAGTTAGCAAGTCTGTTATCGATGATAAATGCATTATTAACTGACAAAAAATACAAAGTTAAATAAGGCTGCGTTTAACAGGTTGGGAACACTACTCCTATAGCAATATGTTCTCGCTAAAACGCGATTATACCTTTTCAGCGAGACTAAATATATCCTGTACAACCTAGAAAAACACCCGAGGAGTACGTCTCTTCGTTTTTCACGGGAAAACAAGATGTCTGATACAACTGAATATATATATATATATATATATATATATATATATATATATATAAAATGGTAAATTCTTGGTACCGTGGTAAATAGAAAAAGTTCACGTCAAACACATTTATAAACACATTAGATTATTAATAGATTAGTTTTAGTGTTTATAAATGTGTTTAACGTGATCCAATCTAACCTTTTTCTTACTATATATATATATATTAAAAAAACGCTCACGATATGCATTGGATTACATCGTCCTGTCCTCTCACGCAGCAACTTTTGGCTGTTTTCAATTTCAAATAGACAATTCGCGCTATGTTCCTGCGTGTTGCATTTATTCAGGATTGTACGAAATGCCATTACTTTCAATCTGAACACCAAAACACTCTTTTATGGTAATGTTCATTTTCTCGCTAAAGAGGGTAATCGCGTTTCAGCGAGATTTCACTATAGGGAAGTTTTTCCAACCTGTTTGATTTGTGAAATCAAGCACTCGGTATAGAAGACGCAGGCGTCGGTCAGCTGTGAGAAACTAGAGGTTTTAGCGTTTACTGTTGCATGTTAAGCTGATTAATACGACGACATAACCAGACAGGGTCAATAAATGATCGCCCAAGACCTGGTCGATCATTTGAAATAACACATAGCTAACAAGGTTAACTGGCGTTCATACGGCAAAATCATTTGCGGAATATTTTTACAGCTGTCTCGATGACTGCAGTGCAAACAATTGGACGCCATGGCAGGACATTTCACCCTTGAACAGTTTTTCCAATGTTGAAACGTCATGCGATTATTTGCAGATCTTACAAAGGTTTACAAAGAAAAAGCGAAGATAACGAACAGTGATCAATCTTATAAATCCTATATGGAATATAAATTAGAGTTTAACAAACACGGCCTCTGGACACATCAGAGGTGGAATCATGTACCTAGAAGGAGTAAGCATCCTCTGTCGACCGGTCACATTCGTCATGAGCGCTATATCTCGATCAGGTAAACGGTGTAATTCGCAGTCAGAATCAGTGTGCCAAGAACGAACTAACAAGTCAGAAACACGTCAGACAGCATTTGACTCAATGAAAATAAGATCGTTATAACGACTATAGATTTCGCAAAATGCTGACTTTAAACGAGACTTTGAAAACCCTGTAACGTCAACTTGTTTGTCAGTATCCTTCCTCGATTTAAAATCTTATCATACGCAGAACAAGCTCTTGTGTATCGAATCAGTTGAAAGTTGTTATAAAGCTGAATTGTTAGTTTGTCGTTAACATATATTTTCAATAAAATATCTAATACGAACCTGAAGTGGAAGACTCTGTGTTGGCTTTTATTTCGAGTTCACTAGGATATATCAAATCGACACATGAATGAAAATGATCATTGTTAACACAAAAACTAAGGTAAGGAACAGTACTCAATATTGCAATAGATAAAGCATCATCGATATATCTAGATATTGAGTTGAAGGCCACAGCAAGAGATTTTCTTCTTCTCATGCAGAAGCTTTTGAATAATATTACCATATAAGAGTACAAAAACATGTCACTTAAATCAAATCATCGAAGTTACAGAGGGCAGTGAGCTCGACGCTCAAATTGGATACGAGTCTTATTTTCTGATGAATCAAGATTCTGCATCATTACTGCGGACAGCAGAATACAAGTTTACCGACGTATGCATGAACGCTGCGTAGACCACTGCGTACTCGACGTAGACAAATTTGGTGGAGGTAGCGTCATGGTTTGGGGGCGCGATTATTACAACTTTTCACCCCAAATAGTCATTTTGCATGGAAACTTATAATTAACTGCTCAGTGGTATATAAACGACGTTCTGCACAGTGTGTTAGTGCCATTGATACAGAAGTACAAACAAGGCAACAGATTAGTTTTTTATCAGCAGGGCAATGCGCAATCACACACTGCGAAATTGACACTGATTTTCTTTAAAGAAATGATATCAATGTCGTTGATTTGCCCGCCATGTCACCAGGCCTTAATTCGACTGAACAAACTTGGAAAGAGCTTAGAAGATGTAAGCGCAGCCGCCAGACTCAGCCGTAAAATCCGCAATAACTAGAATTTTTGCCTACCCTACAGCCTTTCACCGCATTTGTAGTCTCTCGGGGAATATCAATGACTTTTTGAATTGACATAATTTATCAAACATTATATATCAGAATTATAATGCATTTCAAATTAAAGAAATAAAAAATAAGACAAATTACCTAATATTGTAATTTTAAAGTCCCTCAATATATATAAGTAAAAGAATAATCATTAAAAGACGAAATATTGTTTTATTTTGTAAAATATGGAACACTTCAAGTATGCCATTCCTCATAAACATGTTGCCAACATACTAGAATAGTTAGAATAGATCCTCAGTACCCCTTGCTTGTCGTATGTGGCGACTAAATGGGGCGGTCCTTCGGATGAGACCCCATAAAACAAGGCCCGTGTCACAGCAGGTGTGGCACGATAAAGATCCCCCCCTGCTCAAAGGTCATAAGCGCCGAGTATAGGCCTAAATTTTGCAGCCCTTCCCCGGCAATGGTGACGTCTCCATGTGAGTAAAAGATTCTCGCGAGGGACAATATATAATCAATCATCTCACGCTAATCGTAATCTTAACCCTAACCCTCGTCACGCGAAGTAAGGACCGGCATACTAGAAACTATCTAAAATATTTACGATTCCCAAATTCTTTAGAATTGTTTCATTTATAATGTTCTTTTAGAAGGGTTAAACATTTTTGTAAAATTGTTTTAAAGTCTCTTCAAACAAGCAGAAGGTTTTTAATTATATCTTATTTCCTGTTAACGTAATTGGGTATTCATATGACAGAGGAACAATTTGTCTAATTAATGTCATGAATGGAATATCAATCAAATTTGTTGGAAAGTCATTTTAATAGAAGTGCAATAGGAGATATCTCAGAACACATGGTGTCAATTAACCTTATATGTAATAAGAGATAGATTGTAGTAGTTGAAATGCGAACAGAGGATAGGCTACGTGAACAAGATGTATGTGTCCTTTGAAATTTCTCGTAGTTTGACGAAACTGAAGCGTACAATATATATTGCAAACAGGGCCAATCCCCTAGTTGATAATGTCTCATGGAAATAATGCAAGCAAAGCAACGCCAATCTAATTTGATGTCTACCTTTTCAAGACAAATTGATGAAAGAGTGTAAGGCCACTTAAAACGAAGATTTCGGGAAATATGTTAAATAACTGCTTATAACCTATCCCGTGTAGCCTCACTCAACAGTTTGTTTGAATTGCTATGGGCTCGAATTGTGTACCTTTGTTAGCTGACCTGTTAATATGAGAAAGAATTTATTTAAAAACTTCTACATGAGAAGAAAAACTATCTTGCTGTGGTCTTCAGATATACCTAAGAAGTTTTATCTATTAACAATAATCTTTTCATTCCTATGTCGATTCCATATGTCCCATGGCCAGTAAGACACCACGGAATCTTGCACATCTGCTTCGTACTTAGATATTTTATTGAGCATAAAACCCAGTTTTATGGCAAGCGGGATGACTTCAGCTTTTCCATATCAACTTTCATTATATTTATGTAGCAATGGTCCATTATTGCCTATATACTCGTTTGATGTTTATGTATCTCAAAAGTTGATCAGTCGACAGGGTATGCATACTCCTCCTAGGCACCTGCACACACTTCTGGTATATCCAGGAATCCGTGTTTGCCCAACTCGTAATTCTGCATTACTTATAGGAGTTAAAAGATTAATCAAAGTTCGTTTTTTATTATCTTCATCATTGTTTTCATCATTATTTTCATCATTATTTTCATTATTATTTTCACCATTGTTTTCATTATTATTTTCATCATTATTTTCATTCGAACCCCGCTCGGGCCGGCCGCGTCAAACCTAAGACGTTAAAATAGGTAGTGATTGCTCCTTCGCCAAGAGCTCGGCATTACGAAGTGAGAGTCACGGGTCTTTCGGATGGGACCTTATAAACGGAGGTCCCGTGTCGCAGCAGGTGTGGCACGTAAAAGAACCCTCACTGCTAAAAGCCATTAGTGCTAAGCATAGGTCTAAATTTGCAGCCCCGTCACCGGTAATGGTGACAGTCGCCGGATAGCTGAAAAATTGCTCAGGCGACTATAAATAAAAAAACAAACAAACAAACATTATTTCAGAATGTTTTTTTTTTCACATGGCTTATGTGTTTTGCATCGTGATAATATTAAATATTCTATAGATAATGATGACGTATTCTGATATCTACCCAGACGTTCATGTTGACGTCGATTGTCTTTTAGAACGTCCCGTCGAGAATTTTTCACTCATAATGAGTGTAGGTGAAGTGCCACAAATTTAGACCTATGCTTAGCGCTCAGGGCCGTTGTAGTGAGGGTTCTTTAACGTGCCAACGCCTGTCGCGACGCGGGTCCTCCGTTATTAAGGTCATATCCAAAAGACCCGTCAAGCGCGGATCTAGAGGAAGGTGGGGGTTGGAGGTGGGGGGTTTGGAATTTCCAACTGAAATAATAATCTTTCACCCTAGCATTGCGTTTAATATTGCTTCATCAACTCTCTCGATCGACCTTTATTCGTTCACTGTAGACAATTTCAAAATTCAAGGTCATGATATAATATGAAAATTACCGTACCGCTTAATATATATATATATATATATATGTGTGTGTGTGTGTGTGTGTGTGTGTGTGTGTGTGTGTGTGTGTGTGTGTGTGTGTACAAACAAACAAATCTCACATCTGAATGCTAAGCGTTTGGCAAAGGAACAATCACTGTTTGTGTTTACGTTTTAGGTTTGACGCGACTATAAATCGAGCGGGAGTCGAACACACGACCCATCGGTTATGAAGCGAACGCTCTAACACTGAGCTGTCGCGACCGGTAGCAGCCAAAAGAAAACAAACATCTTGACAAGCAAAAACAACAGCAACAAAAACAACAACAAAATTCGTAAGTGGGTGATCTTATAATACCTCAGATAAAAATGAATTCCCCATTCTTCACTTTCTTACTCCATGGGGAGAGGGGGGGGGGTGTATTCTTCTCATTGACTATTACTGTTGAAAATGGGGTACTCACACAACATATATTTGATTTGCATTAGAAAATAAAAAAGATAATGGACATTGTAAAACAAAATGGGGGGGGGGGGGGACAGCAACCCAAACCCACCCACTCCCGGCGGATTCTACGTGCCTGTGTTTTGTTTCTTTTCTTTTCTTTTTTTGTCTGGTTTTTCTTTTTTATCATTTCACTTAAAGTACAATTTAGGGGACCTACTAAGTAGGTAGTGAAGTTTTTTCTATACTATTCTAAACTGAAAGAAAAAGATAATAGTGGGCCAAAAGTGGGGGAAATTAACCAGGCCTTCATCCACTCTGGGTACCTCTTTTATTTTGTCATTTCTTCTTATATTGCATTGTTTTGGAATTCATAAAACCTTGATAGTTTAATCGTGAAGAAGATTATAAGTGCAGAGAATAATAATTACCAAATGATATGTTGTTGGAAAGAGCGCCAATATTTTAGATATCCTCTGGGGTTTCGGAACTCTAGATTAACCCGGGAAGAGACCACCAACCTTCCGAAAGTAAACTGGCAAACTTTCTCACATATATCGGCGCGAGCGCGAATCGGACCCGAGCCGACTAGAGGTGAGAGGGTTCGATGTTTTTGAGCGCGAAGCTCTAACCACTCGACCACGAAGGACCCCCACATTTAAAATATACAATGGATAGACAGCTGTTATTAGAGGATTTTGATCATTAAACAAGAATGCCGGAAGTGAAGGGGCACAGAAAGGGTTGGGTTATATAGCCCTTTCATGAGGTCGATCCATAGATATATCGACTTCACAGAAAAGCATATCGACCGAGCACGAAGTGCGAGGTTGATATGCTTTTCTGTGAAGTCGATATATCTATGGATCGACCGATTGAAAGGGCTACATTTGTTATATTATTTTTCAAAGAAAGCTTGACAACATTATTTCGTCTTCATTAATAGTCGCAAAACAACCTTTTACCTCTACGTCTGCTGGCTTCGCTTCCATATTGTTTACATGTAATTAATGACGTGACCCGGAAAGAGAATTTGATTGGTTGAAATGACATACGTCAGCGAATCATATTCATTGTTACACGTAGCAAAATTTCCCCAATCTATTATTAGAAAGTACAGGTCAATCCGAATTTTTTTAATGTTTATAATTAGAAAGACCTCGTCAATCCGCATTTCCATACTTTGACACGTGATATCAAACGAGCCAATGGTGAAGTACATTACAATACATTAAAATAATATTATACAAATATAGCCCTTTCATGAGGTCGATCCATAGATATATCGACTTCACAGAAAAGCATATCGACCGAGCACGAAGTATGAATATATATATATTAATATATATATATATATATATATATATCAGTCGGATAAGTTATTTTTAAAACGTGGATAGTATTCTGTGATAATGACACATGTAGTTAAACTTCCTGAAACATGAAAAAGTGCAAAACGAGACAACGTAAATTGAAGAGAAATATTTATTCATGATTCAAATTTCTTCCTCTGTTTTTATATATAGGTTATAGTGCAATATATAGGTTATAGTGCAATATCTTTGACTCAGACGCCTTTGGCAAATATTTATTGTGTGTGCTTCCAAGTTTTTAATTTCTTGATTTCATTTTTATTAAGTTGAACTGTGAAGCTCATCATAACACGATGAAGATAAATTCACGAATATTTCTAAGAACGAATTGTCTTAATGTAATCGGCAATCTTCAGAATTCACAGAAAAGCATCAGAAACCGTCTTGACGCAAGCGTCAAAGGTAGCAGGCCACAGAAGATGTGAAGAAATAATTTTTTATGTAAAAAAATATTGTTATTACTTCTTTTTATCAGATTGGATTATACCGATAATTTGCATTTGTGCATCACTACATGATGAAAAGTTAATTGTGAAATCTTAAAGCAGGTCTGGGGACATGGAACCCCGTTTTGAGGAAAATACTTAAGGTCCTCCCTGAACTGAATTTAGAAATATCACATTGCCGAATTGAGACAGGTGGACACTCACAGGTAACTGGGCGATACTGTAGACGTATTTAATTTCGTGTTGGGTTAAATTTCGTTACTTTCGTGTCTAGAAGAAACAAGGAAATGAAATCCAACACGAATTTTATTTCAGAAAATATTTATTTTAATGTCAACAATATCTATGTCGCCGCTATTCGTCATCTATTTATACATAATATATATTTCACCAGTACCATAGTAGTCACCACAGCATACCTCATGAGTAGGGTCATCACTTTGTTGTGTTAATTAACTCCATGGAAAAACACACAGGTGTCATAAAAAGTTCAATGTAATTAAGAATGATTATTATCAAAATAGTATCGCTCATTTTAAGCTTTTAAGTGTTGATAATCTCGGCTGAGATTCGTTGTTTGTGATCGCGTAAAAATTGAATTTTATGTTTACAAAGTATGAAAAGTATGAATAATGTCGCTCATTTAGAATCCTCTTTGGCATAGTTTCGTGAGGTTCCGGGTAAGAATAGATCCTCAGTACTCCTTGCTTGTCTTAGGCGGCAACTAAATGGGGCGGTCCTTCGGATGAAACCGCAAAACCCGAGGCCCCGTGTCACAAGTGTGGCACGTTAACCATCCCTCCCTGCTCAAAGGCCATAAGCGCCGAGCATAGGCCTAACTTTTGCAGCCCTTCACAGGCAATGGTTACGTCTCCATATGAGTGAAAATTTCTCGAGAGGGACGTTAAACAATATATAATCAATCATAATCAATCAATAGAACCCGTACTGTCTGTATAAAAGATCACCTTCCTGTCATAACTTTTCTGAAGGAAATGTTATGCATTTAAAGTCATCAAGGAAAATAAGCCAAATCCTAATTCTTAACATCTGAAGGCAAATGAGTATGATGAAACGGTTGGAAAGATCCCACCATTGCATCGTAAAATTTCCGGATAAATTCCCTACCCGATCTTATTGCTTTACAAATGAAATTAAGGCTTCCAACTAATGATTGTAACTCTCTCTCTCTCTCTCTCTCTCTCTCTCTCTCTCTCTCTCTCTCTCTCTCTCTCGGAAGTTAATGATGACCTGATGTAGAGTAACTTTGTCCTGAGGAATTTGAATTATCATTTCAACCGTATCAATGACAAAACCTAAATATTTAACCGGGTGGTAGGGCCTATGCGTTTCTGTATCAGCTAAGGGAATACCCATGTTACTTGCTAACGTAACAAACAGAGACATAAGTAACGCACAGTCCAGATTCCCCTTCCTCTTCCTCCCAATAAAAATAAAATCACCCAGATAATGATCTCAGGTATGAAGCCAAGACTTGTATTCTACTGATCACTGTAAGAATCCCAGATTTTACAATGGAGTAATCCTTAGGTAAACACCTATCTATGTATTATAAACCAACTAATGTAACCCAAAGCAAGTCGGAATCCCCTGGATGAATAGTTAAATGCAGTTTGATGTCAACATTGCCCAACAGAGCCCCCCCCCCCCCCCCCCCTCCCCAATCTTCAACCCAGCAATCATGTCTACCACTATGTCCCATGAAGAATACTGATCTACTGATCTGAGCAGAATTCTTGGACAATAAAATAACACCACGTACATCAGGGTATGATAAATGACTTATCCTCCAAACCCCTACAGATTTAGGGGTCCCGTATTGGGGGGGGGGGGGGTATCGGGACGAAAATTAGGTTGTTCCAAGCATTTGACTGAAGTGGTTGCCGTTTCTATGCTATGTAATCATTCGTACCTTGAGGACAAGTAGAAATGAGATGGGCTCCACTGCATTCAATCAACTAGATAAATAAAACAATGGGATCCAATACAAAGGCCCGGCAAAAATGAAACTGTAACATTTAATATTCCCTGTTTGTTGGGGTAACTTGAACCTCCCACCATAGAAGTTGAACTGAAAGATGACATGTATATAAGCCAGAGTTCATTGTCAGTTTCGTGAGATAACAAGGTTCTGGCATAGTCGAAGTCTAAACTGTTCTTCGTAGGTCTTCTAGCTCATAGAATCGATACCCCCTTGTTGCCCCATGTTTTACATCGTTCATATACTTAAAAAGGTTTTAAAAACCTCTGGGCGAGATGCAGAGTAAATGCTACTGTAAATGATAAGTGCATCAGTCTGCTTTTAATTGAACTGATTTTGACCTTGGCTAGAGAATTTGTCCTAGTGATGAGCTTCCCTTATCATTAAGATAAACTTTCTTGTCCGTGGTATCATTAACCCTTTCTCTACCGGCACTTTTGAGAGATTTTTAAAGGCAAAATGACAGCATCTTCTAGATCAATTTAAAGCAATATCTATCCTGACTTGGGGGTAGCATATGACATTTTCTCGTAATACAATAACTACGTATAATTAGAACCTAAATAAACACTCATTGAAAAGTAAATTTTCTCTACTTTTATAGAATGAATTTACTTTTCCCTATTTCCATATACAAATATATGTAAAATGCCGAACTGTCTAAACATTGAGAAATTACAGCGTTAGAATATGTACATGTGTAGAAACTTTCTATTTTCTTACAATCATGTAAAGGAATTAAAATAATTTTCATATACACTAAAAGTGTGGACAGTATGCTTTCCTAAGGTATACGATATATTGCATTAAAAATAAAATTGAATAAAGCAACACCGAAGGCAAAAATGGCTTGCGGCAATGCATAACGTCATATTTTCACGACAGCACCTTTCATTTCAAATGCCAAAATCTCTTATATGTCTCTATTTACATTATTGAATTTTACATGATTAAAAACTACAAGAGATTCTGTAAAATATGATATATAACTCATATGTCTTATGGCCGTGGTTTCAAAGATTTAAAGGCGCCCCTTTTGCGTTGTCCTGTTTTTACGCGCCACCGGTCAAATTGACCGGTACGGTAGAGAAGGGGTTAAAGGATGTATTGCTTAGGAGCAAGGCAATATCAATGTCATCAGAATTGACTATTTTAGTTCTGATTCTATTGGATATACTGCTTGAGAGATGTGAGTAGACAGATTCGACTAAAAGGGAGGATTCAAAGGAGGCAAATGTAAAGACAGATTAAGTCTAAGTGGACTCATTGTTAATGTTCTGAACTGCATTCGCAAATTGTTGACTGGGGCGACTGGAATCTGGTCATTTCCTGCAGGTTGAAACCCACCCCTTGAGTAGTAATCCCCCCTCCCCTTGTCGGCCTTGGTCAGTTGGTGAGTCTACTGTCACTCTACCTGTCGCCCGACTCACTGATGCTTCCCCCCTTACCCTGAGGGGGTGCAATAACTTTATTGCTATTCCGATTTCCAATTTTTCTGTTGAGCGGCATTCAGATGTCGATTTATATGAAATACATAAGAATAGACAGTGATAACAATATACTATGCTGGTAATTAAGCGATCACAGTACAGCACGCGCGCGTCTGTAGAATATCTAAGTACACAATTCATTACCAATTCATGACTTAAAGCATGGACAAGTAAACGATAGTACAATATCAAAATTACAAAGCAAAATTGCACGATATTCTTTGCAAATATTTCTATGCGTCTGCAACTTTGAAATCTGTAGCCGAAAATAATGCGTATTACAAACCCGACCCTTTATGTACGATATTATAAATCAGATTAGCCATCCGACCTCGACTCACTTAAGTACAGCCTATGCTCAATAGCAATTTTTTCGAAAGATAAAGGCATCTATTTTGTATGCATTAATAGAGGCTATTGATTTTTTGTCTTAAGACATCTCGTTTTTATTTTATCTTGGCACCTATGATAATATTGTCGATATTTCATATAGATTGCTGTTCTTTCATGGAAGAATATTATAATGTCTTTACATCGTATTCAGATGTTACGTTCATTTTCATGTTATTTCATGGCAAACCAGATTCAGTCGCTGAACTGGTTAATGTTGTTCAGAATGCTTTCATTACCAGTTTTATTGATCTCACTGATGACTTCTATATATTTCTTTTTAATATCTTTCTTTTCTTAGATAATTTTGTTTTGGAAACGTGTGTACCAGTTTTCTTCATTTCTATCGATATTTTTTCCCTATAAATATCATGATTTTTTATCCCCCCCCCCCCCCCACCTCAGCATTCTTAAATAAATCAAGAATATTTTTTCACTCTCATTCCACATATGCATAGTCTGTTGTGCGAAAACGACTAAGGTAACGAAGAGTACTCGGTCTCTTAATTCCTATAGACAATACAAATCAGAGGGGTGAGAAAAAACGAACCCCTCGACATACCAGAGGTGGGATCAGGTGTCTGGGACGAGTCATCATACCCTGTCGACCAGTCACACCCGCCGTGAGTCCTATATCTTGATCAGGTCAACGGAGTAGCCCGCAATCAGAATCAGTGTGCTAAGAACGGTCTAACAATTGGTAAGAAACACGTCAGACAGCAATTCACTTAATGGAAGGTTATACTGGCAAACTAGATTGTTACAATGACCATATAATTTGCGAAATGATGACATTAGATGAAACTGTACAAACCTCTGTAATATCAAATTGTTGATCTGTAGCCTGCCTCAATTTAAAAATTGATCATATGCAGAATAAGGTTTTGCGTATCGAATCAGTTGGGAGATATAAACACCATATGCAAGTAATAATGGAATATTGCTACATAGATAAAGGATATTGAAAATGGAGAAATTGAAATCATCCCGTTTGTCATAAAGTTGAGTTATTAATTTGCAATCACCATCTATTTTCAATAAAATACATAAATGGGAAGCAGATGTAAGTAAATTCAATTTTAAATGAAGAACTCCTGACATGTTGATTTTATTTCATACAACACCCTGATATGACAATGCGTAAAATCTATATCACCAGAGCATGAGCAAGAGTGGATAAATAATGATAAATAATGATGAAAAACTTTTATTTTCGCAAGTAGATTGAACAAAAAGATAACTCGAGATTTTTTGCTGATTTAAGAATCTTAGGGAATTCTTTTTTAATGGACTCCCCAATCTACCTTCGAATCAGACCTGGAAGTAGAGATACTGGAGGGTGGGGAAGGACCAGGTAAAGTAGGGAGGGACGTATGCCAGGGTCTGGGGAGGTTGACTTATGGACACACCAGGCGAGGTGGACACATCAAGTAGGGAAATGTCTTTCAGCATGCCAGAAATGCTTGTCCGATTGCTCTTTTTGTATCTGAATATATTAGCATGAAAATGTGTTTGATAATAACTACATTGATTTTTCTTAGATTGTTGTTATTGACTTACCAAACAAATGTATTAATGATTGATTGATTATACATTGTTTAACGTCCCAAACAAATGTAATAATTTCATTTAATCAATATTTTATTCACAAATAATCACAGGAGTTGTTGAAGCTAAATAGTTTCCCGACCTGTACATATAGCAGTGCTATTTAAGAGTTAAGTTAATCAATACTCTGTTCACTTGGATGAATATTAAATTCTTCAATGCTTATCATTTTCTAGAAGAATTTTGAATCAAAAAATTGAAATTCATGTTTCATTGCGATGAATATTTTGACAGATCATCTCCTAACTTGATGTTTGAAAAAATGAATATTTACATTTTCAACTTTACATTTCCAAGTTCGGTATATTTCCCATTTCGGAAAATTATCAAAAGTCCCTAGGTAGGTTCGACTCGGAAACATCAAGTCTAGAACTAGAGAATGAAATTTAAAGACGATCAATGTCATTGTATTGTATCATTGTAGAATGTAGCGACGATATCATTTCTATTTTCTGAGTTCAAGTACAAACCCTGCATTGTGCGAGAATTGAATTGGATTTAATCCCGGGCTCGAATTCTCACTGTAAACTGTAAAGTCTCATATCTCAAGACGAAAGTAAACAAAATTTTCGAAATACAAGCGCTCTATGTAGACTAGATTTACAAATAGATGATTTGTTAATGAGGATTATTATGGAAATGAATTTTGTTAAATCTGCTCGCAAACTCACTTAACCAGACATATGTTTGTATATCGTCTGTGCAAGCAATGCAACATCTTTTTTAAATCAAAAGATTAGATTGTCCCACTTGACTAAGTTATTTCCTGTGACAAACACCTCTGTTTAATTGTTATCTTTTTATTTTGATATTTCATTTTCCCATTTATCCAATACAGCTTTCGTTTTGGTATTCCTTTTGTAAAGTTGATCAGAAGGAATGTGGGAAGAGGATCTAATTTTGATTCGTGCAGATTTCCCTGAAATATACCTAAATTTTATCTTCAATGAATTTAACATCTAGGTGTGGGATATTTGAGTGATGAAGACGTTTTCGTCTAGTTTGACGGTGTTAGTGTCTGTGTAGTTGCCTCCTCTCGCTTCCAGCCCTAACCACTGGCTATTAGAAAAGTGAAAATGGAGCAGTATCCAAACCTTTTTCTACAAATACATGGGCTCTCCACAGCAATCACTACGCGATGCCTCTACGTGAAAACAAGTACATGTAGATACTAGACATCATTCAGCCCCAGACTGACTTCGCAAGGGTTAAATGGCAATTGGCAGCACAAGGCTGGCAACAGGAGAGACAATTTTGTATGCAGGAGTAGACCAACAAAGTATAGGGTTGGCGGTAATTATATTACAGGACGTGCAGAAGAGTCCTATGTAATGAAGGCCAGTAAGCACCAGGATCATCGTTACAAGGTTTTATTCGGCATACAGGAAAGTGACAGTAATACATGTGCATGCATCAACGAATGAGGCCGAGGAAAGAGACAAATTGCAAATCACGATATATCAGTGCAACAGGACTCATGTATTGCTGTTGAGCGACTTCAACGTTAAGGTCTGCGCAGACAACAGAGATAGTGTGCATTATGGAAAGGCATGGAGTGGGTGAGATCAATGACAATAGTAAGAGGCTGTGCGAGTTTGTCAACATAAATAGGATAGTAATCACAGGAACTATATTCTTGCACAAACAGGTCTCCAAGACAACATGGACACCATCAGATAGGAGAACAGGGAACCAGGTAAATCATGTACTGGTATCAGGACAGACGAGGTCATCAGTGCTGGATCCTAGAGCGATGAAGGGTGCTGATGTACGTAGTGAGTACAGCTTAGTTAGGATAACGATGACACTAAATGTGAAGAAAGTAACACGGATAAACAAAGCAAGGGAGGGATATGACCTCAAGAGAATGAAAAGGCTAAGATAACTAACAGTATTCAATCTCGTAATTCCTATAGAAAATATATATCAGAGAGATTAACAAACACGGACCCCTGGTCATACCAGAGGTGGGATCAGGTGCCTAGGAGAAGTAAGCATCCCCTATCTACCGGTCACATCGGCCGTGAGTCTTATATTCCGATCAGGTAAATGGATCAATCCGTAGTCAGAATCAGTGTGCCAAGAACGGCCTAACAATTGGTATGAAACACATCAGACAGCATTTAACTTATTGGTAAGTTGTATTGGCAAACTGGATCGTTATAACGACCCTAAAATTTGCGAAATGCTGACTTTAGACGAGATGTACAAACCTCTGTAATATCAAATTATTTATCAGTGGCCCGCCTCGATTTAAAAACTAACTGATCATAATTCAGAACAAGCTCTTGCGTATCGAATCAGTTGGGAGATATAAACACCATATACAGGTGATGATGGAATATTGCCACATAAAAAAGGGAAGTCGACGATGGAGAAATTGAAATCATCGCGTTTGTCATAAAGTTGAGTTGTTAGTTTGCCGCCGGCATCTATTTTCAGTAAAATATCAAAGTACGAAGCAGACGTGGACGTGGTGTCTTTTATTTCAAGCTGACTGGGATATATCGAATTGACATATGAATGAAAATGATCATTGTTAATAGACAAAACGTCGTCGATATATCTAAATATCAAATTAAAGGCCACCGTAAGACATTTTTTCTTCTCGTGTAGAAGCTATTGAATGAATTCTACTTCATAAGAATATAAAAATAGGTCAGCTAACAAAGGAGCGCAATTCGTGCCCATGAGAATTCCAACAGACTGTAGGAAGACCTAATCACCAAAGACTACGAAAACATTGTCAATGAGGAACTTTAGCATCTTTTTAATATCAACTTCAGAGTACTTGTGCGTGGAGTCAGAGTGGTGTTTAACAAAATAATTTTTGGGATGATCAATCACTAAATATGAATATTTCCTTTTACCATTTGATCATGAAACAACTGTCTATGATGTCAAAAAGTCTAGTCTTTAATTTATCGTGAGGTATGGTCGTGTAAAGAGTTGTAAAATCATAAGTTTTAATGTTGTAAATTCCAGAAAAGTTTTGTGATTTCAAATTTATTAAATGTTCTGTAGAATTTTTAAGAATCCACATTTAATTAACACCACTTTTGGCATATGTAGTGGCACAGTACGTTTGAAGTTTCTCCTTCACAGTAGTTAATATTTTCGTAAAAAACAAAGGTAGGGGCTTGGTTGAACATTTACTGGATCCAGCAATGTATCTTTGTTTGTAAGGGGTTTGTGGAGTTTGGGGATCCAGTATAGGTACGGTAACTCATATTCATCCGCTTCATTTACTGGGATATTAAATGTATTTAAAACTGGAGCATGATTTTGAAGAATTTCATCTTTTGAAAGGGCAGTTGGAGTATATGTGCGATTAATAAATGTCGAATTAATGCCAAGTTTGTTTAGAATGAGAATATAGAGTGGAAGTGAGGAACAGGTACCAAGCACTGACGGAGCAAGAAGGGGTAGAATAAATGAGTGAATCTGCGAAAAAGTGCATATAGAGGCAGCAGATAAGGTGATTGGTAAGACAAAAAAGAACCAGTCATGGATACAGGGGCGTGGAAGAAAACAGAATCACGATGTGTGGTGAAAGTGAAGCTAGCTGGGGAAAGTCAAAGAATGAAGAGAGTGAAGCACGATTACAGAGAAAGGGACACTGAGGTGAAGAGCAGTGCGAGAAATGACAAGAGAACGTAGACGGAAGATCTTGCAGAGAAAGCAGACAGAGCAGTGGAGAATGGAAAGATGGGGTAATTGTATGACTTAACCAGCGTACTGACAGGAAGGATGAGGAAACAGTCAAAGCAAATGAGGGATACTGAGTACAGAGAAGCCAAAGAGAATGGCGAGATGGGTAGAGCATTTCAAGGGAGTGATCAACAGAAAAGAGCCAGAACACTTAGCAGCAGATGAAGAGATAAAAATGATAGAAAGAGCATTGGATTCTGTGCAAGAGAGAGCTTATAGAAAATTTTACAGTTGTTTAGAGTGCCAGAGAGAATGGTCAAGACGATTAAAGAGCTATATACTGGCTTTGAATGTTTCTTGATTGAAGAGGGAGAAATATCATAATGGTTCTAGATTAAAACCGGACTTACGCAGCGATTTGTCATATCATGTTCCTTCTTCCTACTGACAATCGATCATCACACGTAAGTTGAGACCAGTTACAGTCATTGTAAAAACCCCTGTAACATCAACTTCTTCGTGAATAGCCTACCTCATTTTGAAAACTGATTATATGCAGAACATGCTTTTGGGTATCGAATTAGTTTGGAGATATAAACACCTTTTGTTACTTTTATTTCATTTCTAATCTTGCATTAGAAGACTTTTAACATATCCTTTGGAAATTTGATTTCTTTAATTTGTAAACTTCCTTGAAGGCATCTTGAAACAAGTAAAAGGTTGCAATCATGTTAAAACCTTTTAGCATATTTAGTTGTTTGTGTACTAGAGCAACAATATGTATGATTTGTTAATTAGATCTGTTCCAATCATTGGTTTTATAGAGAATCATATCTTAACTATCAATAATGCTGACCACAGAATGATGTAAATAAACATGCATGTAATTAATATATATTGGGGGTTCACAGATTCTGTCGCATCTTCCCCATATACAAAAATCGCATATTCTAAATGACTAAGTAAACACCATTCAATAGTTTCAGAGAAGTTAAAAAGATTTCGAATGTTGTGGATAGCAGTAAATGGAAAGGCTTCACATTGCATCTCCTTCATATAATATAGGTTACCTTAGACTTGGTTTCAGTTCCTTTAACCTTACAAAAACAACATTGGAAAATGGAAATTTACATACATTTTGCAACGAAAGAAAAAATTTTAAACCCAATGTGAAGGCAACATTTCGTCTAAAAGGACATTTTAGTAACAATCTGAACTCTATAGCCTAAAATTTGTATTGAGATGTTGAGAAATTGTAGTAAAAGGGTATGGGGGGGGGGGTTGTTTAAAATGTACAGTAACTACACATATGGCGCTACTCCTTTGGGGTCTCAATTGACACAAATGCACAACTTCAAATTAAACTTACTCTGATGATAATAATGTAAATTCTTTTATTTAGTCAGGATAGCACAGTTAATATCAAAAATGTGGTCAAGTTTCACACACACACACACACACACACACACACACAGATACAGATATATATATATATATATATTTCTAGAAGTTTGAGTACTAGATTTGAATTTTTCCTATATTCTGCCCTGATACAAAGAAAAAGAATTCATTGAATATATATATATATATATATATATATATATATATATGTGTGTGTGTGTCAAATTGGACGGCATTTGATATTAACTGTGCTATCCTGACTAAATAAAAGAATTTAGATCATTATCGTTAGAGTAATTAAGTGAATCCATGTGCATCCTAATATCTGTATACATTTTTTACATATTACAAGTGAAGTTGTTTAATATGGGTTTTATTATGTCACTGGGCTGGCTAATCATGTTGGAATATAAATGTTAAAAAATAACCTCATTTATGTGGTTTAAAAGTGAAAGAACTTTTATTTTTCTAACGGTGTAAATGAAGTCCGGAGTATTAAACTCAAAGTTAGTTTTCTGTGCGTTCTTCACCAGGTAAATAGGTGCTTCAGGTAAATAGGTGCTTCAGGTAAATAGGTGCTTTTAAATCGTGCAAAAGACTACAGTGTCTGTATACTTGTATTAGAATAAAAACAAAACAGAAAGAAGCTAAAAAGAAAAAGACAAAAAAAAGAACGAAAATAAAAAAAATTGCAGTTTTGCAAACTCTTAGTTACTGATTCAATCTCAGTTTAGTATTAATTTATGTCCCTTGTCGTGTAGTTATTGTTCTTTGTTTTAGTTTGTTGTATTATTTTATTTTTCATGTAAAGCGCTTTAGGGTAATTGTCTAGATTAGATAAAGCGCCATATAAGTGTACAGTGGTAATAATAATAATAATAATAATAATAATAATGATAAAAACTTCGATGTTTTTAATTAGAACTAAATTATTATGTAAAATAATTACAACAAATATAAAAAGATATAACAATTTTCCTAACACTGTAAATAAAGCATTGGTCAAACAAAGTTCACGTGATTCGCATGATTCTTCAGTCTCATCTCGGATTAATTATCTCGTTCACACACTATGGGCCTTTGGAAAGTACAAGGCACATCTACCCACACTCCATTATAACCTGTTGATGATACGATGCATACTTCCGAGAGGTATGATGGTTCTCCGGTAAACCAGTTCGTGTAAATCGCATTCGCTCCACTACGGATCCAGGTGAATGAACCAGAGTCGTCGGTATCATATCCATTTAACCAGTATTCATTCGGCTTTCCACAGTGTGTTGTAGCTAAATAAAAAAAAAACAATATTTACATTCACTGTGAGTTTTTCATTTAATTTTTGTTCTTAATTTTATTAAAAGGCTATTTCACTTTACCACCATTCAAATCATTACCAAATATGGAGACAAGACAAGATCAGGTTATTTTCATCCATTACGTTTGAATAACTTGCAGGTCAATAATATTTATATTTTACATATTTAAAAGTATTGATATTTTTAAAAATATACAGATAAATATATTTAGTAAGATGTTATGCTTTGGTTTGTTTAACGGTATATGAAGGTCGCAAACATTGCAGAAAAATGCATAACCCGTGTTAAACAATCCAAGAAATCAAAAATGAATTCCTTTTCAAAGTTTAATTTATTTTTATAATTTTTATACAACGAAATGGCTTGCCCTATCTCCGTCTATCGGTTTTCAAAGTTGTTAAGCAGCAGTCCTTTCAAGAATTATGCAGATGCTGTATTGATGAGAGGGTACAAATCATTGGCGGATGCAGGATTTCCGAAAAGGAGGGCCCACATGTGAAAGTCAATTTCATGTATTAGCCAAAATACTCAGGCATTTTTTTGTGCCAAATTTACTCTCATTATTTTATAAATCTGTGGCTATAAAGGGCGAGTCCTCCGCCAATCCCCCTCTAAAGTAGCCACTGCAAATGAAAAATATTCTTCCCGAATGCTCAAATATAATGGTAACCGTTTCGCATGCGCAAGATAATTACTTAAAAGACAAATAATCAAAGAACTTTATATGATTTTTATCATCATTATTATTTCTATGCGCAGGAGGTACATCAAAAATTATTTTGATTTTCAAGATACACATCCGTTGTATTGTAAAATATTAGAAATGATTATTTGTCAGCTATCTTGGGACAAATAATGTAGTTTTGTATAATTCTTAGGTAGTCTGCTAGTAGATATTAATATAAACTTACTAAGAGACATAAGCCAGTCGTTTTCGCCTTCTGATTCCACTTCTATGACGTACGCACTGGGTGACAATGACTGACAAAATGCCTAATGAGACCAAAAAAAAATTCTGATAATTCTTTTGTTGTTGTTGTTGTTGTTGATGTTGTACAAATAATCAAAGGTTCAATATCTAGGTCTATTTTACCTTCAAATATCCTATTAGGCTAAGTGGCATCTTAAAATAATTTTATTGAATATGGAAAATTTTCCGTCAAGCTTCTTAATAATCTTTCATCACATCACTACAACATAGGTGATCGTTAGGAATTTGTGGAAATCTCGAAAGCAGTTCAGGTGCATGTAATGTTTCCACAACAAGAATTTCGAGATTCCTCTTCAGTTAGATATAATTGTGAGTACTTTTTTAGTGTATTTTCGGGAACATGTGCCCTTTCTTCTTGAAATTCTTCACTTTGACATTCCTGGGTATAGGACCAGGGCATTACAGAGATTATAGTAATATAGGTCTAATTCAATTATATTATTACAGAGATTATAGTAATATAGATCTAATTCAATTATATTATTACAGAGATTATAGTAATATAGATCTAATTCAATTATATTATTACAGAGATTATAGTAATATAGATCTAATTCAATTATATTATTACAGAGATTATAGTCATATAGATCTAATCAATTTCTATTATTTCAGAGATAACATTGAACAAATTAAGTTCAAAATCGTGACTTTTTTCTTCTAAATTCCAGTCCTTTGCAATATTTCGATATCATGGTAGACATATAAAATATATGTCTTTATCTCACGAACAGAAAAACATGTTAATCGGCTTGATTCTCGTGCTGTATTTTCTAATGAATAAAAATCAAATACAAGCAATGAATTTGCCGGGAAATTAGAACGATTTGTAACGTAATGAAATGACAACTGCAAGTATCCACTACAATTCTATATGAAGTAGGAGAAATTGTATTTCTCAAAAAGCATCCATGGCCATACTCATTCCAAAAACGTTCTTTCCACAAACGCAAGTATATGCAATATACAGCTAGTGTCATATTCAGACATGGGTAACATATTTTCGCTGGGATGTGAACTATTCAGACATGGGTAACATATTTTCGCTGGGATGTGAACTATTCAGACATGGGTAACATATTTTCGCTGGGATGTGAACTATTCAGACATGGGTAACATATTTTCGCTGGGATGTGAACTATTCAGACATGGGTAACATATTTTCGCTGGGATGTGAACTATTGATGCTCTTTGTTCTACGTAATAAAAATGCACAGGTCATACTATTATGTTAATTTCTATGTCCTTCTATATGTTTAATCCAATGAATAAACATATAAAATACAGCCGTGCAATTTTTATTTTTTTTTTTGAGAAATGATACTTTGCAATATAATGATCATGATCAGGTGAACAGGAGACGGACAAGAGCATTAACGAATATTTACCTTTACCGATGTATAGTCAGTAAGAAATTAATTTAATTTTTGAAAATAACTACAACGCGATCTAAGTGCGTGGATCTTATGATCTGATTTTAATCAGATTTCTTTCAACTTTGTATAAAATTCAATATATTCATAACAGGAAAGACTTCTATTGTGTGTGTTTTATGACGGTATAAAACAATGGAAGCATGGGGGTAATATCTGCTTTATCGTCTTATACAAGTTACACCATATTTTTATAATATTAACAACCTAGACTTTTATTACTTAACTGAAATTCTCCTTTTTTTCCAGAATCTTCGAGTTAAATTCGTGAGGAAAAAAATCTCTAATCTATTTTCAAAAAATATATATTACAAAGAAAAATAGATGCTACATATATATCTAACATTTTAAGACGACGAATTTACCTGTGAATCCAAAAAGGTTCTTTCGTTAGTATCCCATTTATAGAAATGTCCATTGTATGAATGCCAAATGGAACAATCTGTTTGAAATACACAAATTATATTATCAACTAAATAATCCTATCAACAGATTATTTTTCTAGTATATCAGTAACGTTTCGTGTCGTGCGTATTCTATACCAATAGTCCTTTGTTACTTTTAAAGCAAACTATTTCAACATTCATAGATATTAGAGTCTAGCAACTGTTTCATAGTAGACGGCTTTACCTACCGAAAGGCGTCGTCATAGCAACAGAGGTAGTTGTAGAAATAACATTTTCTGTTGTGTGGATGTCTGTAACGAAATCATAGTCATTTGAACGTTTAAGAATTACGACATATTTGGGTAAGGATGTGCTTGTACATTCCTCAGGGATTTGTCAGATATTCTACATCGTCAATAAAATGTTTGAAAATATCCTCAAAATAATTGTCAAGTGTCAGTTTATCTGTATTAGTCACGACATCTTTATAATATAGAATGTCACATTATATGATTAAGTTTCTAATAAATTATACTTAAGTTTATAATTACCGAAGAACGATAAGGGTACAAATTCATAATTCATGAACTTAAAGCATTTTATCAACAATGACACATATCTCTGCATCGGAAAAATAAACCAGATGTCATTTTGCAAAGTTCGCAATTGTTCACAATTCTAACACTTACTCTTGTTCAATGTACATAGTTGTCCTCAGAGATCGCAAAGAGATGTAATTTTGATGAGTTTATAAAACGAGGACATGAAATTCATCACAAAACTGATTGCCAGATGCCAATTTTTCCAACTTTAACACTTACCTATTTTTCTCAGAAAATACTTCCATCCTGTCGAATTTTGTGGTCCAATGTCAGATCCAGAATCCAGATAAACTGACAGCAACTGGCAGATGTGTGTTCCAGAATTGTACATTAAAGATTTACACTCAGAAGTCCTGGTACAGTGAGATGCACATCGCAAGAAACTCTTTAATTCCTTTTCGTCCATCACATTCGTCGCCGAGGTCGCTCTGTTATCATAAGTATGATCCCTAGACATAAACTCGGAGATAATATCTGCATGAACAACTGCGTGTATCAGTCTTACAACTGCAAGAAACCTCCATTCCATATCTGATATATTGACGATCCTTTAAATTTACATTCAAATAATGCAGTAAGCATCCGTTCAAGTACCTGGATGATTTTTTATTGTACTTTTATATTGTCTCATCGTAATTCTATTGGTCAGTTTACATACAAAAGGGAACGACCCATAATCGTCATTTTATTGGTCAGATTACATAAAAGGGAAAGTTTAACTTCCTCGTAGCTATGCAAACAAATTTCGATGGATGCTAAGGAGCATTAAGTGTATTGCAGATCGTGAGGTCTTCGCCAATATCTGTTTCCAATAATTTTGAAAAGAAATTCAATTCAAATAACCCGTTTCACATCGTAGAGATTTGTTTTAATTTTCCCAAATGGAATTCTACTGCTCAGATGACATCAAATAGAAAATGATAATTATGTTGGTCGGTTCACATAAAAGGGAAAAGGCCTCTTCCTTATAAGCATCTAAACAAATATCAAAGAATAACAAAGAACACCCAATGCATATCGTAAGATTTACAACACAATATGTTTCCAATAGCTGTGGAGATAGTATTGACTTTATCTGATGATGTTTGTTAAGAAAAAGTCTCAATCGATTCCAGCAGATTGTGTGTGAAATGAAAAAAATTTTTTTTCCAAAATAGATATGTGTTTTCTAACATACATGCAAACAATACCGTTTTTGAATGTTTGATGAGAATTTCCATCGCTGTTGAAATTCAATTTCAGAATGAGATTTATATATATATATATATATATATATATATATATATATATATATGTATATATCTGTGTGTGTGTGTGTGTTTGTGTGTGTGCTAAGGTAAGCAATCCAAAACACACTCCATTCAACTTTGCATATTGTTATTGGTCAGATTCCATTCATTTTTACCAACAAAAATCAATCACAGATTTATCTAAAATTATCGAAAGAAAAATATGAATTATTTCTAAATAACAGTGTCCGATGCTGGTTTAATGCCGAGCATTAATTCACCCACAGGTAAATGTGTTCTTGAAACCCAAATTATTCACGCTTAGCTATAGTATTTAAAAGTTTGCGTTTTCTATGAAATAAAGCGGGCATTTGATACACTACCCCGCGCTTTTGGGTACTGTATTTACATTCAACCAATAACAATATGTCACCACTCCCATCGATGCTCAAATTAAATATTCATGGATAGCAAATGAGAAATTGATAAAACCTTTCGACTTCAATGGGTATTTTTCATATAGTTAATTGCAACTTTTAGAAAAATATATACATATATTAGTTTCTCACGAGAGCTTATAGAAGGTAAAATTGACTATTCAGAACGACTTGTGAGGGTGATTGGTAGTTGTATAACATATTTTGGTTCTATAATTTTTATTTGTTCTAGAACTTGAGAGGGGGAGAAGTTATGTACATCGATCTATACATGCTTCAGGTGCCTGTGTTAGATTCTAGGAACTGGTATTAAACTTTCATTTTTAACTTTTTACTATAAATCGACCGAGCGCGCACGCGCACACACACACACACACACACACACACACACATATATATATATATATATATATATATATATATATATATATATATATTTATCTATAGTTTGCTATAAATTATACATGTGAACAGCTTATTGTTTTCAGATTTTCATTCTTCTTGCAAATGGATCGCATTATACATAAATTTTTGTGACGGTTTTGGGTTCTGCTTACATTCACGACGGGTTCAACTAATTACAGTACTTCGTGAAATCTTTCCTTATTGAAAAAAAAATTAATTTCGGACATGCACCGATAAAATAAAGTTTTAATACCTCAGATATTAAATTTGGGAATATTTTGTTTCGTTTTATATGATACTACAAACATATCCCTGATGATATGTAAAATATGTTGAAAATTGGTGGCATTCTGATAATTAAGAAATGCTTGTTTTTAAATATTAGCAGTGGTCAGGACCAGTGAAATATTTTCAAAATTTAATCTTCATGATGATATTCTAAACTTGGTCCATGGCTGTGCGTTATATATAATTTGAGCATTTTATTGCAAAAATGTGGTAATTTTAAGCAGATTCCTGTATTTAATGATTTTTTGGGCTGCAGCTCTCAGATACAGCAGTGCAAAAAAGATTTTCACTACCTTGATAAACTATCATACATAGACTTTCTTTTACGCAGAAAATAATTTGTCTAATCTTCACTTTAATTTTGGCCGTTTGACAGGGCCGATTTTGATCCTTCGTGGGCCTACTTCTTTAGACCTATGATTAGTGCTTACAGCCGTAGCAGAGGGGGTTCTATAACGTGCTAACGCCTGTCGCAGGACCCCCGTTTATACGGTCATATCCGAAAAACCCGTGATTCTCACTTCTGAATGCCGAGGTTGGCGAAGGAGCAATCACTATGTTGATGACCAGCATAATTGGTGTTATCTCCATAATTTCTTGTGCATACGTACAATCTGAAGGTGGAGATTGGAATATTTCAAGTGTTGCCAGCTTTTTAAAATAGTGCTCTCTTGATAAATTTTAAGAGGATATTGAATACCCAGATGAGGTCAGGCGAGAATTGGAACAATTAAGAAACAATGATCAGTTCGTGCAGAAAGAATTTCAAGATCCCATAGCTCCATGAAAAGCTCCTTGTTACGTATTGTTCGAAAATCTTTGTCATTCTTATTCGTTGTATCGAATATGAGTTTAATGCGATAAAAAAATTCAAACTAAATTGGAGGTGAATTTCATTATATTCTTTAATGTAAAGAAATTCTGTATTTCTAAGAATGTTGTGTAAGTTCACTTTGAAAATGAATAATATTGCCTGTTCTCCAAATTTTGTTTTGTTTTTGACACCTGTTATTGTATATATGTAGATATGATTCATGTACCACTCCATGGTTTGAAAGAAATAAATTATTCATTAGAGTTCGATCTAATTAAGATTAGATACTTTAATCCGCTTATTTAGATCGACAAATCCATTTGTCCTGAGCATAAAAGATCTAATTTTAATTAGATTGCTTAGAGTCCATCTTATAGCATAGCAATATGTCTGCATATCGCAATTGAATGGAGAATGGGAGAGAGAGAGAGTGGAAGCTATGTATATTTGTTTACAACACGGCTCCTTTAACAATCATTGAAAAATTCGGAAAAAGAAAACCGTTTTTCATGAAGAAGGCCTTATGACAAACCAAACCAAAATGATTAATTAAATAGATCGAAAAGGAATATGAACGCCTTAAACGAACATTATCAATAAATCATAGTTTAAAATGCATGGTTCCATTCATATCAGACACCATCTCTGTTCATCTTGTTTTTACACAATTTTTCAAAATAAAAATGATGAAAATTATTCTGTGAATTCCTAAAATTCTCTCTCTCTCTCTCTCTCTCTCTCTCTCTCTCTCTCTATATATATATATATATATATATATATATATATATATACACTGACGGACTTTACAAAGGCAACACACGTTTTGGTTTTTTTTAATTTAATCATTGAAAACAATACATGTTAAACTTTTATTGCAATATTTACCCAACATACATCGTATTGATTTTTAAAACCCATCTTTCGATTTACCTGTGTTCATTGTTTGCGCGTTGTGAGTAGCATCGCGCGAAATTTTCAGGGCTTTTTTTCAAACACGTGGAAAGGTAATAGAGGAGTTTTTTTTCGCGATAAAACAACTTTGTTGGTGAAAGCATAGACACCACTAACAGGAAAAAATCAATGCCGCACATAAGCGATGTAATGCGCATTCAGGCACTTGGTATGCTGCAAGCAGGCGTTCGTCAGCGTGAGGTTGCAAGGCGTTTTAATGTCCACCCTTGTACAGTTTTCCGGTTGTTGTCACGATTCCATCAGAAGGATCCCTAACTGACCTGGTCAACCGTTTGTGACAACGCCACGGCAACAAGCATTCATACAGCATTGTCATCTACGCAATAGGTTTACTGCCGCTGCAACCACGGCGAGAGAAATCATTCGACGTCATGGAAGGCCTATTCATCCTAGAACCGTTTCCAGAATTTTGAAGCGCCATGGGATCCGCTGCAGAAGACCTTATAAGGGGCTACAGCCTAAACGACATCACCGGTACAGATTGCAATGGGCAAGGCAGCATCTGACTCAACGTCAAAATTGGTCACATGTTGTGTTCTCAGATCAGTCCAGATTTAACATTAGCAACGCAGACTGCAGATGTCGAGTTTACCGTCGTTTACATGAACGTTTTGCGGACAATTGTGTCCTCGAGCGCGACAGGTTTGGAGGGGGAGGCGTCATGGTCTGGGGTGCGATTAACCACAATTTTCGGTCACAACTTGTCGATTTAAATGGAACCCTTACTGCTAGGAGGTGTGTGGACTAAATTCTGCAGCATGTTGTAGCACCATTAATGCAGCAGCATAGGCAAGGGAATTGGTTGATTTTCCAACAGGAAAATGCACGCGCACATACGGCAAGATTGACATAAAACTTTTTTCAAATGAACGCCATTGATGTCCTTAATTGACCCGCTATGTCCCCAGACTTGAATCCAATCGAGCATTTGTGGGACGAGCTGGTGAGACGTCTCGCTCGTGCCAAACCTAAGACGCAAAAATAGGTAGTGATTGCTCCTTCGCCAAACGTTCGGCATTGAGAAGTGAGAATCACGGGTCTTTCGGATATGACTTAAAAACGGAGTTCCCGTGTCACGGTAGGCGTTGGCACGTTAAAGAACCTTCACTGTTACGGCCCTGAGCGCTAAGCATAGGTCTAGATTGGTGGTACTTCACCTACAGCTGGTGACGTCTCAATATGAGTGAAAAATTTTCGACGGGACGTAAAACAAAGAAACAAATCATTCTCTTCCCAGGGCTCCATGCGCTACTCTCACTACACCTCCGTTAACGGTTTTTTACAGAAATCTTGTAAAACTCTTTAATATGCATTAATTATGTTTTAGACTAAGTAATTTAGTCATATTATGAAGTGCTACTGGTGCAATCAAATTGATGTTTACTGTAGATAGTTTAAAATCACTGTTTTTATCCTGAATTTGGATCTACTTTGAAATACGCGTATGAATGTAGGACATTCACGTGGTGGAGATTTGATGTAAACATTGAATCGAAAATGAAAAAGGCTGTACAAAACACTAAAACTTGGAAAATAAGAAACAAACAGCTAAATCTTGAAGATCTACTTATTAAGGTGACATTGGGTAATGGAAAGAGCCTGATGTATCACCTGTTGTCAGAACGAAATGACTGTTGTTATCGTGACATCAAGTGATTCTACGAATTGACAGAGATGTAAGTGAAGCTTGTGTAACACTCCCACTGGTGAGGGAATAGTCCCGCTTAAGAATTTTCCACTCATTTGGAGACGTCACCATTGCCGGTGAAGGAATTTCAAAATTCAGGCCTAGATTCAGCGCTTACGGCCTTCAAGCAGTAAGGGATCGTGCCACACCTACTTTGACATGAGTCTTTGGTTTTTGTGGTCTCATCCAAAGGACTTCCCGCATTTAGTCGCCTCTTACGACAAACAAGGAGTACTGAGGACCTATTCTAACCTGGATCTCCACAGGACTGTGGGAATCTGGATGCATAGTGTACATTTTGCTTTTATCTGTGGTGGAATATGGATGCATGCTGTAAATTTTACATCAATTTTTGTCTATCTTTGTATTAAATATTTTTTTATCAAAACTGGTGGAAAACATTTTTCATGGTGAGGTAGATCAGTTGTATAGCGTTTGCTTCGTAACACAGATAGTGATTACTCTTTCGCCAAACGCTCAGCATTTAGAAGTATAAATCATGGGTTTTCAGGTATAACCTAAACTACCGCAGGTCCCGTGTCGCGGTAGGCATTGGCACGTTAAAGAAACCTCACTGCTACGGTCGTAAGCGCTAAGCATAGATCTAAATTTCTGGTACTTCACCTATAACCAGTGACGTCTCGATTCAATGAGAGAAAACATCTCGACGAGACTCACGGCGGGTGTGACCGTTCAACAGGGGATGCTTACTCCTCCTAGGCACCTGATACCACCTCTGGTATACCCAGGAGTCCGTGCTTGCTTAACTCTTAATCTATTCTGTATACTTTATATATGTGAGATTGATTAATGTTTGTTATATCCACTTTTGCAATAATCCATCCATGCTTTGACGACCCGGGCATCCGGGTTAGAATAGATCCTCATTACCCCTTGCTTGTTGTAAAAGGCGACTAAATGTGGCGGTCCTTCGGATGAAACCGCATAAACAAAGGTCCCGAAAGTGAAAGATTCTCGAGAGGGACGTTAAACAAAATACAATCAATCAATGCTTTGACGTATGTCTGGTATGAAAATTGTGAAATTAATTTAGAATCTATTATGATTTTTATTTCCAACACATGTGATAAGGATTTCAATTTATTTTATTCCTGGTTAAGAACTGATGTTTCGAAATACTTACTTTTTTATATTCATAGACTTCGCAGATCGTGCAGATCACAAAACTATTGTACTTTTACCCATAATTCAAACAGCGTAGACGTGTATTCCTCAAAGCCTCTGGGTCGCGGTGGATGAGATTAAAGTGTATCAGAGGAGCATAGTTTTAAATTTATCAATTATCAATATTTAGTTGAATAGACGTCAGGATCTGAAATTGAAGTCCCGTTTTCCCGATATTTACCTAATACAGATTTAAAAACTTAAAATTTTTTTTTTTAACAAATCATCAGCAAATGGTTGTTATGGGTTCATTATTTGAGCAACATTGATGATTGTATTGTAATTCATATCATGTACAGAAAGACATCACAAACACGTGATCATATTGGACATGCGAGTGAGATATATTTTTAGGTTATTGAGGTTAAATACACAAAAACGTACTCTAAGTGTTATATATCAAATAACCTTGAACTTAAATTGTTTGCATTGATTGAGTAAAGACACATTTAGTAACCTTCAGCAGAAATTTGAAACAAAACTGATTTCAAAAGAAATATTCCGAAGTCCTATCAGATCTCTATGAATCAACTTAATCTTGATTACATGTTAAAGATAAATCTACCAAATAATATACAATGAAGTAGCAGATTTGGGTAAAAATGATAAGAGCACTTCTTAAGCATGTCATTTCCTGTATTTTTCAGTGATGCCATGATATTGCATAAATGTATATTTTTATGATTGACTTGGTCAATATTGCTGCAACTCTTTTAATATGTGGTGATATTACTTTGCCTTTACAAACTAATATATAAGTTAAGTTAACGAACAATGATTTTATGTTTACATCCGAGGAAATCTGAATTAAATGGGTTAATAATAATCGGATTCGATTCCGACCCAAATTTCTGTTCTTTATGGGAAAAGAGTACCAATTCATTTCCCATAGACCTCAATACTAACATTTGGTCCACTCACTAATTAACGAAAGTAATTTCAGATAAATGACCGCCAAGATTTCAAAGTTCATTCCAAGTGCTAATAAAAAACGACAAAAAATATATAGGGTCCCGTTGCTTTTATAGGTCATATTTGTACTTTTTTACAACACATAGCAATCTGCAGTAAATTACACCTTTCATTTCAAACACACCCCTACCATGGCAATTTCCTCAGTCATTTCTCGATTTTGTCCCATAATTTTTTATCCCGACAATTAATTTAAACTTCTATATTATTTCTCTCAATTTCAAATAATTTCACTCTTGATATTAGCCAATCACGCCACACCTAAACATTTATACTTCCGCTCAATCTTGGGTAAACTGCGTCCGGGTTACGCATCCGGAGGTTTGGTATTCTCATTACTTTTAATTTCTTGCATTTACATAGATGCATGTTGGATGTAAACACCTAAACAAGATAATGATAGATATAAATAAATATTATATTACTAGAAAATGACAGAAGACTGTGTTTTTCGAATTGTTTGCAAGTAAAAGAAAACTTTAAAGCATTAAAGTACATCATTTTCCCGCCATTTTTCAAAATTTTCACTTAATTTTTTCTGAGCACAATCAACACTTTCAAACAAACTTAATGAAAATCATTCAACAGCATGTCCTTTATTTATTTAGCTATGAAACGTTTTTAAAAGTGTTTGCTGTTTCGAAAAAAAAATGGTCTGGAAGTTGATGTTTTTCTATCAAAAAATCTTTTGGATAACTACAGCATCGGTTACCATGATAACATATCATAAAGACTGATTATGACGACAGAAATGGGTAGATAGTAACTTTCTTCTTCATTTTATATAAGCATTTTGAAAATGTGTGATCTTGTCATTTGAAAAAATCTTTAAGAATATATAGCATTTTTATGAGTCATTTTTGGTCAATTGTTTGTTTGTTTTCCGCCACACTCAACAATTTTTCAGTTATCTGGTGGAGTTCAGTTTTTGTAGGTGGAGGAGAGAACCCAGATACAATGTACACAGGAAGAGACCACCGACCTTCCGAAAGTAAACAGGCAAACTTTCTCACATATATCGGCGCGAGCGGGATTCGAACCCGCGCCGACTAGAGGTGAGAGGCCTTGTAATTTTGACCGCAATGCTTTAACCACTCGGCCACGGAGGTCCCATTTTTGGTTAAAACATGGGTGTTCCACATTATAGCTTGTATTGCAGTGATAACCTGTATTGATATAAATATTTTTGTGCTGTTCACAAATCTCTAGATGAAACGTGTAGATTCATTTAGCGATTATTGTACTATTTCTTCTATTGCACTATTTGTATATTTATTATGTATTATATATAATTTACGTGGCAGGCACTTTGTATATTTTTTTAGGAGGACAAGTAAGATTAGAACTTGCTCCCAATCCTTTTACATTAGATAATAAATAAATATGTTCAAAACAAACAGACAAAAAAAAGATAAATATGTACATGTGCAGGGGGGCATAAACTGCGATGCTTCACGGCAGCATATTTCATGAACAAGTTAGTGTCAGTGTGAAGCGTTGCAGTTCTTGCCCTCATGAATTTAAAAAAATGAAATTTCATAATTCGCACAAAAGAATATAGAAACGAGAGTAGAACAAACCGAGACCCCTGAATATATTCCAGTGGAATTTCTAAAGAATTGGTTACTTTCTTCCCAGTGTCTTTCTGCATGTATTATCCTACGGCCTTCGTATATGTAATTGTCAAAATAGATACAGGATGTACAATTATATTATTTCTTGATTATATAACTTTAGAAGAAGGTGCATGCATTGCCCGAATTTGATGAAGAATTCATCGTAACACAATACACATGTCCCATACATCCTAGTGAAAATTTCTAATATATCACGGTTCATCATCGTGGATACTACTGTTGAAAATTCATAGTATGTAGTTCACAAACTCTACATTCATATAATATCGGTTAGAACTTTGATAATTGGTATAATCAGACCATTAAACAGTTGATGTTATGATGAACTCATGACATTCAGAGTGATACACCACATATCCATCACTGATAATATAATCAAGGAATCCTTCACTAACTAAACTAGAATTAACCAAGTTCATTTCATTTTATTCAGGTAAAAATATCACAGAATGTCATGATTATAAAACAATACAATTTTGAAAACAGACATTATCTCAGCATTTTGCAATATTGAAATGTGTACATGCAAATATATATTTTAACATGAAGCATGACATACAGTTGATAATTAATACCTAAGGATAGTCCATAAAAGCTTAAAAAAAGCTTATTTCCAATGGGGTCCTTAATTATTATTAGTTTAGTTTTAACACCAAAATTATTTCAACAAGGAATTTAGGCAGGGTATATTGATGAAAATTGCTTAATGCTTGAAGAAATGGCATAATTTAACTGTTTACATTTTATATACTAAAAATCAGTATAATTTGATAAAAATAATAATAAATTGCATTAGCATTTACAAAGTGTCTCTTGCTTTGGTAGCTAAAAATGATTGAACAGCTTTTTTAAACCTCTAATGGCAATGCATTCCAATCTTTAATGGCATTATAGAAAAAACGTGAAAACTCTTTACCTTTTATCTTGGGTATATGAAAATGTTTGTTTGTTGCACTTCTAGGGATATTATTATTAAGTATAAAATGATCACAAAGGTAAGATGGTGCATTTCCATGATATATATTGAAAACATGGTTCAATCTTAATTGAGTAGCTCTCTCCTCTACTCTTAACATGTTAAGAGAGTCTAAAACATTACAAGAAATACTTTCTCGGGGACCAAGGTTTAAAATAAACCTTACAACTTTGTTTTGAGTTACTCGTAATTTATTTCTTAATTGTTTGTTTATACCACAATACCAAGAAGAACAGGCATAGTCAAAATAACACTGAATATTGAATATTAAGAATGTACGCATGAACTGAACACATGTAAAGAAGGACAAACGCTCGCCTCCCCCTTCCCCACGATTTCAGATTTTGAAGTTTGCGCAAACTAACATGCTTTTGGGTCTTTTTAGTCTGTCTTTAAAAAACATTTTGCTCGTCAAGAATGTCAGACAACAATAGTCATCTCCTTTGGCTACCCTTTTCCTCCAACTTTAGAAAACGAACGTGTCTGGGACGTCTATCTTAAATCACAACCTGTATCCCTAGTCTGTTGAGTTTTCCCGTATCACTAGTTTAAGTAATCAATGTCAACATCGATAATGAAAGCCCGGGGTGAAGATACAAGTGTTGTTTACAAGAATATTACGATGTAAAAGCTTGTCTGCATTGTCATGGTTTTTGAAAAGTCTAAAAAGAAGTAAAAATAAGAGTGTTGACAGAACCCCGCGCAAACCTGCCACTATCCCGATTCATTAGCAAAATTTCAACTGGTAACTGGTTGAAAATACTTCTTCTTTCACTAATTGACACATCAGATTCATTTAAATCCCAGGCACAAAATTCATCTGTTAGATGATAAATACGAAGAAATACACTAGTACATTCCAACTGACTTACTCGGATTTAATTGGTTCTTTCAAATACTTTATCACATGGATGCTTTTCTTTCCCAGTTCACAAACGTAAAGCAAGTTGTTTTTGTCGATGCAAATTCCAGTTGGGCCTCGTGCGTTTTCATAGATTAGATATCGAATAAAATGACCATTTTCATCCAAGACATGAAGTCGGTGACACCAATAATCGGCGATGATAATGTTGTTAAAAGAATCTGCACATAGACCTCTTGGATCAAAATCCTGTTCATCATTCTGCAACTTATGTCCTTCATATTCGAACTTTTTTGTACCTGACTGGTTCACCACGATTACACTTTTTCTCTTCCAGTCTGAAACACAAATATCCCCATGATCGTTTTCGGTAACATACATAGGCCGTGCGTAAAGAGGTTTGTGATGGTGGGTTTCATATTTCTTCAGTAGTTTTCCATCCTTGCTAAATTTTACGACTTTCCCACGAGATCTTTCACCCTGTTGTCCGTTCCAAAGACATACGATTATGTCTCCTGATTTTGTACAGTGTATTCCCCTTGGAATCCATTCTTCTGTTATAAAAATACCGCTCGTTTTCCGGTTTCTTTCAATTGCATCGTCATCTACTTTTCTTCCCCCTTTGTTTTTCTTCTTTTTCTCCTCATCCACCTCCATCTTTTCTTCACGCTTCTCCTTCGCATTTCCCTTCCTTTGTTTCTTTAAAGATTCGCTATCTTTATCGGATCCGGTTGCATGTGTAGTATTGTCTTTTTTCTTAATTGGCTTTTCAGTAGTTTCTCTTTCTGACACCATTTCAACATCTTTAACATCTCTATTTTTAGAAGGTGGATACTCAGATTTGAATACAGTATTCCCATCTAATTCTGTAAACACAACGCTGCCTTCACTACTACTCAGGTACTGGGGATTTCCATTGGAAGGCAATGCATCAAGTTGGATACCTGAAGTTTCATAAATGGTTAATTCCTTTTTTAAATAGCAGCAGACTCCCACTTTATTCTTTCCTACTAGACATATGTCAAGCACACCATTTTCGCAAGGAATTTTCGTCACGGAAATAGGATTGCTGAGGAATTCTGAGAATGTGTGATTTCCGTGGTGTCCGTGTGGATTAGATTCGTGATGGAAGAGATAATTGGCAAGTTTTGCCATAGCTCAAATCTACAAATAGACTTAGAAATCAAGTAGCTAAAATCTTCCTTCGTAAATATTCTTAACACTTTTCGGAATTCGGTACCGGCCATCCTCTTACTTCTCAAAAACATCAACAGTACACTCGGATCATCACCTACTACTTTAAAGCTACCTTTGTCAAAGCGACTCTCACCTTCACGGGTTCATCTTTAAAAACTATATTTGATAAAGTGTAATTTGACTCTTAAAATCTGAAAATTCATATAAAATATTTAAGATATATTTTTGGGAATTGGGTCCACATTTGATAAAACCATGATTTTGTAATTTGACGTCAAAAATGAAACACGTTATAACGTCTGTCGTCTTTTTTTCCCCACTAAACATGTAACTTTCAGTGCTAGGTTTATTTTTCAAAATATTTGAACGCATTGAAGAACAAGATTATTTCTCTACTGGGTACCTATCTTTGAAATATACATATGTAATAGCAATGCGATATTTGCCCACGAAGTCGTTCGATATTTTGGGAAATCAAAACGGTACAGAAATGTTTATTTTGGAAATTGAATCAAAAATTTGGATTATAGGGGTTAAATTATACTTTCCATGCATATTTCAATTAGAACGCAAGACAATACAGTAAATCATTAAGACAAGTAAGACACCAATGAAAAAAATCACTAAGCGCAATATATAAAATGTGTAAGCAGGGGAAAATATTCCCAAAGAGAATGATGAAATAGTCTGATTGATTGATTGGTTGTTATTGTTTTCCGCCACACTCAACAATTTTTCAGTTATCTGGTGGCGTCCAGTTTTTGTAGGTAGAGGAGAGAACCCAGATACAATGTACTCGGGAGAAGACCACCGACCTTCCGAAAGTAAATTGGCAAACTTTCTCACATATATTGGCGCGATTGAGAATTGAACTAGCGACGACTAGAGGTGAGAGGCCTTGTAATTTTGAGCGCAATGCTCTAACCACTCGGCCACGGAGGCCCCTGATAAAATAGAATACACTGCTTCCAATGCTTCTAGGATAGAACTAGTAATTAGTTTTGTCAAATCCACTTGATGGTTTGCTCTTCTGTGTAGGATGTTATATTCCTAAACGAGTATTACGAACCTTTAGTCATTTGCAATTTGAAAACACAAGGTGGGTTTTTTTGGGGGGGGGGGGGGTTGTTTTGTTTTGGGGGGGGGTTTTTTGGTTTTTTGGTTTTTTGGGGTTTGTTTTTTTTTATTTTGTATTTGTGTTTTGTTTTTTTTTGTTTTGTTTTTTTACAAATTTAATCAGTAAAAGATTACTTATATTTAAACAACCAGTGGACAATAATGTTGCCGGCAAACGTTTTCTTCAAATGAATTATAAAATAAACGACTGAATTGATGTGCGCTACAATCCAATTAATGCGCGCATCAATTCCATGAATGCACGCAGTAATTGAATTATTGCTCTCTTTCAATCGAATCATTGATATAATTAATTCAATTGATGGGCCCAATAACTCCTTCAGAGAGAGAGAGTATCTAGATAACTTGAGATATCTTCAGTTCAACATATCTACAATTGAATTTAATGACCTATTCAATTAAATTGTCGCTCTCTGTATAAGAATTGATGAGTGCATTAATTCTTTATACAAATAAGTTATAAATTAAAAATATCTTCAACTGAATTAAAGAGATTATCAATTCATTTATGCCGAGCTCCAAATTAAATTTTGGTACTAATAATTCCACCATATTGATGTGCGCATTGATTGGATTAATGTGCACATCAAATCAATTAGTGCTCTCATCAATTGAATTAATGCTCATAAATCAAATTAATTGATTGAATTGATGAGCGCATTAATCTTAATTTGGAGAACCATAGAGCTTCTGGCCTAGTCTACCCGAAGAATTTCTACGCGCTCCTCCCCTACATTCCTTGTCACGCTTAACATTAAGTCCGTGGAAGCTACAACATTGCACAAAGACAAAAGTCTGAATATATATGTATATATATATATTCACTGAAAATGTTACTTGCAGTTATGTGATATAACACTTTCTCACATTACATTCAAACCGAAAGTAAAGTGACTAACAAAATAGTGTTACTGTAACTAGTATTTATTTAACTTCGAAATTATATACGACAATGACAGCTCACCTTCTTCAAAGGCTTCTCTCCTGTAAAATACGTTGTTTCTTTCCTTCTTTTTTTTTTCTATGTATGCCTTCTTTCTGTACATTCGGTACACTTAATAAGAACTGCGCATATATGTTTGTGTTGCATATGGAAGTCCATTCGTGACACGATATATTATTACACATTATAACATACATTCTAATCAAAGAAATAATAAATCGTACGGAGAACTCTCTCACTCTAATAATCTCTGTAGCCGAGTGGTTAGAGCATCGCACTCAAAACCACAAGGCCTCTCACCTCTAGTCGACGCGGGTTCAAATCTCGCTCGCGCCGATATATGTAAGAAGTTTGCCAGTTTACTTTCGGAAGGTCGACGGTCTCTTCCCAGGTACATTGTATCTGGGTTCTCACCTCCACCAATATAAACTGGACGCCACCAGATAACTGAAAAATTGTTGAGTGTGGCGGAAAACAACAATCAATCTATGTAGCAAACTTTTACTTGGAATTAAATCTTACTGTCACAAAATGTTCTTTCATCGAATATGGTAAGATATTTTAACATATCCAAAGCAAATACTGATGTTGATATAACGTAATGACATACTGATGTAGAGGTACAATGATGTTGATATCGTAACGATTTCTAAATTTAAAAATGTTGATGACGTAACGATTTCTATCAAGGAAAATACCGATGTTGATATCGTAACGATTTCTAAATTTAAAAATGTTGATGACGTAACGATTTCTATCAAGGAAAATATCGATGCTGATATCGTAACGATTTCTAGATTTAAAAATGTTGATAATGTAACGATTTCTATCAAGGAAAATATCGATGCTGATATCGTAACGATTTCTAGATTTAAAAATGTTGATAACGTAACGATTTCTATCAAGAAAAATACCGATGATGTAATCGTAATGATCTCTATCAGGAAAATTACAAATGTTAATAACTTAACTATCTCTATCAAGAGAAATACCGATATCAATATCGTAAGGATTTATTTTGGCCGTAATGATTCCATTAGACAGAAATAAAGATATCAGTATTGTATAGATTTCTTTTAAGAGACTCACAGGTGAAGTGCCAAAAATTCTAACGTAGCCGTACCTTCCCTTTTCATTTGTGACGTCAATTGTTTTTCTTTTTTACTGTAATTTCAGCGAGATTCGATGAGGCTGATTCGGGAAACTTTGCCTTCTCAACAGTGAAAAGTCCCGATAGTTTATTTCATGATCGTTTGTATTATGTCTAGAGATACAGAACATTCTGAATAACATTTACTTTACACAATGCATTAAGTATTAAAATTAAAAGCAATAAAATGAAAACTGTAAATTTTAACCATCTATTTAAAGGCGTCTTAATAGAAAACACAAACTGTCACGAAGTAGGCTATCGGAACTTTTCAGTGTTGAGAAGGTATGAAATCAAATGGTAGCCATTTGCAACGGCTTTAGAAATAACCAACTTTATTTACCGAAGGATTTACACTACGTAGAGGAATGAAATGCATTGTGATAGGGAGATAATAGGATTCTAAGGCAAACACAAAGCGGGTGAAAAATTCAGTTTAACCCATTCTAATCGCAACAAGTGGCCAAGTTCTGGCAAGATTTGTGTGACACTGATCTTAGATTTAGAAGAGGGGTCAGTCCAAATATCCAGCCTCGACGAATCTGGCTGACAGATGACAGTCACGACTGCTGTGTATTTCCATTCTCGCCAATTAAAGTTCCATGGTCTTACATTCATGGACTATGGTCCGGAACAATGACGTTTAGGATACGGATTAAAACGGTACCGCTGCGGAGATTTCCGGTCGCACACGCTGACTGACTAAATAAACAGAGTCGTCTGACGGACTAAACATCAAAGTAAAATGAACAGAGTCTGATTGCGTAAAAAAATCAAACAAAAACAGCGTATAAGTTAATAAACCAATAATCAAAAGAAAACATCAGGCAAACTATACATCGTATTTGGCAAAAGTTATCGCAAAGTACTAAGGTTACGGCGAAATTTTCAATTGCAAATGGTAAACCCGTGCGTAATGTTACAGTATGTACTCTTGATACTATATTTAATCATAGATCCTGTGTATCATTTCAAATGCCAAAGGGATTACATATCAATACCATAGTACAAAAAGGTGAATAGACCACGAGTTGTGTAAATATGGTACAACTTATCTACTTCATCGCCATACACCACCTTAACATTCGCCCGCCAAAATTCGAAGGGGACATAGACCAAAAAACTCTTCATTAATAAATCAAAAATAAACAATGCTATTTTCCCCATTTACTTTATTCTATTGTAGTTAATAAAGCATAAAGTTATGATAACGTATTGTAAAATTGGTTTTTTTTACACTGCTGCGAAAGCTCGGTTAATCTTTCACGTTTTATCTCTACTAGTCCTATTTGAGACGCTAGATATTTCTAGATTATTTTGGCTTTCCGAGAGGTTCTTAATTTTGAAGCGTGGGCCTCATGGATCTGCTGCATATCTGAGAAAACTTTTATCTCCGCATATCCAATTGAACGGACATGAACATAAATTGTGAACGAAATTGAACAAACTTTCGGGACCTCTCTTTATTTTATTCTTTCACGTCACCATTGCCGGTGAAGGGTGTGCAAAATTTAGGCCTATGTAAACATAATGTACGAGGGTTGTTCGATATGTAATGTGTATTGCATGATATCTCAAAAGCATTCGACTCAAATAGTAAAATAAACATTACATCCCTTCAAAGTATTTTCCGCGGTTTGAAATACATAATTTCAATCTCTGAATCCATTTCTGAAATGCGTCACGGTACGCTGACTTTGGTAGACCTCTGAGTAAGTCACTGATGGCTGAGTCAAGGGCTTGTCGGGACGACCAGATAAGAACTTATTACGTTTTGGAAAAAGTCGCATGGGGCTAGATCTGGAGAGTATGGTGGATGTGGCAAGACGGTAACTTTCTCCGACTTCAATAATTGCTTCACAAGCTCAGATGTATATGATGGAGCATTATCATGAATTAGACGAACATGCCTAAATCCTTTCAAAAGGAGTTGTTTATGATAATATGTGTTGAGCTTTTTAGTATAACGTCTCGGTAATACCGACCTGTAACACTTTTGCCTTTCGGCACCGGAATTTGTATGCCTATACCATTACATGAGAAGAATATGCAATAAAGAACCTTTTTGTACTTATGGTTCTTTTGGCAACAACAGGCCTTCTATCGTGTTTAGTTTGTCATATTTTGTTTCCAGTTTTTCTTATTGGTTCGAAATAGTGAACCCAAGTTTCGTCACTAGTAACAATGTTTGCAAATTGTCTTTGATTGGATTTAGGAAGCATTTTGAGCAATTGTTTAGCAGTTTGTACTCGTACCCGTTTTTGGTCGTCTGGCAGAAATCTTTTGTACTTTCAAAATACACTTCAAAATGAAATGCACCTGCGATAGCGATAAGCCAACGGCTTTGGCAATATCACGTATCGTGTACCTTCCATCACTTCCAATTATTTCCCTGACTTTTAAGACATTTGTATTGTCTGCTAAAGTCACAGGTCGGACAGATTTTGCTTCATCTTTGATGGATTATGTGTCAATCAGAAATTCTTTCTCCTTCTACGAACTGTCTCATAAGATATCGTATCAGGCCCATAAACTTTCCCCAATTCAGTAAAGATCTGTATTACCGAATGACCGAGTTTTGTGCGAACTTTTATATAAGCTCTAATTTCTTCAATATTCTCAACCCGTTTCTACAACAGTGGTCAACAACTGGCTCTATTGAAATGACTATAAGTTTAAAACTATGTGGAGCTGAAGGCTTATGTTATATCGTTGGAAAAGTATTGAATAGAGCTATTCAACACTGTCATCATCCACGAAATCGTGCAAAGCGTTATCGCACTGTGTTACAATACACATTACATATCGAACGAACTTTGTATATATGTCAACTGATTGATGTCTTAAGTTCTTGTATTGCTGTGATAAAAGAGGTACAATATAAATTGTACATATACATGCATAAGAGGAAAATCAAACAGAGTTCTTGCGAAAAAGCATGGAAAAAAGAAGAAACAAAATACAGTATTTTTATTAAATTGAAACTACACAGTTACAACTCCGTCATTGCCGGTCCCATAACTGGATGAGAAAGGAGGAGGGTTGGGTGTGGGCCAGCAACCTTACCCCGTAAAACCCACACCTGCTACGGATATATAACAAAGAACAATATTTCAACTGGTAGATTAAGTGACCTGGTCATACATCTGAAATTATGCAGGTTAACATCCAGATAGCAAATCTCCTAACAAGGAAATACCACATCCGAGTTGACTGCTGTTATATCTGAACGGTACATCAAAAAAAAAAGACTAGCACAAGCATAATGAGATGAAACGATATAATGAAAATGTGAAGATAAGGAGCAGTGATCGATCTCGTAACTCCTATAAAGAATACAAAATAAAGAGTTAGTCAAACACGTACACTGGACAGGCCAGAGATCTGGCTGACCATGAGTGAAGTCTGGTGCACAAAAACAGGAAAACAGAAACAGAACTCGTGTCATAGGTGCTGCTCTTTTTCCTCATAAAACCATCCACAAGCTGACTTGGACATCACCAAATAAACACATTTTGATCAACAGTAAGGGGAGGCACTCTCTAAAGGACGTGCGAGTGATAGGCTGTGCCGATATCGGCAGTGAATACAAACTTCTAATGGCAAAGATTAATCTTCAAGATAGGAACTAGTAAAAGCAAGCGTTTTGATATTACCAAGTTTAAGGACCCACATCACGCTCAGGAACCAAAACAGCACACTTCGCGACAAGACAGCTACAACTATTAACCAATTCAACCAAGTCATGAATGTTGCTGGTGCAGAAGTCATAGGCTATGAGAGATGTGCCAAAACAGAATGATTACCCAAAGACGTATGGTCCATCATAAAGTAGATTAATTAAATAAGCTCTAAGATGCCAAGGATTGATTGATTATTTGTTTTAAGTCCCGACGAGAATTTTTCACTCATATTGAGACGTCACCAGTTGTAGGTGAAGTACCACAAATATAGACCTATGCTTAGCGGTCAGGGCCGTAGCAGTGAGGGTTCTTTAACGTACCAACGCCTACCGTGACACGGGACCTCCGTTTTTAAGGTCATATCCGAAAGACCCGTGATTCTCACTTCTAAATGCCGAGCGTTTGTTTAGCGAAGGAGCAATCACTACCTATGTTTCGTCTTAGGTTTGACGCGGCCATGGCACGAGCGGGGCTCGAACTCACGACCTCCCGGTTACGAAGCGAACGCTCTAACCACTAAGCTACCGCGATCGGTTGGCATTGCAGGAGACGTAGAAAGAGCAGACCAGATCAGATCTATTGATATTTCCAGACATTAATGAAGCAGCGAAAGATCTCGAGATAGAAATGGGCCGTACAACACTGAGTAAGGAGGTAAGTGCAATCACAAATTGAAGAATGGTAAAGCTCCAGGATGGTGCAAGTTTTAAGATGCTGAAAATAGGTTAGTTGTACGAGGGTCACTTTTTAAGTTCGTAGAGTAAGCCTATAACTTTTTAACGCGATTATGAAGTTGCACGATTTTTACACAGAACTTGCGTAATCATTCCTCTCTCGAACGGTATCACGGTATGCGGCGCACGAGGTCCACGTGCGCGCTGTGCTAGGTATTTTCAACACGTGATTTTATACACTATAGTAAAATAAAGCGTTCAATATGGATGGAAAAATCTCTAAACAGAGGGTATATTGTAAGATTCGAGCACACTTCGGTTTTCCGTCGACGGAAATCCATGCTGATTTGCAAAAGGTTTATGGGAATGGTGCTTTAAATTATGCTACACTTTGCAAGTGGGTACGTCGTTTTAATGATGGTCGAGAGCCAATTGAAAATGACCCTCGAGTGGGTAGGCCGGTTTCCGTTTTGACGGAAAAGAACGTTGCTTCTGTGAAAACGTTAATTGAGGAAGACGCACGTTATACCGTGCAAGAGATAGAGGTGGCATTTATTCGTCAAGTGTTTTGAAGATCTTACGTGAACGACTTGGGCTACATAAGATCTGCGCGCGCTGGGTGCCCCATTTGCTCACTGACGAGCAGAAACAAAGTCGGGGTTATCGCAAGGTATAAAAAAAATATGATAAATGTGACCCACGTCTTTTGGAAGAGATAGTTACAGATGATAAAACATGGATCTGTCATTTTCAACCCGATTCTAAGGCTACAAATAAGGTTTGGGTTTCATCTAAGGGTAACAGACCTGTCATTGCGCGCCGTTGCAAAACATCAAATCGCATGTTGTATGCGATATTCTTTGATTCGAAAGGTTCAGTCCTTCAAATTCCAGTCCCGAAAAGTAGTTCTGTCACTGGAAAGTTTTACAGAGAAAGTGTTCTTACTCAACTTGTTGATTTCTATCAGAAACGCAAACCGCGCACCGGTGTCCTCTGCATCAAATTACTCCATGATAACGCACCGGCCCATAAATCCGCTATGGTACAAGAATATCTGAAAGAATCTGGGCTCGATGTCTTAGATCATCCCCGAAACAGCCCTGACCTGTCCCCCTGTGACTTTTGGTTGTTCCCAAGACTAAAGGAAATGCTGGCAGGACACCGTTTTGAATCCCGTTGTCGTATAGGCAGTGCGGTCTACCAGTGTCTGCAACATATACCTAAAGAGAAGTACCGGGCGGCGTTCCGGAAATGGGTAGATCGGTGTAAAATGTGTGTTGAGGCAGACGGGGCATATTTCGAATGTCTTAGATAAATAAAATTTTGATATTTCAAGTGGTTTTAAAAAGACGGTCCTGCTCTACGAACTTAAAAGTGCCCCTCGTATATTGTTTAATGTCCCCAGAAAAAACGGAACAGAGGCCGGCCATAGGTAGCGAACCGTTCTTAAAGACCTGAAGATCTGACCTTAGAGACAGAACCTCGAATAGCTGCAGAGCCAGGTGGAGATTCCTTGCAGTCGCCTCCAGACGGCGCGGAGAGGATTTAGCGAAGGTAGTTAAATAATTATACCAGCATATTACTGGGAACTGAAGCATCATCGATTTGTTCCGATTGGCAGATCTGTCATTACCAAAGTTGTGAACGCCGACCAATTGTGTTCTGCGAACCCAACGTTTACGTTACCAATTATTTCAAATATTTTTGAATCGTCCAAGACCCTACGTTTATCTTTTGTGTATTTCTGTAACCTGCCTATGTTTATCTTTGGTTTTTATATTATAAACCTATACTTTGAATTACCATCCTTCTTCTTCTTCTTATCGATAGAGGTACCCAGTCAAAATTGACTATTATGTGCCTTGTGCTCTGCAACATGGATAGATGAACAACTGAAATACAACAGGAAGGGAAGTATCAAGCAAACAGAAAATTTGAGAGCAAAATTTTAATAAGTTTTAAGATGCTGAAAATAGGTCCACGTGCGCGCTGTGCTAGGTATTTTCAACACGTGATTTTATACACTATAGTAAAATAAAGCGTTCAATATGGATGGAAAAATCTCTGAACAGAGGGTATATTGTAAGATTCGAGCACACCTCGGGTTTCCGTCGACGGAAATCCATGCTGATTTGCAAAAGGTTTATGGGAATGGTGCTTTAAATTATGCTACACTTTGCAAGTGGGTACGTCGTTTTAATGATGGTCGAGAGCCAATTGAAAGAAGGGAAGTATCAAGCAAACAGAAAATTTGAGAGCAAAAAGAAAAACAAAATTTAACATCAAATGCTTGGAAGGAAAGAGTTTTTAAAACTATTTACATAGTACATTGCCTCTACAAGCTTGCCTATGATAGCTCACTTAATAAGTTATTAAAAGTTTGTCTCCCAAAACGTTTCAACTATAAAGATGAAGGACAATGCCCTCATTCAAGGAAATAAAATCTATAGTAAAAATTAAATTCGTCTAAAACATCTCCAGAACAATGCACCCGAAAAAGCATCAACTTGTATGGAGGCTTTGTAATATATATGAAAATTCTTTAAATGTCTAAAGAATCACACGGGTAACATTTTCTTCTTGTATTGCAAATTCAAATTTATCCACACAATGGCGAGGCTTGTAAAAAACAACAATAATGGAGTTTCACACAAGAATATATGTACATAAGAAAATCATTTAAGAGCCATTAGGGCACAATGTGCCAAATCAATAAGCAGGTTTCTTTTACTGTAGTGTAAATTAAAGTCTGCAAACTATCATCAGTAGCCAGAATTTTTTTTTTTTACATTGGCAATTGCAAATGTTCTCGTGGACCTTTTGCTCTACATTTGTCACGTTTGATCCATTTTTTCAAGAGTTTGCATTTTTCCAGATTTTATTTTTCCTTCAGCTATAAAATTTGCCGTGTGGCTATCTAGAGAAAACTATAGAATCAGCTATGGATGACTGACTTTTACAAGACCTTTGCATACATTTTAAGGGAACATCCAAGAAATAAATTTCATTTTTTACAATACGTGGAGGACTGCATTGCTAGGCTTCAATTGAAAAGTATACAGGCGTGAAGCTTTGCAGTTCATATTCTCATGTATTTTCGAAAATGAAATTAATGCCTTATATTTACATTCTCTTTCATTTCTGTCGTAATCCACAACTGTTAAACTGACCCACTATATTTATCATAATTCATTCGCGCTTTGTTCACAATTGCTTGAAGAAAGGGCTATCATTATAATATGAAGATATGTAAATGGCAAAAACAGTGGAAATGGGTTTTTTTTTAAATGCACACTATGTACCATATAACACAGAGGGATACATTTATAACTAAGAACCAGTAGTCATAATACATTTTTATTCAAAGCATACAAGTATGAACTAAACAAATATAAGCAGAAAAACATAAACGCTGAAATAATAAACTAGCTCTTTTTCAAGAGTTAAGAAAACAGTGGCACCAACATGCTGAAATCAGCAAATTGTAGGATAAAATACCACCAGTATGTCCTCAAATTTGAATATGTAACGTAGACAAAACCTGTTCTGATCCGTAAACTTTAAACAAAAATGTTAACTTGATCTACAGGATTTATTTATATGGCACCATTCTCACTTTTGTCTAGCATTGACGATCTGTACAAAATCCGGTTTCAAGGAGGCCCCGCCCACTAAAAAGCCATCAATATCCACCTTTGCACCTAGTTCTTTGCAGTTCGATGCATTGACAGATCCTGAAAATAAACAACATTTTAAGCTATAAATAGGAATTACGTATAAATATAATTATTTAATTGCATTCAATGATCAGAATATTAATTTTATTTTCTACTGAAATAAGTATGGACATATTAATATTGATACATAACTAAAATGTGATTGTTTTTTCCCTATCATATAGTGATAACTTGTTAGCATTGCCCGATATTTCCGCTGGATGATTTTGTAGACTTAGGATTCTGCGGTATAAATAGAATCAATCATTATAACGAGGTGGGATAGTCAAATTCCATTGAAGGGACAAGATCTATGGTCTACGAGACTTTGCCGAGATTGTTCATCTTGTCTCCGAGGTGGAATTTCACTGTCCCACACTAGTTTATAATGAATGATTATTTTTCTCACTTTTTATCCACTATTTTAGTATACTGGTTCAGGATCTTTAAGACAGTTCAAAATTTCAAAAATACCTATTTGAACTTTCTGCGTATCGAATTGAGTTTTTCGATGTTGGAAACCCGAGCAAAATTTTGTCAGTATGATAAACCATTAAAGATAATAATATTTGACAATTTTGACAAATTATACACTGGTATTAACGGAGTATTGGTCTATTCAATGCATGGAGAAAACGGAGATTTTCCAGTGCAATGACGCTCATAGTGGATGTGCGCAAGCGCACGGGAAAAATGTGAGCAGAAACACAACGGGAGAAGAGGATTTCGTTTAAAGTAAAATTATTGTTAAGTTAAACATTAAATTTAACTCCCCTTCCAGGGCTCATTGTGGTTTTTTTATATCTCGTTTCCATCTCGAATCGCTGAATGTGTCCCGCAAACAACCTGCAGGCCGCCCACGCTTTGTAATTGTTTACTTTTTAAATAAGTTTTCGACAGGACATGGTCATGCAATATTTTGAAATAAAATGTTTATCAATCGACTCAAAGAATAAATTAATAAATAGGAAATTAGTTCATTGGTTTTTAATCCAATAGAGTTAAATTACGTAATTTGCATAAAGTGTAAAACTTCAAAAATAGCTAAAACAAAACCAAACAATAATACATGTACTTCTTAGTCTTCTTATAATTTTAATTAATACGGCATATATAGCTTTAAATGCAAAAATTAATATTAAACTGTCAAAAAGAGCATACCCGAAAATTGGTTACACAACTAAAAAAAAAAAACCAAAACAAAAAAAAAACCAAGATTGTCTCCAGGAAAGCTTTTTTTTCCCCATAAAATGTACTCGTTTTCACCAAATAAAGTATGTCAAAGAAAATATACGACTTCTTAATCAATGAAAGAAAAAATCTCACACGGCAGTGCCACATGGACAATGTCGGTTTCTCACTAGAAAGGTGGTGTTTCGGGCATGCTTTTTTTTTGGGGGGGGGGGGGGGGTGTTTTTGTCTGTGATTACAGTCCTATAAGCAGTGTAAATGGAATGGGAGAAAAAACTGTTCAGCCTCCTGGGAAATGCTGTATTGTCTATGATTTTCAAGCGCCGCGGTAGCTCAGTGGTCAGTGCTTTCGCTTCGCAACCGGAAGGTCGTGAGTTCGAGCCCCGCTCGTGCCAACCTAAGACCTAAAAATAGGTAGTGAATGTCCCCTTCGTCAAACGCTCGGCATTTAGAAGTGAGAATCACGGGTCTTTCGGATATGACCTTAAAAACGGAGGTCCCGTGTCACGGTAGGCGTTGGCACGTTAAAGAACCCTCACTACTACTGCCCTGAGCACTAATCATAGGTCTAAATTTGTGGTACTTCACCTACAGCTGGTGACGTCTCAATACGAGTGAAAAATTCTCGACGGGACGTAAAACAGACATCTATATTTAAGCAACAAATTACCAGGATATAATGTAGATATAGTTAATGTGTGAATTCCGTTTTACATTCTATAAATGCACAGACGTTTCACGAACATATTCTACAAATTTGAAATGACAATATCTATACAAATTTGAAATCCAGTCTTGCATGTGTTGTCACAATATTTTCTAAATCATCTTAATATTTCTTTTTAATTAAGCATTTCACTCAAAATGCTAACTGAAATTGTTACAACAGTAATTTAAAAAAAAAAAAAAATTACGTAACATCGTTTTTCTAATTTAACGTATTTTCAAACGCATGTCGCTATGCGATAAAATATAGAGTCTGCGGTTATCTCCTGTAATTCTCATTAGGAATGAATATTCGATACAAAAGACAATTCGGTTAGCCTTGTTTGTGACAATCTACACTGAGACAGCCGCACATTAAAGACGGAAAAGTCGATCAGCTGCAATATGGAACCGTATCCTGAGAATCGCAGGTAATCCGGATGTTAGGTAATCCAACCTCGAATGGAAATAACACTTCTACGTAAACAGAATTACAAAATTCTCTCTGTTCTGATGATTTTAACCGGAAAATTGAAAATATAGCGCAATATATCCGATTTGGAGTTGGCATATCTGTTCCGTTATAGAAGGTGCAAGCAAATAATATGTTTGCATTCGAAAAGCTTCGTCAATTGTGGCGCATGTATTCATTATGTTACATCCAATGTACACGGAGTACACCTGCTTTTAAGTAATGTTCATCGAGCATATTTTAAGTATCTTTATAGCTGCGAAACTGCACAGCTCTCTGTGAGAAAATTGGTCTCTTCTGATTTTTTTTTTAATTTATTTTCACAGAAAGTTGCAGTTCTGTAGCTACTAGTGTTTAATATTCACAAGATTGGCACATTGTAGCCCTACGTCAGTTATGTCTGTATTCAGTGGAATATGTGCTCTTAGAATGGCGAAACCTGTAAATCAATCAAGTGCAACGAACATAGTCAAGGGCACACGACTTGTTAAATCTAGGGATCTCCCTTCACACTCAGAAATGTTCTTCGCATGATCGTGGCGAGGTCCTTGGAGGCGTATTAGGAACTTCGTAGGGTCGTCATTGTGCGTGTTGTATGAATGGAAAGTGGTGGAACAAATTGTAAAAACGTTTACTATTTAAACCAACTGATCAGTATTTTTTTTTACGCGAAATAGTGTTAACGTGTACTGTGGCGAGGTCCTTGGAGGCGTATTAGGAACTTCGTAGGGTCGTCATTGTGAGTGTTGTATGAATGGAAAGTGGTGGTACAAATTGTAAAAACGTTTACTATTTAAACCAACTGATCAGTATTTTTTTTTTTACACGAAATAGTGTTAACGTGTACTGTGTTGTACGGCTTGAAGAAAAAAAATGAGGTAATAAAATAAATTAATGAGTTAGGTTAAAACATGTAATAAGAAGAATCTTGTCATGGTTTGTAATGATAGCCAAGGCTGGGGATATCATTGGAAATCAATTCTGTATCATCACAAACCATGAGACCCTACATGTACATAATGGATATAAATACGCTACAGTTCAGTATTCCGTATTTATCTTTTAAAGAAACTGTTAGAGAAGTTACAGTTGTCACATAATTATCTTTTTATTATTTTTCTAACAGACAAAGCTTTTGCTCACAATATCATCTACATACAGTTCGTATAGTTTCAATTGAACTAGCACCAAGCTTAAAGGTTCAATGCCTTCAGTAGTTAATATGCAAAATATTTTTTTCCAATTCATTAGTTTATCCTTCTGTATGTTCCTTCAAATCAAAGCTTACTGCTATGTCGTAAGGTTGTGATGGTAGTTTTCCTACATTTTCGGAATGAAATGAAACAGGACACAGAAAATGTTCACTACCCAATTTTACTGTTGTTCTTCATCCTTTAAATATTTATGTTCCCCGAAAAATTTTGTGCCAGCATATTATCGCTGTCGTCTGTCCTTCCGTCGGACCGTCTAAATAATATCTCCTAAACCATTCATCAGAAATTGAAGTAATTGATCACAAATGTATCTTGAGACAAGGCCTTGTGGACCAAAGTCTCTTAAGGTCATTTTGGAATAGTCAAGGTGAAGTAGAACATATTAAAAGTTCCTTACTTCAAAAGCTACATCTCCTAAATTTTCCATCAGCAATTGATTATAACTCATCACCAATATTTTTATGGGATAGAGGAATTTTGGACCATGGCCATTTTGGAAAGGTTAAAGTCACTCAGAATATACACCTTACAGAACATGTAGAAGGAAAAACTTCCTTATTTTCAGTTTTAAAACAGGTATTGATCATATATTGCACAAATAAATAAAACAGGTATTGATCATATATTGCACAAATAAATAATAAACATTTTTTTTCAGACGAAGGTCACTCAAGATCATTTTGCATAGGTCAAGGTCATTCAAAATATACTTATAAATTGGAAGAAAAAAAACACCCTTCAGTTCAACATTATTTCAACAGTTACTGATCACTGTGCAAGTCATTTGTCATTTGAAGTAGTTCATTAGTTTGATACGGTTCAGGTAACATCCGTTTGTTCTACTGATATTCTTGTTATTTCACTCAACCTGGGCATCAACACTTGCCAGTCCCCACATACACAGGGGGCAGTAACTTGTGTACGTGTTTGGTCCAATGTGATATGTATATACTTGTTTAAAGTTCTGTTATCTTTCGTAAATAGTAAGTAAAGAAGTACAATTTTTATTATATTTTTTATTCTCTTCAGTGTTTTTAAACAATTCACAGGGACTGCAAATGCCATGAGATGCTAGCTCATCTAAGAAGCGGGGGATCTAAGTATTTGTATGTTATAATTTGTATCCTATTTTGTTATTTTCAAGCAAATGAAGTCTAGGAGGGTATACTGGAATCACCACATCTACTTCCATCAGTTCTGTTTGCAGACATGATTTTGGCTGGACTTGTTGTATGGGACTAGCTCATAAACTTTTCTTAAAATGTGTACACTCTCTCTTGTCATATGAGTATCTGCACCAAGCGTTTTCATAAATGATTGAACAAAAATTACTCATTTAACAGGTGGTTTTTATTTTTACTTTATGGGCTTTTGATCACTTTGCTTTCTTTGAAATTAGAAAAACAGCAAGCTTGGACTAGAAAAAGTTTGCTTGTGACTTGAGGGTGCTGACGTCAACAGAAGGTCATTTGCACAAGATCACAGATGTAAGATTGATTAATTGTTTTCCGCCACTCAAAATTTTTCAGTTATCTGGTGGCATCCAGTTGTTTTTTTTTTTTGTTTTTTTTTTGGTGGAGGAGAGAATCCAGATACAATGTACCCAGGAAGAGACCACAACCTTCTGAAAGTAAATTGGCAAACTTTCTCACATATATCGGCACGAACGAGACTCAAAGCCACGCCAACTAGAGGTGAAAAGCCTTGTGATTTTAACAACTCTGCATGATCATTTGGACAAGGTCAAGGTCTTTGGGTGTGCAGTGTAAAATTCTCATTCACAATGTAATTTTATTATGAAATAATTTTAGAAAATTATACAAGATCAACTCTGATCAAAGAAATGTCATGACCTTGAACACAAGTCATTTAGAAAAGTTTAAGGTCACAGAGTTTCAAAGTATCAGATTCTGAAGTCTCAGAAATGTAAAATTCTAAGACAAAATTTGTATAGGAGGTGCATCAAGGTCATACTTTGCACAAATATTAATTATTATCAGCCAAGAGGTATGTCATAATTGTATGCCCAGGTTGTTTGTAGAGGGTCAAGGTCGCATGACTCAGAAGTTAGATTTTCTTTAGTCTACCAATTTAGTGTTTGGATTTGGGATGTTCATTTTTTCTGTACTCAACACAAAGGTTGCTCGTGTCCAAAGGCGATAGAACCATCAACCAATTTCAAGAGATTCAGCTATTTCTGTAACAGCCCCACAGGAGTATTAGTCCTATCAGAACAGTTGTAATTTTATAATTAATTAGCCCTTGGTAGTTTACTGAAGTTTTAAGATAGAAAAATTTTGAAAAAATGATAAGTAATTGAAATCATTTAGTTTTAGCTTCGGTAAATGACAGAGAGAATAAGTTGGATGATCTTTTAAGAAACTGTTGTGTAACTATTACAAGTGATATCTACTGCCACTCTTGGACATCTGTAGAAAAAATTCCTGTTCAGGTTGACTGCCTAAGTATCATGAGGAAGGAGAACTCACTCACCACTTTTGCATGGCTTCACGTAAAGTTTACAGTGAAAAACATTATTACTTCTCAATGAGGTGTTGCAAAAAGCAAATCCAATTTTACATGGTTGTGATACTAGTTTTCCACACATTTTGAAAGGATGTAAGTACTACAGCTGCTCAACTTTTCCTTCTCATGTGCAAACACAACTACTTCATTTTGAACAAAGCTACAAGAATGATCCTTTGTAAAGCAGTTTTCAGCAAAATAACCATCTTATCAACAGATTTTTGTAAACAAAATATCTGTAAAATTTTTTGACATGCAATTCTTTATTTTTTGTTAGTATACATTCTGTGTTGCATGACTATCAATTTAATGTATTTCAATTTAGTATTTATTTCCACTTAAAGCAATATAAGCTGCCAAAATTGCAATTTTTTATAGTGGCATTAAAAGAGGTTAAATGAACATTGATATGATTGAAAAAAAGAACTGCATCGAATTTCCTCTCTTATGCATCGTTTACACACCTTTACGTGATGAAAAATATATTCCTCGACATTCCATTTGACCCTAACAACGGCAGCTGATTAATCATCGGCGACAATCCCGAAGATAACCGATGTTGACACGAATGATTCTGATGCTGATCGGGTTGTATCCAGGTCATTCAAATATGGACGGCGAGGTGAGATAAAATTCTAGTTACCATCATTATTTTGGCATTGTTAACGATGTTATATGTTTTTATATCTTTTTCGTCCTGAATCAGTCAAATTCGGCTTTCTCCCTCGCTTCAAACCTTTTGTGTCAGACATCTTTCGTGCTTACCGGAAATATTGTGCTTGCACATTTGATTCTGCCGAATGAATTCAACTTTAGGTCATTGCATACGGAAATAATGTCGGAAAAATTAAGGTACGGGAAGACTTAATTGCAACTGTCAAACAATTTTTACATTTAATGCCAAAAATACAACATGTCAAAAGTTTAATCGATAAAATCAGGTGTTAGAAGGCAGATGTTTACAAAATTTCAATTAAATTTTAGGGACTCCAAAATAACAATTTTGACAGCTTATATTGCTTTAAGGCTACTAATATATTGAGTGTTAGCATTTTGAAAATTCATTTTGCATGCGGGTTACATGCATGTATCTTCTCAAAAGCATCTGAGCATCATCTAACAATGCATTGCTTACCACCATAGATAATTCGAACTGCTGCTGCCACTTCTGACGACACTTTTTCTGCTAGCCAGGTTCGTAGTTTCTCATGAACTTCCTGTGCTTGTTCAGGAGTTGCTGTTTTTCCTGTTCCAATGGCCCACACTGGTTCATAAGCTATCACCACATTCACCCACTGGGCTGCAGATATATTATCTGGGAAAGAACAATAATTTCATTTCACTGTTTCTCAGTGTGACTAATTTGGTTAAATCCCTCCTCCTAGTTACTTGTGTTCACTTTAATTTTCAACTTCTTCAGACTTTTAAAATACATGTAATATTGTCTAATTTGTTATACATATACATCAAAGCATCATAAAATTCCTGACTTTCAATATTACCTTATCCCATTGTGACCCTACGGTGGGTGTTAAATCATCCAAAACATTCCACCTTCTACATTAAATATGTCTACCCCGTTATTGTTGGATACCTAACCTATTTATAAAAAACTGTGTCTTATGTTAATTCATATCCACTGATAGGGCTCTCCTGAGGTAACTATTAAGGCCCTACTGAGGTGACTGTTAAGGCCCTACTGAGGTGACTGTTAAGGCCCTACTGAGGTGAGTGACTGTTAAGGTCCAGGTGCCTCTTTCATTTCACCTTTCCCTCATGATTACAACCTTGTACAGTTTATGACTGACATTTCCTTAACAACAAGCAAATTTAAAAAAAAAAAATTGTACACTCTCCATTTAAAAACATACAATGGTGAAAAAGTATTTCATTTACTATTATGCTATTACACACAGGTATCAAATAAAAGATATCTAGAAATTGAAAGTTGCAAAATTGTAAAATTGCATTCTCAATTTAATATTCTCATTGGGTTTTTTTACACTATTTATTCTGGCATACTGTGTATTCCAGTGCATATCAGATTATACAGGTTTCACTGTATTCCAAAATGGAAATTGTCTTTTTTAAATATCCCTATAGAAAGATCAGAGAGGAATTAAGTTGGTAAAGCTGTACCAGAGACCTTGACCTTTGACCAGAACATTCTCTTACTAGTTCTCACACTTATGCATATTGCTAGTTCTATATATATATATATATGAATGGTGTTTCATCTGGACAACAGTGTGTCTACAGATTCATACCAACAGATTTATTTAAGTTTTGAAAATATGTGTGAATATGAACTGTGACCCTTCACACAGGCATTACTCATGAAATGTTTTAGCACTTTTTGAAAAGTATGCTAGTGTGAAGTGTTGCAATTCATACCCTCATGTATTTTCAGAAATGAAATTTATTATTTATATATACAATCTACTTTCATTTCCATCAGAATTCCCAGCTGTTAAAATAGACGTACTACATTATCACTATTCATACACGTATTGTTCACAACTGCAACATATTCATAAGAAAATGGCCATCATTACAATTTATAAAGATATCAAAGGCAAAAGCAATGAAAGGCATTTATGTAAAAAAAAAAAAATCTGGGAAAGGATATTCCGATTGCGTACCAATAATGGCTTGAGTCTGTCTGAACACTACTTCTTCTGTTTTTCCACCCTCTCTCTCCTCCAGCTTTTCTCCAATACAAGCAATCACCTTCACGCCCTGGCTTAGAGCATACTTTGTTTTCTCACCGATTAGCTGAAAAAAATAATGTTATCTACACAGTGATGTTGTCATCAGATACATATTTACACTACTTATTCACATGCAAACTTACTCCATACAATAGTGTACCAGGTTGATCTCGAATCAAGTACAGTACACATCTTCTGTAATGCACTCAGATATAATCAGATAAAGTATCTCCTGATATAACGTAGCATCACATGTAAACTGAAAGTGGAATAAGTTTGTCCTGTTACACAATTACACCTCTTGAAATGTATTCCTGACACCTGACTGAACACCTCTTTATCTACTTGGCAAAATGCTGATTAGTCACAGTTTGTTGAATTCTGTAATTGTTGTTTTTCTGAGGAGGCAACAATTAATCCTGATACCAGTATATCTATTTGATGTTTGAGGAAAAAAAATAATAAAATTCATCCTTAAGTAAGTTAAATCAAAATGGCAACTCCAACATGGAGGAAGGCAGTTTTACTGGATACAAAGTTGCAAATTATAATATGCAATAAATGTGGGAAATAGGACTTTAAAAAAAACAACAACAAAAAAACACAAAAAAACAAGTAGCAGAAGATTTCAGATTTACATTACAAGTACTGTTTGGACACAAGAGGAAAAAAATCTAGAAGTTAAGGACTGTGGCGAGTTTAGTCTAAAACAAAAACAAATAAATTCTGATTTCCTTAATACACCACAATTGAGGATTGCCGTTTTCTTAGTTCAACACAAATAAATGATATTACATGTAAATCATTCATTTATACATAATTACTACCTTCATTTGTACAATGTTACTTTAAAGCACCTCAACATACTTAGTTTGAAGGGTGTTTAGTACACATGTACTGAGCATTTCCTGTCTCCTGTTACAATGTACACTGGTTACAATGTACAATTTATTACAGTCCCATGAGAAAGTTATAAAGGTACACATCTACACTTTTTGGTGCTGTAACAACAGACATGCACTACAATTTATTTCAGTGTCTGTTCTTGAATTCCAACCACAGATTAACAGATTGGTTGATTGTTTGTTTTACGTCCCATCGAGAATTTTTCACCCATATTGAGATGTCACCAGCTGTAGGTGAAGTACCACAAATTTAGACCAATGCTTAGCACTCAGGGCCGTAGCAGTGAGGGTTCTTTAATGTGCCAACGCCTACCGTGACACGGGACCTCCATTTTCAAGGTCATATCCGAAAGACCCATGATTCTCATTTCTAAATTCCGAGCATTTGGCGAAGGAACAATCACTACCTATTTTTTGTCTTAGGTTTGACGTGGCCATGGCACAAGCGGGGCTCGAACTCACGACCTCCCGGTTACAAAGTGAACGCTCTAACCACTGAGCTACCGCGATTAACAGATTGGAAATTCACCATATCACTGCATATAGTGGTCCATGATATGTTGTGTACTAAATGAAAAATACCTGATCAGATTCACCAAAAACATTTCTTCTCTCTGAATGTCCTAGTATAACCCATTCACAGCCAAGATCTTTAATCATATTGGCACTGAAGATATATCAAACATTAAATATATTTTAATACATAATCCTAATACACCATGTAATATTACATTTGTATATTTTATGCTTTATATTACTTCCTGATGAATTTTGAATTGAAATATTAAAAACACAAATAGTCATTCAATGATTAAAAAAGAAACTACATTTAATTTATATTCAAATCATTTACTGACTGAATAACAGAATACACATATACCTGATATCTCCTGTGAAAGCACCACTTGCCACCTTATAACAGTTTTGGGCTGCCACTCCAACTTTGGAGTCAACAGTTTGTCTAGTGTACTCCAAGTAGCATGTTGGTGGAGCAACCACTACCTCTGAAACACAAAGATTCAGAAATGTGCAAGATGTTTCTTCAAATGAGTGTAACACTTGACCAGAACATCCGTTCCATTTTCTATTTGTGGCGAAATTTGTCATAACCTTTCATTGTATCAAATTCCAACTATTAGTACATGTTAACTGTAATGTTTAAATGGGAATATCACCTGTAAAAATATTGCATAAAATAAAGCTAGTGTGTTTAATCAGTATTATATCTGTACTCAGGGTGTAAATTTAGATTTCTTGTATTATACATTTACTATATGAGATTCTTGTATTCTTATCTTTTTTCAGATATTATAGATTAGTCAGAATGTGTATCTCATTCAAAACATCTGACAAAGATATGCAAATAGGACAATTCTTCTTTAGGATACAGCAATCATTTGCAATAAATAAATTTATACAAAACCTGTTCAGCGCACTGTCATTGACTCAAATTGTACACTGCATAATAATAATCTACACTAGTGCAACACCATATCTCAGTTCTTGTCACAGCAATTCATTCAGCATATTTAATACTGTGGTCACAATAAAATCACATTTTATTTGTGACCAAAAAATCCATAAGCGGAAACGCGGAATTTCCAAAAGTTCATTGGACATGTCTGGTAAAAATACCTTCCACCTGGTAAACTCTAAGAATTGCATTGGAACAAATGTCTCATAAACGGTGATCATAGAAGGGTGATTTAAAGGGGCATGGACACAATTTGAACTGAAAATTTTCAAATTTTATTTTCCCATTTTTAATGCTTAACTAAGATATTTCTAATGGTCAGCAAATATTTTGTTATATAAACAAGGTTTGTGCCATGTTTTTGTTTACATATATATTGCTTGATAGAAAATATCACGTTTAAAAGAAAATGAGATATGACAAACACTAAAATATGTTTAACTGTGTTTAGAATTAACTTGTAAATTGAAAAATCTGCTTTGAATGAAACTATATGAAGTATAATTAACTTACGTAAACAAAAAAAATGGCATGAGCCCTGTTTTCATAACATAGATTTGTGAGCTTTGTATCTCTCTTGTAACTCAACTACTGGCGTTCAAATTTTTGCTTAACATTTGAAATACCTTAGTTAGGCATTGTAAACATTAAAAATGGAAAAATATTATTTGAAATTGTCAGCTCAGATTGTGTCCATGTCCCTTTAATGCATGAAAAATTAGGTAAAAAGAATAATATTATGCATAAGGAAAAAAATCTAAAGTTGGGACTGAAAAGATCCACCGAAATACCGATACTGGTAAATCATCATCCAGTATGGTTAAAACAAATTTTGACCAGATTAACACAAGACCTTTGAGAACACTGAAAACAGAAATTTTAGGTGATTTTTTTTTTTAATGCACCCTGTGAGTAAATATAATACTGATTTATGTGTACCAGATTTGTTTTGATGCCCAATTATCACACAAAATTTTCTTACAGAATATGTGCAGTAAACATTATGGTTTGATAAACGCCTACGGCTATTCACCCTGTAGCCAGGTATCCAAGTAGCAAATGGCTAATCACCCAGCTGCAGGGCAAATAGACTATATCATCTGTAACAGTTCTGTACCTGGCTGACAAACGAATAGCCACTGGTTACTGGGTACCCGTACGCTGGGAAAACAAGCCTATATGTACCAAGCTGTTGGACAAATAACCTATATCATCTGTTATGTACCTGGATGTTTAATAACAAGCATGTAGCTTCCTGTTCACAATTAAGCAACTGCATACACATCATTTGAAAGCGATAGATGGAGATAATATCTCTGCCTTTAAAGTATTTATTTTGGGTACCTGGCCAAGGGTACATAACAGATGATATAGGCTATTTGTCCAGCAGCCAGGCATTTGCTACTCTGGGTACCCGGCTGCCAGGCAAATAGCCACTGGATATCAAAAAGTTAAAACATAGATAAAGAATGTGGGGCATCACAGGACATCTGATCTGAACTAATTTTACACCCACCAATGTTTTCCTGTCAAAATGAAAAATCATATTTATGTATAGGTCTGGTCCGTTGTATTTCCTCCCTTCCTGTTACACTTCAACATACTGCAAAGGGTTGGAAACTGGGCAAGAACATCGTACAACTATTATCATTGTTTACGATCTATATTATCAATAACGATATAGTAAGACGTCTCTGTGATGTTAATAGTACATGGTATTTATATTTATATTGATATAAAATCATCTATCTGCATACATGCACGTGCATTTTAGCACCTGTATTTGGATCCAGTGGTCCTGTTTTCAAAAACCCAGCGATGCCTTCAATACTTTGTTTATTTCCATTCATCTTCCAGTTTCCTCCAACGAAAAATTTTCTTTGCTGTGACATATTTGTTGCTTTGACAGTTCTGTGACCTTCCGATTCGGCACCGTTAGCCTTGAACTTGTCTCACACTTAGACTAAATACAGAATCTATTGTAGATAAGAATATTCCGTACAAAATGAAACTAAAAATAATAATATCTAAATATTTTTATGTAGATATGATATAATGAAATACTTAAAAGGGGTCATAAACTAATGAAAGATTATTATTTCGCTTTGTCAAGGTGTGTTTTTATAAATCTTAATTGACGGAAATAGGACAAGGAGGAGGTTTTGATAATATGCTTTTTCCCGCGAAAAATCATTTACATAACCTGTATGGCCCAGTAGTTACTACTAACAATTTATCCAGTTACAGGGATCAGTATGCCGAGGAAAAGAAGAGACGAAGAAACTTTTGAAAGCTTGCAGGTGGGAAATGGGGAAAATTCGAAAAAAGTGAAAGTTGTCGACGGCGGCGGTGCTGAAACTTACGCCCAAAAGCTCAAAAGGAAAAGGGATCAGGTGAATACATTGTTTGTATTAAAGCAGCCTCCTTACTTATTATCTTCAATTATTGCAAATACTGGTGTATTATTAGTGTTATTTCTACAGCACGAGTTATGATTTACAAACTCTCATGCTCGTTAATTCTAGGGAAGTCCAATGTACAATGTATGTGTTTTAGGTTCAGAAAGGGAAACGAGCAGAAGAGCTTTTGAATCACATCGGCAATGAAATCGGTAAACCTGATGTAGCTTTAAGACTCAAGTCCAGGACATCACCGTACACAGTTAAAGTAGAAACACCATCTTATTTGAAGAGTGACAACCTAGTTATTCAACTACAAGGGTATTCTATGGGAATTCGTAGGAGAAACCTTTATAAAGTATGTATTCAACCATCAAACTGTTATGATACACACAACTTTTAAGAAAGAAATATTTAATTTAATTGCTGCATTTTCTTCAGAGTGTCACCCATTGTGTAATAGAGATGTTGTCAGACATGCAGATCTGCACAACAACCAGTCCTTTCAACCGCAGAGTGACTGCCATGGAGTGGCATCCCACTAACCCAGACCTGGTGGTTGTAGGGTCCAAAGGAGGGGACATTTTATGTTGGGACACTCGCAATGTTAAGAACCAAAAGTTCATCCAAGGGGTATGCTATTTAGAATTTTCAAAGTGTCCTGTTTTGTAATTTCAATTGTGTGTCATTGTCAAGTCTTCAGAATGCAACATGTTAAGAAAAAGATCAAGACGAGACCTGATTACATTGTGGAAATTATCAAAATAGGCACTGCTTATACATTGAACAATTTTGTTTATGTAGCCAAGCAATCATGATTTTGTTGACTTTTCATTTTTCCGGAAAGGTCAGAAAATATTAAGAAAAGTGTGTTATGATTATGGCTGGTATTGAACTGTAGATGGGAGCTGGAGGGATCATAAATGCCATAAAATTTTGGCCCCACAATTACAGCAAGATTCTCACTGCAGCTGTCGATGGCACAGTAACCTTGAATGACTTAGAGGACAAGAGTACTCAGATTTTGGCAGACACCCTTAATGCACATGAGTGAGTGATGTAAAGTGAATTAGGAATCAGATGTTTACTCCTTCCCCAAGTGGGAGAATCTTACAAGATTGTAAATATCTGATCCTTTTAGGGAAAAGGTAGTCTGCTGGTTTATTAGATTGTTCATGTATGTTGTGCATTCAAGTCTGTTTAAAATCTTAAGGCTTGGAACTTTAATGTTATAAACAGTCAGGGGCATAATGCAATCATGTTATTGGAAAAATTACACCAATGTTTTGTTGGGGTTTTTTTTTTTTGGGGGGGGGGGGGTTGCCACATTGAGTTACCCTTCATTTTTTTGCTCCTGTCCTTTATCTATGACCCATGGTACTCTTTTCTTTCAATAACATAACTCAAACAGGTTATTTAACTTGTTTATTTATGTTATTTCATGTCAACCCTCCTCACTTCACACAACATATACCACAGAGTTTAGCTGGTGCACAAACACACAAAAAAAATGTTAACATTGTTTTATTTAAAAGCTTGCTTAATTTGGGAAAAGTAGTCAAAGTCTTTGAAACATTGTGGAAAAATGTCCATTTATTGATAAAAATGTCACTCAAAAATGTAAATAACTCCTTGAAGTAATGAGTAAAATGCTACTAATATACTACTGCTTCATGTTTTTTATTAATTAATTATTAATTTTGTTAATTACGTCTGCACACTGTGTAGCTGACTTGGTCATGAATAGAGTTCAAATACTGGTGATGAGTTTATTTAGTATTTCATCAGTGTAAGAACTGTAAACAAATAAAAGATTTATCAGTACTTGCATAACAGGAAAATTTGAAAATACGTTTAGCACACAAACGTGCACTTCTATAACCTTCGGTATACAGTCAAACTATATGGGGCCTAATATTGTCAGCCAATACTGACTAGAATTTGTAAGGTGAATAACAACCATACATTAATTTTACTCACTAATTAACAACAACAAAAAAATAGCTAAATAATTATCGTAGGTGATAAGAAAATGTGACAATGCTATTTCACTTAAACTTGTAGACAAATTTGGCACACAACCTAACTTTACAGTACAAAGGGGTGCAACTCTAATTTCAATAGAGACATATTCCATGCACAGCAGATGATTTCACTAGTAACAATTCAGGTAGTAAATCAAATCTATTTGGTCAGAAAACAGTGTGAAATATCAAATACAATTACTATGGGACTAATTATCATTAAAGTAACACTTCACTACGCGTGGGTCAAGAATGGCGCATTGCATAAAATCCACCCTAGCAATACTCTCACAAAATTGCTCAAAATACAGAGTAATAGTCATTATATTAAGTTAAAAACATGATCAGGGATGTTAAACATTACTGTAAGCATGAAATGGTATACATATATTTGTGTAAATACCTTGTTCTCCTGACCAAGTTGCCGAGCTTTGTGAATGTTTATCATTTTCGTTAACATGTGCACACAGGGATGCTGGGTGGAAGTTACGTTATACACAGAATGTCACTGGACCAAAAATGAGAAATATCCCATCCAAAAATGATTACTTTAAATTGTTTTACATGTAAAAGAAAAATTGTAAACATAAACATAGCAAAATTATGGCATTTACACGCTGCATCTTCTTTTACGTTAAGGAATTCCAGAATGCAATATATATTGGTAGGAAATTCAAAAGATCAAAAATTTCAGACAAAATCAGTGTCCCTGTAAGACTGGAAAAAAATGTAGCTCAGTGGTTAGAGCGTTCGCTTCACAACCAGGTCATGAGTTTGAGCCCCCACTCATGCCATGGCCGCGTCAAACGTAAGACATAGAAAATAGGTAGTGATTGCTCCTTCACCAAATGTTCGGCATTTAGAAGTGAGAATCATAGGTCTTTCAGATATGACTTTAAAATTGGAGATCCCGTGTCACGGTAAGCATTGCCACGTTAAAGAACCCTCACTGCTTCAGCCTTGAGCACTAAGCATAGGTCAAAATTTGTGGTGCTTCACCTACAGCTGGTGACATCTCATTATGAGTGAAAATTTCTTGACAGGATGTAAAACAACAAAAACATATTTTTTTATGCCCCCTTTGAAAAAGAAGGGAACATAGCTTTGTATCTGTCGGATGGTCTTGGACCAAGTTATGTCCACTCAATATTTTGAGAACTCTTTGCTTGACAGACATCAAAATTGGTACCCTAGTGCATTGTAAGGAGTAGATAACCCCTATTGATTTTGATGTCACATGGTCAAGGGTCAATCCACTTTCGACATGAGAAGATATTGTCTGCTCAGTATCTTTTTGAATTGGTTTGGCGCTGCCATCAATAAAATGACACATGTGTGTAACCCTTTTCACCACAGGGACATACAGGTTTCTGAAACATTTCTTGTTTTTGAAAAAAAAATGTATGCATGTGTGAAATAACTTTTGTGTGCTGTTTTTCAATTAACATGTTTGCCTTATGCCGCTGAATAAATAAGTAGAATTGTTGTAATTTCTAAATTGAGGTGTTTTCATGATCATGAATCTGGCAGAGTACCTTTCATTTGCAATTTGTATGTGTTTTTTTTTTTTACTATTGAAGAAAGGTGCTGGTGGAAATACACAAGCCTTGAAATTCTGGCCATTAGATGACTGTAAAGTAGTTTCAGCTGGACTTGATGGAACATTGAAACTACATGACTTAAATGGAAAAATGTCTTCTGTGTTAGCGGACACAATGAATTTTTATGAGTAAGTTAATGAAATTTAATGGTGTACATAATAAATACTCTAAGTCTGTGATTCAGTAAAGTGCAGCTGATGCTAATTACCAGTCTTTACCTAAACTCACCAGCCAGACACTTGCAATGATCAGGGATTGGTCTGGAAAAATTTTTCTTTGGACTTTTAAGTTGTCAAATGAGCTACAAAAATTTTCCAAAAGTATATATTGTTGATTTATTCATTTTATTTGGATTCATATTTTATTGTCTGTGGTAACGAATTTAGAGTGTCATTTATGAAGCATGGAACAAGAACAAAAGTCATAATTTTGCTAAATAGTACATCAGATATGATTGTGCCAGATATTAAATAGGCAAGAATAATTCAAATACAGTATTATAGAATAAATAATTTATCTCTGCTATAAGATTGGTTGGGCTTGTGGATATATGTTGAGCTGCACTAGCCTGTCTAAGTAATGACTTGGAAAGGTTTACATGTTATATTACTTGTATTCTCTGTTTGTTAGAAAAAGAAAGGTCATAAAAAAAATTTGGTGAAAATTACTATTAAACGTTACCCTATGACCTTGTGGTTGATAGGTTTTGGTACTGTAGTGTGGACGTACACCCAGCAAGAAAGTTCATTGCTGCTGGAGACAATGTGGGAAAACTTCAGTTCTTATCCTATGATGGCAAAAAGGTTTGAGCAATTCATTTTTTTAAATCCAAGTTTATCTAAATCTTCACACTTTCAATATATACAATATCAAATTATGTGCATTGTTGGTATATATACAAATGTTTCAAAATAAATCTTTCAACACTTTCATATATATGAACACCCAATTTTTATTTTTTTTTAAAGTAATGGAAGTTGGTCAGGGAATCACTTGAATTATAGGTGTATTATAGTACAGTGTATTTATAATAAAAAAAATTACTGCATATGATTAATGTATGTAACATATATAAGCAGTCACTAACTTGACACAATGCCAGAAGACTTGGTACAATGTTCCAGTATTGGTCAGTAATTTTTTGGTAACTGGCTTGTGATTGGTCAACTTGAAATCAACTTCTTCACAAGCCAGTTTGCTGTGTTAACAGTTAATGTGAGTGGCAGCTCATCAATCTATGGAGTCTTACAAGGTGCCTATTTGGTATTAATTGCCATTTTGTTATGTCAGCTATTCAAATATATTATTACTTATTCAAATAGGTGCCATCACTTACTTGAATTGGTGATATTGCCTATTTGGACTTGCAAGTATTACTATATTATATGATGAAAACAATGTAGCTTAAAAGGAAATAGGGCAAAGCAAAGAATGAGATTTTAAGAAGCATTCAAAGAACAATGTTATCTTCTCAGCATTGCTTCAATAACTTTTTGTCACTGGAAATAAAATATTACAGAATGTAATCTACAATATCAACAGTTTGCAATTATTTTGAATACGAAAATCTTGAATTTTGAATAAAAAAATCATTCAGAACAATTTTTGATTTAAACTTAAAAACTATTCTATTATTCAGACTATTGTATTCTCTGATCATTTTATACAGTTGAACTTTGGTATCTCAAATGCTGATATCTTGAATACCATGGGTATGTGGAAATGATTCTACTTATACCCTCGATATCCCAAATTTTTGGATATCTCAATGTTTTTTTCTAGGTCGTATTGAGTTCAATATAACATGGTTTGACTGTAATTTAAACACTTTCATAATCAAGATTAATGGGCAGTAACTCTGGATGCAACATATAGTCATGGAAACTGCTGTAATTTTAAATATAGTATGAATAGGTTAAATCACTTATTCAAAATGAATAGCTGATAAACACTTATTTGAATGGTGAATCACTTTATGGCGGTTACTGCTAAGTACCAGAACAGTCCCTTGTATGTACAGTCTTGTTATATAATTTCAGACTTTTGAAAATCGTCTTCACAAAAACAAGATCACCCACTGTGAATTTTCACCATTAGAAGAATGGATGTTGTGTACATCTTCTGTTGACCAAACGGTTCAGATATGGGATGTCCGAATGCTCAAAGATCGTAAAAGTTCACTCTACAAACTCGTTCATGATAAACCAGTCAACTCTGGTAGTGTTTTTATTCATTTGTACCATTTAATGTTGATATGCAGCTATATTTTCCATATTGAAATAGTTTACATATATGCAATGTTTTTTTCATTCAGGAAGTATAATAATAATATTTTTTGCAATTAGGAGGTTCAGAATTTCGTATGAAATGATCATGCAGAGATTACAACAGTAAATTTGTAACTTTCAGCTCATTTCAGTCGCACTAATGGTTGTCGGCTGTTAACAACAGATCAGAATAATCAAGTACGAGTGTACTTAGCTCCCGAGTGGCATCTGGAGAAGACCATTTTACATCCTCATCGCTTCTTTCAACACATTACTCCCATAAAGGTAAACTTTGATGAACCGTTATTTCCAATATTGTAAGAAAAGAAGTTTCATAACCAGTATCAGTGATTGTATAATTGACACACTATGGGGACACTGCCAGCACAAGAGTTATTGCCCTTGACAATATTTCTTTATGAGAATTGTTATTTTTTAGAAAATGTAAACTTTTTTTAGTATCAAGTCAGCTAGACCATTTTCAACCATACTTGCTAGCAAGTACATATTTCAGTGGGTGGAAGGGATTTGGGTATAATGTTTTGTTAGACACATTCGAAGGGGAGATAATTTGGAAATTAGGCATTTTTAAAAAATGTCTCAAGGTAAGCAGAAATTTGTTTTGTTTAAACTACAATACCAAATGGGATTTTAATAAGTACTTGAAAATATATCGGGTAAATTCTTTGAAAATCTCTTTGAAGACAACAAGGGTACTGTATGTTAGATTGTCTCTATATGTAGTGTATATTAGAGTCATGACCTCCTTGGGTTAAGGGCAGAGCCACTTTTTTTGGATTTAATGTTTTGCTCAGGAATATCTTTTAAAATCTTTTTCTCAAGAACTATCATTAGTATCCTCAGGATATGAATAATGGCCATTGGGGAGAGATTGTTGATGCACATATTTGGCACAAAGGTAGCTTTAATAAGCCCAGACCGTTTGTTGTGATTGTTCTTTTAATCAAGATTAAGGTCAATTGTAAAATAATAAGAAAAGCTTATTCAGGACACAGTTTCATAATTAAGAAATGTCAGAAGAAAGTAATTTTACATTTGACAACAAAGATAGAAGCCTTTCATTATACCCATGCAACAAAGTTTTGTGTGTGTAGGGCGGGTTACACTGGAATCATGTTGTCTGTCTGCAGATGCAACGGTTTCCGGGCTCTAAAGTGTTATCCATTTCATGTAGAGTCAACACACCATACACATAGACTCCCCATGGGATGAAGATGATCCCTATTGATTTTGGGTTCAAAGGTCAAATGTACTGGACATTGAAATAGCAAAATGGTTTTCAAGCTTTTATGTGTTGCCATGAGACAAAGATGATCCCTATTGATTTTTGAGGTCAGAAGGTCAGTTGTACTGGTCATTGATTGATTGATTGTGTATTGCTTTACGTCACACTTGAGAATTTGTCGCTCATATGAAGATGTTACCATTGCCAATGAAGGGCTGCTAAATTTAGGCCCATGGCCTTTGAGCAGGGAAGAATCTTTATCATGCCACACCTACTGTGACATTGGGCCTCCGTTTTTGTTGTCTCATCCAAAGGACCACCCCATTTACGACAAGCAAGGGGTTCTGAGGATCTATTCTAACCCGGATCTCCATGGGGCCACAGGACATTGAAATAGCAAAATGGTTTCCGGGGCTTTCACATGTTATTTTTTTCACCTAGAATCACCATATCACACATATGGACTACCCATGGGACGAAGATGATCTCTAATTATTTTGGGGTAAAAAGGGTTGAAGAGACACCCATTGGGGTTTTTTTTTGGGGGGGGGGGTATTCTTAGTGAGCAGTGTTCACATTTCATCTTGTTTTGTACATGACACCAGCAACTTGGAATTCATGTAGTGCGAGTTTTTTTATATGATACTCAGGTGACCAATAAGGCCCATAGTCTTGTGTAAATACTGTGATGAAGTAATTGAATGATCAAGGAAATTATGTTTTGTTAATAAAATTGCATAAATAAATGTCCTGAAATATAAATTTCATTTGTATACACTGTATATAATGATGCAATTATTCATTTTGTATTCAATTTCAAATTTGCACCTGTTGTCGTATGTGTCAAGTATGACAGGTTTCCCAAAGTAATGACAGGCGTAAATCGGGTTGCTATAACAATTACTTGAAAGAAAACTGAGAGATGTGAAACTATAGGATTGAATTTCACATTTTCATTATCTTAGAATTTATCACTTTCTTCAGGCAACATGGCACCCTTTACTAGACTTGGCTGTTGTTGGAAGATATCCTGATCCCAAGTTTACTGATTACCATGAAAACGAACTACGCTCCATTGACATCATTGATGTTGATACAGAAAAAGTTGTTACAAGACTTCATGATCCATCAGCTCCTGGCCTTGTCTGTGTAAGTATTGGAAAGAATTATCCCCCACTTGATCATTTGCGGGTCTGAGATTATGATTTTAAGGATCAAACTAATAAATCAGTGATTCTATTGTTGCAGTGATAGCAGGTTATTACTATGTATGTGAGAAATGTTTCTTAGACACTGGCCTGTTGTAGCCAAGTGGTTAGAGCTTCACAACCAGTACTTACTGGTTTCAATTCTTCATTCCACTGGTCACCTCACACCAAAGATGTTTAAAATAGGCAGTGACTCTTTCTTCCCAAGCTCTAGTTTGTATGAGTGAATTAATGGTCTTTCAGACAATACAATTCTTGGCACCGTGAAAAGATCTAAATATGCAGCATTTTCAATATGATTCCTTGACATTTTATTTTCTTTTCCAGGTGAATAAATTTAATGTAAATGGAGACGCTTTACTTTCTGGGATGGGTAAGCCAACACTGACCATTAGCATTTGTATACAAAGAAATTTGTAATTTCTCAGCTATACAAATGTACATGAACTTTTGAAATAATAAAAGAATGACTAAATATGGTAATGAGTTGAATTTTATAAAGTCTTTTGAGATACTGTATGTAAGAGTATAAACTCTGGGTACATTGATTCACTTCATGTTATTTCTTGTAGGAGTTAACTTGTTATTGTGGAAGAGAAAAGAAGTGGCTGCCAGGATTCAAGAGTCATTCATGTCAAAAATTAGTGGGGAAAATTTGAATCGGGGTTCACATGAAGGTCAAGCAAGGTCAGGAAGGTCAAATCAGTCCAAGAGAACCAATGAAAAACTGAGGAAAATGAATGACAGTAAAGAAACGAAACAAAAGAAGGCAAAATTTCAGCTCAAAGTGAAGGAAGAAAATTGTAAAAGGAAGAAATGAGAATCATACTGAGATGAAAAACTGGTATATGACTGAATTTCCTTTTATCAAACTTTCAAACAAACAAACAAAAAAACTTAAAGGCTGTGAAAATCAAGATTTAGATATGTATTAGAACAATGTTGCATTTTAAGGAACAAGCTTTATATTGTTTTTAAACTGAAGGATGTGAGAAGGAGGGCTAAAAAAAATGTACTGCAATAGCAATGTATTTCACAGAGCAGAGTTTCTTTCGTTTTGATTGTCTGTCTAAGTTCTACACAGCTGTTTTATGCCTGTGAATGACACATGTATGTAGTGGAGAATTATATGGTGTATAGGTAGTTTGCATTGTTATAATGTTATATAGGTAGTTTGCATTGTTATAATGTTATATAGGTATTTTGCATTGTTATAATGTTCAGCAGGAGAAGTGAGTGATCAAAATTCATTTTAAGAGTTGTATTTTTTTTATAGAGATGGTTCATTCAATTGAGTGTTTGTTTACAGGTACAAATTGTACAATTGTGGGTGCATGTTTTCATTTCTATGTATTGACCAATGAAACATAACTTGGAGTCTATCAAGTTAATGAGCATTGTGCAGAAACTGAAATTCCTTATAACAAGCGACAGCGTATGCTGATTTATTGGAGAACATAGATTTTAGATTGCCTTTTTTGTTTTGATACTGTTTTTTGGGGTTTTTTTTGCTTTTTTTAGGAGGGATTATACTGGTGCATCTTTTTGTGTCATGGCATTCATCTCAGGAGAAGCACATTTGTTTACTAGTAGTTTATGATGATTAGTTATTATTAGTATATTAAATACAATTTGTTATACTTTTATGTGTGTTATTGCCTTATTTTGATTATTACATGGTTCCACTCTAAATCTTGCTTTGAGATGCAGTGAAATCCTTTATTTTAATGCGGTTAATGTGATAGAAGAGTTATTGTTCTTTGTTGTAATACCGTTTTCATGTTCATGAAGGCTTTGAATTCGTGGTTGGTAAAACAATTCAAAGTAATGATCTTAGAAAACTTGTGATTTTTCAGTAATTTATAACAAAACAGGAGGTTATGGAAGATAATTTATTTACAATACAACGTGTCAACAGTTTTAATTTTCACTATCACAAACACAACATGATTTCACCACCACATTTCAAAACAATAAGAAGAGTCAACATAAAGATCAGCCTTGATTCTTTAGGCATAATTTGATCCGTAAAATGGCGTATTCAAACTGATACAAAGGTCGTTGATGTTGTCGCATGTGGACATCAACAAAATGACCATTAAAATCCGTAATTATGACTTCTTCTTTCTTTTTTTTGCCGTATTACAAGTTTAGCAGTTGATATAGATAGATTCAGTTTCCATAACCAATGTGAGTTAGTAACCGTTGATTGGTTGGGGGGGGGGGGGTTTGTTTTTTTCTCAACTTGAGTTTCTAAATTTTTAAAACTGAGTGTCTCTTGAAAATTAAGAAACTTAAGTCCGAGAAAACTGGACACTAAGAAGGACATAGGCAATTGTTTCTCCCATTATACATGCAGGGTTTTTATGCTGTTCCTTCAGCTGATGTCCTCACTATTGAAATTTACATTTAAATGCAATGGACACGAGTGCTATCGATGATCTGAAATATACAATATTGAAAAACTAAGAACAATCTGAATCACCCCAGATGTTTCAGAATATATTGATAAAGGAAAGTGCCAGAGTGATGAAACAAGGCTGATAATGGGGGAAAGAGTGGTAATAGTTATAAATTAAAGTGATAAGATGACATCTGATGAGTGAAGTTCCTTCAGATACCATCTGACCTCTCAGCACCATTCAATAGCTGCTCGTTTGAAATAGATTTTCAGCTTCGCACACAAGGCTGATTTGAAAAAGAAAGTTATGCTTCAGTATTATCCATTTCCGGTCCTTCTAATTCGGGTGTTTCCGGTCCCTCGCGATCTGGGGAATCCGGAGTGTCTGGAGCATCGGGTACATCCGGGGAATCGGGCGCCTCCGGAGCCTCGTATTCCATTGGCATAGCCATTTGAATAGACGCCATTGGTGTCAACATTGACCATCCCATTGGAAAGAAAGGACCAGGGCCAATGAAGGAAGGACAGAATATACATCCACAACAGGTTGTAGAGAAGACGTTAGGTAAGTTTGTGTAGGGAGGTTGTCTGCGAGGGGATGTGTGATCTGGGCAGCAGCGGATTTGACAGGAACAAGTTCCCAGGTCGTGCATCGAGTGTATATCTGTTGATAAAAGGCATAATTGCTCGATAACCATTCAACGTGAAAACAAGAAACGAGGAAAATTTCGTCCTTTGGCTTGGTATATATGACGGTTTGTAAATGTTACAATTTCGACTACTAGATGTAAATTAAAATACATTTTAGTATACCTTTCCTGCTGGAGTGCATCTGCCCTGTCACTGTGTGCAAAAGCAGTACCAAACTCTGAACGGCTACCAGACAAAACATTTTTTTTTTTCAATCTGAAAGAAATGAAAAACACTATACGGAGCGCCAAATTCGCTTCGTAACCGGGAGGTCGTGAGTTCGAGCCCCACTTGTGCCATGGCCACGTCAAACCAAAGACGTTAAAATAAGTAGGGATTGCTACCTGGCCAAACGCACGACATTTGGAAGTGAGAATCCGGATCTTTTGGATATGCCCTTAAAAACGGAGGTCACGTTAGGCATTGGCACGTTCAAGAACCCTCACTGCTACTGGCCTGAGCGCTAAGCGTAGGGCTAAATTTGTGGTGCTTCAGCTGCTGACGTCCAAGTATGAGTGAAAAATTATCGACGGGACGTAAAACAAACAAACAAACGCAAATAATTGAAGACATTAATTATTTGAAGACATAATTGATTCAGTTATTGTGCTCCATATCTTTAAGACATCTTCAATGAAAGTTTGATACTTCTTTAAGTGTAAACCGATTTTAAAAGTAAATTAAACTAGAGGGACTGTCCTTGCTCTAGAAATGTATATGTTCAAAATATGACCGATAACCATTTTCAAACAAACCTGGACCCTGGTTCATGAAACTGACATTAAATTGATTTTGATGTCAAATCCCATGGGGATTCGAGGTAGAATAGGTCCTCAGTATCCCATGCTTGTCGTAAGAGGCGACCAAATGGGGCGGTCCATCGGATGAGACCGGAAAACCGAGGTCCCCTTTCATAGCATGTGTGGCACGATTAAGATCCCTCCCGGTTCAGTGGCCGCAAACTCCGAACATAGGCCTAGATTTTGCAGCCCTTCGCTGGTTTACGTTTCTATATGAGTGAAAAATTCTCAAGTAGGACGTTAAACAGTATACAGTTAATCAATCTTGCAAATTTTGCTAGCAGGAAAGTATTGGGGTAGACTTTTTTCTAAGAGCGTTATATCGCTATATTTTTCATAATAAATATTGAAACTTTGATCGAATTTTAACATGCCTCCATTTCACGTGGCCATGGAGCACGATAAATGTTTTTTTTAATCCCAAATCATTACTCGATTTTATTTTTTTTATTTTTTTTTTTTTATTATTTTTTTTTTTTTTGTAATTTGAATCTTTAGAATTCAAATAGATTTCCATGAACATGATTTTTAAAATAAATTATTATATATATATATATATATATATATATATAGATATATATATATATATATATATATATATGCAAAATAGACGATGCGATTAAACTAGTAATCGTAATGTATGCATCTCCTGACCTCAGTCGTCTGGAAATCCTTGAGCATCTATCCAGTCTCGCCCTGACTTTACTGTGTGGTGATTTCGCAGTCCGCAAGCTTTTTTACCATACGACTTTTCGTACCTTCTGATTAAATTGTTTGTACATAAATTCTTCAACAAGGTTTTCATGATATTTTTGTTACTCTTGTAGATTAGTACAAGGAAATAGCGGTATGTATTGGGTCCAGTACAGGTTATCCTGGATAATTTAAAAAGTAATCTAAGTTGGTCTGACTTGTGAAATGTATTTACAAATACATACCCATCATTTCATCGTAATTTCAGATTTTGTAAAAATTAATCATTCACTATTCTACCGATTTTAAAAATTATTATTCCTATTAGAAACCTCCATTCAAGTTTTATACCTACACAGGTGTGATAAATAATTAGAAATTGACAGCAGGAAACACGTGTTTTATACTTCCAAAACATCAAATCACAAGTTGAACTGTGTTGCAACCTAACGAAACGACATGAATCTTAATTTGCCTGTCACTGCGCAACGAACCACGTGCAAGACCTGGTGTAAATTTGGCTCCAGACAATTGCATTGTCTCTCTTTCATACAATTAAATTGTGATTTTAAAAATGTTCATTTTTTTATCAAATGTGCAAAAAAGGTGTACTACCCTTTGAAGTTGACGGTGTATTGCTTTCACAGTGAAGGGGGTCACCAACACACCTTTGTATTTTGGCGCACGGTGGTAAATAGGTTAATAGGTTCAATTAAGCTTCCAATTAGATTTATTGTTTTTAAGTACATGCATTGTGGTTTAAGTTAATTTTCCGATTCTTACTATCAACCACAACGTACATTCTGTTTATATTTACACAGGACTTTAACTTCCTCGTTTGTCATTACTTTTTACACTTGAGAATTTCAACGGGGGAGGGAAGGTCAATGTCTTCTGTCTTAGAGAGAGAGAGAGAGAGAGATTTTCTTAGATAATGGTAGTGTCAGCATGGAACACAACGCAGAATAATTTCTATGGTTCTATCTTTCAATTTTAGTACAATTACATTTAGGCTTAATATGAAAGCTGAAACCACAAAACTTGTGTTTGTATTTTACATCTATGTTACCTCTATTTTACGATGGTGTTCTGTTTCTTGGTGGCTTCTAGATATGTTAAAGTAATAATGTCCAACATTTAACATGTGTGGCGAGGGCCTGTCCCGAGACGCAAATTATTCTAACTAGATGTATTCGGGATTTCCCTTTTCTTTTTCGAATGTATCTTTTTTCATCGAGGTTGTGACACTTATTAGCCTTTCACTGTATTTCTTTTGCATCCTCTTTGAAAGGGCTGCTTGCAAAGAAACCTTCGCATAAACGTCCTACAATAAGGTTATCTGGAAAAGTTGCCATTACCTTCAGAGAGCTATTGAACAGGTATCATTAACAGTACGGGGGCTATATTGAACAGGTATCATTAACAGTACGGGGGCTATATTGAACAGGTATCATTGACTGAACGGGGGTTATATTGAACAGGTATCATTAACAGTACGGGGGCTATATTGAACAGGTATCATTACCTGAACGGGGGCTATATATTGATATTGAACAGGTATCATTAACTGTACGGGGTCTATATTGAACAGATATCATTAACTATACGGGTGCTATACTGAACAGGTATAATTGACTGTACGGGGCTATATTGAACAAATTCATTGATTGTTTATTTGTTTTACGTCCTGTCAAGAATTTTTCACTCATATTGATACGTCACCAGTTGTAAGTGAAGTATTGAACAGATATCATTACTGTACGGGGTCTATATTGAACAGATATCATTAATGAACAGATACCCGTGGGGATACGGGTTAGAATAGGTCCTTAGTACCCCTTGCTTGTTGTAAGAGGCGACAAAATGGGGCTGTCATTCGGATGAAACCACAAAAACCGAGGTCCCGTGTCACAAGTATCATCACTGACCGGGGCTAAACTAAACAGGTATCATTACAGTAGGGGGCTATATTGAACAATTAACATTAACTGTACGGGGGATGTATTGAACATATATTATTACTGTACGGGGGTATATTGAGCATGTATGATTATCTTGACCGGGTCTATATTGAGAAGATATCATTAAATGTACGGGGGCTATATTGAACAGGTATCATTAACAGTACGGGGTCTATATTGAACAGGTATCATTATTGTACGGGGGCTATATTGAACAGGTTTCATTGACTGTACGGGGCTGTATTAAACAGGCATAATTATCTTTACCGGGTCTATATTGAACAGATATCATTAAACTGTACGGGGGCTATATTGAACAGGTTTCACTGACTATACGGGGGCTATATTGAACAGGTATCATTATTGTACGGGGATATATTGAACAGGTATCATTGACTGTACGGGGGCTACATTGAACAGGTATCATTACTGTACGGAGTCTATATTGAACAGGTTTCATTGACTGTACGGGGCTGTATTAAACAGGCATAATTTTCTTTACCGGGTCTATATTGAACAGATATCATTAACTGTGCGAGGGCTATATTGAACAGGTATCATTGACTGTACGGGGTCTATATTGAACAGGTATCATTGACTGTATGGGGGCTATATTGAACAGGTATCATTGACTGTACGGGGGCTATATTGGATATTATTACTGTAGAATGATAATACACGTAATAAACCTACTTTGTTGCTCTTTATTTCATTTAAAGAATCATTAACGGTAATTAACCTTCCAACTTATAAACACCTGCGTTTTCTCTGTGCTTTCATCTGATTTTATTTGTCTCTTAGTAAATAGATTTAAAAAAAAAAAAATTGACGGGAAACACACCAATAACTGTGAAGGGCATTTTGTTCTTATACATGTAAATGGTTCTTGTTTGTCGGAGGAAACAATTTTTAAAATGTTTATTGTTAACGTTTATTTATCTTGCATGCAGAGAAAATAGATTTTTCAAAATTTCAGAATTTTGTATACATTAAACTTACACGAGGATGACTGGTATGATATCGAAATTGCCTCCAATTTCACGCCACATCAGTGATCTTCACCGGATTAGAAATAAAATGTGTAGAATTTATATAGTTAGGTTAGACTGAATCATAATGTTAAATTGTCAATTACATTAGCAAAAATGTCGGTCAGAAGGTTTTATTTTTCCAGCAAAAATTTCCTCGGGTCAGTAAGGAAAAAAATACATTTCATTGTTAAACAGGCTAATTTATTCAAATATCTGGTATGCAAGAATATAGTATTTCAAAAACTCTGAATTATGTCGGTTGAAATACTGGGGGAAAAGGGGGACAGTTTCAAGTTCCTATATGAGTCTGTTATATATAGCACTTTTATTACTGAATTATAATTCATTAGTGCTATTATTTAAGATCTACTATATTGCGGTGTTTAAAGGAATGCATCCACACCTCTGCGCTAAACAGAATTTTTAGATCCGTGCATTGAATCAGGATATGTCTGAGGGATTCCGAAATATATACTCGTGATGCACCCATTTCTAAATCAACAGTTTTGCTTTATTGTTGAATTAAAATGAATATAAATTTATAAACCAATTGATAGACATAATCAATAAATACAATCACAAAACATCATATTTAATTTATCTTTTTTTTTTTTTTTTTTGGTCGTCACTATCGTGCATCACGACATACATTGCACAACCAGCATGGCTGAAAAAGGAGACGTTTCGGTAGGGACTTTTTTTATTTTCACGATGTAGAACAAATAAATATGTTTTCTGTCTAAATGTATGCATCAAAATGTATGCCAATGGTTATTTGCAGAGTTCTGAGACTTTAAAGAGGTTTGCTCAAAGAGTTACAACATCTAGTACGAAAGAACGAATCGGTCTGCTCCACAACGTGACAGTATGTGTTGGCAAATCTGGTGGGTAAATCGGTTATGTCCCTTTATTAACGGGTAAACATAAGTTGGTATTTTATATTCATGCTATGGAATAACATTAGCTATCATGATAATGAAAGTAACTAAAACATAAAGGTGCAAATTTTGGAAACGTGTCATAAATCGTATTTGGTTCGAATTATCTCTGTATTACAAACTATCAATGAAGCTTCATTCTAAATCTATGGATTGTAATAGACTTGATTTAATCCCGACAACTTTCAGAATAAGCCCATAGACATCATCTTTGTATAAAAGCATTTAATTATATAATACCATCTAGGGTACTTCCTGTCAAAACTGCCTTCAATTCAATGTTTGTGTTCATTACATGAACTTAAAAATCAAAAGTCAACGTTTTAAAACCTAACTGCTGTATCCTCTAATTAATGAAATTACTATTCAAACAATGCCCAAATTTCTAAAGAAAGTAACCGAAAATGAAAGTAAAATCAGTTACTTTCAGTTTATATTAATACACATTCACAAACAAAACAAGTTTAGCATTGACATTTAAAGAAAATATTCTAATTCACAACAGGACTTTATAAAAAAAAAAAAATGTTGAAAAATCAGTCTATTTCCTAGGAATTTTATCATTGGTTATATGGCATAATTTTCATTAATTAGAAGCAACAGTACTGGGGTCAAGACAGTAGACAATCTGTTTTTGTCATACATGAAATGAAAAACAACATGTCATAACATATGATAATGTTGCAGATGGTTGGGAACTGCACTAGAATGTTCAAAGATATATTACCAGTTTGACTTTGGCAAAAACTTAAAGCCTAGGATTGTGAAAAGTTGCAGTCTCTGTTAAAACAGAGAAAAAATGTTTTTATGGATGAATGTATTAAAATCTGATGAAATACATTCACAAAAAAGTCTTACCATTGTGTAACTGTTTGCTAACTGTTGAGTTTTCTGAAACATTCAACATTCTTATTGAAAATTAGTTCATTATCAGATAATTTGTTGATTAGATTTCCCAGAAAATGCTGTTAAGGGAGTGTTCAAATTTCTTTCCCTCACGATTGGTCGATACGAAGACAACAAGTCAAGACAGGCAGTAAGGAATCTTGTGCGGAAGCTTGCTAAAGTACACCCTACAGCTGCTCTGAAGAACATTTCAGCAGCTCTAAACCCGGAGGCAGAGGCCCAAAGGAAAATAGTCCATGCAAGGTTATACATTGTATACTCATTTGTCACCCAACCTATATATAAAGAATCTGATAGTAAAAATATGGGAGAAATCTTGTTTATCTTTGAGTTATGTTTAAGGATATTGTTTATAGACTGAATGTTTATTTTTTTATAAAATGATTTACAGTCGGAGTTCATCAGGTAATGCTTTGTTTGCTTTAACATGGACATGCATTGTGCTGCAAGAAGTTTGGACATCAAATGTCAACTGTGACAAAAAGGACCTGAAAAGTTTGGTATGTTAGACAAAGTATGAAATAATATAATTTTAATTTTTAAGGAGTATGAGAAATCTATATTCATTTATCTTGAAATTTTGAAATATCATGGGATATTAAGTAGCATTTATCTATTTATGAAAAATTTTCTTGAATTAATTTTGATAAGGGTTTCAGGTTTTAGTGAACGTCACATAACTGTATGATTAGAAGAGTGTTGTTGTAGCAATGCAGTAGTACTTGCTTATTAGTAAGAGCTTTAGAGGTTATCTTTAAGTCTGAAACTATATATCTGACTTATTTTTTTTTGTGCATGATTGATTGATACTTTACATGTAGAGAAGCTGTCAAAAGAGGAAAACCCCTTTTGATTTTAGGGTCAAAAGGTCAAACATCAAGGTCACTACAGGAATTTATAAAAAAAAAATTGTGATAAGAAATTGAGTTTATTTCCTGCTATTATTTTGTTGAAATGTTTATAATTAAAGAAAGTATAGATAATATAAAATTCTTGTGTGGTTGTATTAATTGATAGTTGGCATTTTGAGGATGCTTCATTTGAGAGTTCTCTAAATTGTACAGGTCAGTGTCCAGTGTGGATTAATTTATGGTGCCCTTGCAGCTAGATGGAAGTCGGTTTCAGATTCAACATTCAAGAAGATGACCAGTCTGTTTTCACTGGTAATTTTATTTTCTTGCAACTTTATATTTGTTCAAAACTTGGATCTAGAAGAAAAATGCACCAATGATAATTTGTATGATTTATGGAAATGCATCATACTGTAAAATCATGGAATATTGTGGAGTCATGGTTAGAATAAACATAAAAGTTTGATGAGCTTTGATCTTTCTGGTAGTCCATTTTCTCTAGCTCATGAAAGATTTCAATTTGTTGGCACAGTACTGTAAAAAAGCAATAAAAATATTGATCCTCATGAAGATTTATAGTAATTATATGGTATATAGAATTTCAGACTGCAGAGAAACTTTTTTCATATAAATATCCAGGCATTTCATCATGAACATGTACAATATACAACACAGGCATACATGTACATTCAGCATTTCCTGATTACTTTGGCAGGTTGCCAACTTGTATGCTGTATTTTAAGTAAATGGTGAAGTTCAAGCTAACAAAACTTTTTGATATTGTTATGTATTTATGCATGAACATATCCATGAAGTTGACCATACAGGCATTGCTTTGATAGGAATTCTTGTATCTCTGTATTACAGTCAGGGCAGTAATTACTAGATAAGCAGTTTGATTCTCACCATGTTATGTGAATAATACTCAAAGAGTTTGTGAGTTGAGGTCCTATAGTATGGTGTGTGTATGACTGCAGTGCAAAAAACCTATAACTATTGATGTCAATTTCATACATCTGCATGTAAATTTCTAAAATGGCACATGCTGTGTATGAGCATATTTGCAATGTGCTATAATGAAACAATATAAAGCCTAAAATTTGTATTACGGCATGATATTAAACATACTTTTACTCCTCTGTCATGTTTTAATTGAAGAATTCAATTTTTCCACCTTCTTAATTCAGAACACTGAAAGCCCAGCAAAGTATGCAGAACTTCTTCAGGAGATAGAGCCATCTATGTTCAATTTAAGTGCTGTTTCCATGCTGATAAAATATTTAACCAAAACCAAAGACCAGGATTCACTTTCCAAGTTCAAGGTATTCCAATATTTTAAAAAGTGAAGCATGGTTGTATTTAATGTCGGGGAAATTATTTTGTTTGTTTGTATGTTGTTTTTTTATTTTTATTTTTTTGTGTTTTTCTTTTGGGGGGGGGGGGGGGGGAGTTGTTTTGTTTTTGTTTTGTTTCTTAAGCTCCGTTTGTTTAGTCCAGATATTGTCTAGATTTTTCTATCAACAGCTGACAATAGAGATATTTTGTTGTATATAATGCTGATTATTATCCTGAGCCATTCATTATTACTTGTGTATCATTTGTTTTGTATGTTTGCTTTCATTCACAGTGTATGATGAAATTTTTGTAGGGTCCGTTTGTAGAGATGTATGTGAAACAGATTCTTGGAAGTCGTGGCAAACCACCTAAAATGTTGTTGGTGAGACTTATGTATTACAGAAATACTGTGTAGCTAGACTACAAATTAAAGATTTTTTTTTGGCCTATTTGGTGTCAGATCTGTTGATAACGACTTGAGATATGAAATAAAAACCATTGAAAAGAAAGTGTGATGAGAAATTAAATAAAACCAAAAACAAATGTAGAATATATAGAAGTATCAATTTTTATCAGTGATATAAGAAACATTGTCGCAAGAGGGGAGTCTTGCTTTAATAAGCCAAAAAAATATGTTTAACCACCTTAATGGATAATGATAGGTGTTAAGATTTGTGTAACTTGCTCTACAAATTACCATGGTTACAGGACAGCTGTAATGAGTTACTGCGTCACTTGAATCATTCCGAGTTCAAGGAAAATGTGCTACCAGCATTACAAAAAGCCATGTTGAGGAGTCCAGAAATAATTTTGGAAGGTACATAAAACTATATATAGTTTTGAACAATAAGAATAAATCTTCGAAGTTGATATGTGTTTTTCTTACCACAAGAATAATTTCTGCATTGTATATACAATGTGTGCCTTGGAGTTAAAATTAAGCTGTTTTGTTCCAGCTATTGGAAGTCTTTTGTGTGGAGTAACTATTGACTTAGGCCAGTACGTGCAGGATTTAGCAAAACCACTGGGAAGTAAGTTTTCTAGTCATTATCTTTTTAGGAAAAGTGTTTTTAGTGGATTAAGAGATAGATTTGCCAATGGCATTAAAGACCAATTTATGATTTTATGAAATGTCAGTGTTTACTGAATGTTTTGCTCTAGTATGAATAACTACCCTTTATGGTAACTATGTGGTATTTTTCTTCAATGGCTTTTTAACCAACTCTGACAAAAGAGTTTTGAACTTTTTTTGAGAATTTTTCTTATAGTTTCTTCATGAAATAGATTCCTTTTTGCCAAGAAAATGTATAATTATGTAATTTTGTAATAGCATAATGTCACAGACTGGATAGTATATATACAGTATATGAACTGTTTGTACATATATCTGTAAACTTCCAAGTTTTACAAAAAATATACAGAACATATGTAAGAGTAACCAGTAATAAAAAATATTTCTCAAAAATAAAAATTTTCCATGTGTCATTGATGTCATAGTTTCAAGGATTGGGGGAATATGCAAAAATATAATAAAATCATAAACTGAAGTGGATGAAGCCATGTGATGGAAAATATTACTTGGTTACCATATAAAACTAGTTCCTTTAACCTGTTTAATGTCATCCTAATGCTGGGCTATAACTATATGAATGATCCACTAATGAAACCTGGGTCAGAAGTTGGGATCAGGGATATTGATTTTTGATTTTAATTAATCAGCAGGGCCAGCTTTGGATCTTGCATTTGAGAACTCAGAATATGTATAAATTGTTAGACATGTCCTACAATTAAAATTGATGTTCTGTTTTCAAGTACAACTTTGTTCCAAAGAAGATGTTACTCGCTGGGAAGCAGTTGCAGCCTTTACCAACCTTGCAAAGCAGTGTAGTGACTCGAGGGCCATAGAGAAACTGGTTAACCACTTGTTTGGAGTGTTAAATGGTGGGATCATGAAGTACATGTAGTGCAATTGGTTTTTAAGGCCAATGTAGAATTACGCAAAATTTCTTTCTGTTATTTCTACAAATGTGTAAGATATTCACAAAAACTTGCAAAGTCATCCTTTATTGACTGTATAATTTTTTTTGGAACTGAATTACTTATATATATGAATTACACATATTTGCCACTTTATTATATGTTAATTGAAGTATTGTCAAAATGAAAGAATTCATATACATTTAGTGTAGTTCCCCATAAATTACACAGATCATGTACATATATTTTGCCAGTTACAACTTTATTTGTGATTTTATGGTATAAATGGTATCATATTAAACAAACTTGTTATATTGAAGGCTCTGAGGGAAAGCTGACCATTGCTGACCAGAGAATCAGTGTCCTGCAAGCTATAGGAAGTGTTAGTCAAAACTCCGTTAGTGGTGCCAACACCTTGGAAAGTCTAAGTACTACAGTGGCTGAGAAGTTCCTGCCAATCCTACAGAGTGAAAGTAAGTGAAAGAATAGTAAGCCTGCTAGTTCAAGATCTGTAAAGTGAAAGTAAGTGATAGAATAGTACGTCTACTAATTCAAGATGTGTATAAGTTAGTGAAAAAATAATATGCCTTTTCAAGATCTGTGAAGTGAAAATAAGTGAAAGACTAGTATGATTGCTAGTTCAAGATATCTTAAAAGTGAAAGTAATTGAAAGAATAGTATAGTATGCCTGCTAGTTCAGGATCTGTAAATTGGAAAGTAAGTTAAAGAATAGTATGCTTGCTAGTTCAAGATCTGTAAAGTGAAAGTAAGTAAAAATAGTATGCCTACTAATTCTGATCTGTGAAGTGAAAGTAAGTGAAAGAATAGTATGCCTTTTTGTTCAAAATCTTAGGACTGATGATTAGCTAATGATTAGCTAATGATGTCTTATTCATTGATGTGTTCAAGATTTAATAAAAACTGAATGTTTCATTTTTTCTCGCAGTTCATGAGGGCACCTTGATAGTAGCACTGAACATGTTGTCACTTTGGTGTTCCAAGTTCTACATAAATGTTCCAGACAAACTCATAGAATGGTTCAAGGTAATGTTTTACATAAATGTTCTAGACAAACTCAAAGTTATACAAATTTCATTTCAGTAGAGAAGTTTTAACAATTTGGTGATCAGTCAAACTTCAGTGAAATGCAGCTAAATCAGGATATACTATGCATATAAGATAATATACATGACTTTTACACTTTAATCTTGCTCTTATTGCACAGGTATAACAATATGGCAATATGTCAATCATATTAATCTTCAATCTGTATGATACATGTATCTTATCATCAGTATGATATTCGCAATTCAGTTGTAAATTATATTTGTCATTAGTCTGGAATGATTCTGAGTGTGGCATTAGTTTGATAGTGTTTTAGCCCTTATTATTCAAATAATTTTCATTTGTTACTTTTATTTACATGTAGTTAATGAGCTATGTGTTTATACAGGAAGTCCTCTATGAACTTTTATCTTAGAAGTTTTACTATTGTAAATATACAACCTCTACAAAATATACAACAGAAAACTAAGAAATCTCAAATTGCTAACTCATTGGAACTGTATTATGTGTTCGTATCTTGATGCATATCGTATTGTGAGGTAGCCTGCAATATTGAATACAGACCCCATCAGGGTGGTTTGACTGGTCATTAATACTGAATACAGACCCCATCAGGGTGGTTTGACTGGTCATTAATATTGAATACAGACCCCATCAGAGTGGTTTGACTGGTCATTAATATTGAATACAGACCCCATCAGAGTGGTTTGACTGGTCATTAATACTGAATACAGACCCCATCAGGGTGGTTTGACTGGTCATTAATATTGAATACAGACCCCATCAGAGTGGTTTGACTGGTCATTAATATTGAATACAGACCCCATCAGGGTGGTTTGACTGGTCATTAATACTGAATACAGACCCCATCAGGGTGGTTTGAAATCCAGACGTAGTGTTACTGTTGGTTGTTCTCTGGAGTTTAATTTTTTCTAATGCTTGCAGCATTAAAAAATGGAAATTTCTATGTGTGGCAACTGTCAGCAGGTGTGAATTTAGATTGTACCTGTAAATTTCAATCGTGAACGCTTCACAAGAAGATAAAAAAAAATGATAGTCTTGTTTAAGCAACAATTACACTAAGCTTGGATGGACTGTAAGTATGGAATGGGTTATTGATTGATTGATTGTTTTCCGCAACTCACAACAATTTTTCAGTTATCTGGTGGCATCCAGTTTTTATTGGTGGAGGAGAGAACCCTGATACAATGTACCCGGGAAGAGACCACCGACCTTCTGAAAGTAAACTGGCAAACTTTCTCACATATGTCGGCACGAGCGAGATTTGAACCCGCACCGACTAGAGGTGAGAGGCCTTGTGATTTTGAGCGCAATGCTCTAACCACTCGGCCACGGAGGCCCCCAGTATGGAATGGTGGATGGATGTCAGGTAGAATGTTGCAAACAGAGTGAACAATCAATGTGACATTCAATCTAATGGTGATACAATAAAATAACACTGTAGTGAACCTCCAGGGCCAGTGAAAAACAATTCATTATAACCTAACTTTGTTATATCCAATAAAAGTTTTGTTATTTTCCTCACATAGGGTAATGAATATTACTTTGTAACAAACTTGAAATTGTTATAAGCAATTTCATTATAAGCATGTTTGACTGTAGTTTGTGATATGATTGTTTGCTTAAAGAACCTTTACCTTGATGTACTCTATAATATATTGATGGAGTAAATTTTGTAAAGAAGACAAAAGAAGACGAACTTTTTAACGGAACAGGTGCCAATTCAAAAGTTACGCTCCGCTCAATATTCTTACGGCTGCTACAACGTTCCTTTTAATAGACACAAGACGTTCAGTGACAGAAGCTTCGAAACCGTTGGTCCTTGACTTTGGAACGATCTACCTCTAGAGATAAAACAGTCGAAATCACTGAACAGTTTTAAGGCAAAATTGGAAACTCATTTATTTAGAAACTTTTAATATACAATTAAAAAAAAAAACCCATTTTAGTATCGTACTAGACATTGATTCAGTTTTGTAGAATGTATGTACTTGTATGTTTTATTTACTTATTTACTTACCTATCTTATGCTTCTACTATTACCTTTTATGCATATCATCTCTTTTACTATTTTATTGTACAACGCCAGTGAATACATGTATGTAAAATTAGGCGTTTTAATCAAATGAATTAGTTTCAGTTTATTAGTTCCCATGGCCTTACTACCTGTTGTTTTTATTTACAGAAAGGAATAACCTTAAAAACCTCCACATCCTCGGTCAGGAATGCCTATCTCCAGTGCATGAATGCATCATTCCATGGTAGCTTTACTTTGAAAGTGAAACTTGAGAATTCAATTCCACAGCTATTGTAGGTTTAACTTTCACTTTGGGTCTTCAAAATTGTATTTTAGGTGATACTCTGACACAGACCTCAAAGATTTTGGATATTCTCGTGCAAACTATCAACAAAGCAGTCAATCAGTCTAACCAGTCCCAGCTTGTCACGGAAGCTCTCACTGCCTGCTGTTTGATGGCTAAATTTTCAGTGGTGGACGACATTCAATCAGGTATGGAACTTTATAAGATTTTGGTTGTTAATTTTGTGAAGTTTAGTTCAAATGGAAAGTATGAATAATTGTTAATTTAAGATTGGATGAATGATGTAAATTATCCCTGAAAATATGACAAGTGAGTCATTGAGTAACAATAATCCACTCTGGAAACTTGCCCCTAAATTCTAGGAATATTGCTAAAAGATGAGCCTCAAAATTGTCTTTTTGTTTTTGGTTAGAGTTTAAATTTATTGAAATCTAAGACAATCTCTTTTTGTGTAACAGAGGTATGGTTTGTTGTCTTTGTTAACAACAGTACTTTCATATATTTGCACTATAAACAAGAGCCCACTGAAGTCTAACTTGTACATTTAAGTTTCATTTTAACTGTACTTAGATAATCTGATGTGAAACTGAAGATACATAATTTCTTTTTTTAAAAATGAGAAATTCACATTTCTAGGGACAGTCCTTGCCATATTTTATTTGCATTCCTAGGAAAATAACTGCTTAAAGAATGAAGGATAAGATTTGATGGCCTGTTTGTCACAGATAATCAATATATTCACAAATTAAGAATGGATAATACATGTGTTTAATTGTAGAGTCCAAGATGGGATCATTTTGGTCCCTCACAATGGAAAACAACAAGCAATATTTCCTTCAGGAGAAGTTTTTGTCTTCAGCCGGTGATGAGGGTATGTAGACTACTGTCTGTGTTATCTGATGATAAGATCATTGCTGATGAAATGTTTTGCATGTAGCAATTTCAGAGGATGGAGGGGAGTGTTATGTTTTAAATATCAAATAATTTACATTCTTTCTTGATGAAATAGTTTTGCAATACCATGCTACAATGTACATATAATCATATGCATTTATAATTAAGCATTTCTAAAAAAAAAATTTCAGTGCTGGACTATGTTGTGTTTCTAACCGAAAAAATGATTTTGGAATATCCTACAAAAATGACTGAAAAGATTTCAAAGTAAGTCACAATGAGAGTGATATTGTACAAGTATTATTCAATGAACAAGACAATGAAGTACAGTATGTATGAAAATTTTTAAGATATGGTATCATACTTGAAATACATTGCAGTTCTCAAGCAGTGTGCCATTACTGTATATCATATGATTTATATTTGTGTGAAATGTCAGAATTACTGTTGTATTTTGTGCAGACCATATTACAAAGCCTTAGTGTACTGTGTGACACACAAGTCTAGAGCCGTGAGAAAATCCACGATGGACATAGTAAAGCGACTAATTTCTTTGCTGGGTGGCACGGCTATATGTCTAAGCCTTGTGAAAGCGTACGAGGAAATGTTAAAATCTCAGAAGGTAACTTACATGTACATTAGTTACTCAAAATGCATTGCATCTGTTTGGATATAAAATGTGTTCATTAGCTCCTCTTAATTCTCTCAGATCATTTTGAGGCCCATTTTTCTGCACCATTCTCAATGCCAATATAAGCATACTGATCTTTTCCAAGTTTGAAAATGTTTGACACCGGAATCGCACAAAGCAAAAATTTATATTTTGGACTTGAAACTGAAATATATTAGAGTTGATAAGCCCACAGGGTAAAAAGCATTTCGATGAATGCATTTATTTTTGTCAGACAAACATTTCCCTTCTGGAGATGAGGGAGCTGTGGGGCTGATAATTACTCTACATGTACACTGTTGATTGTAAAGACATTGATCTTCAAAGGATCATCGTCTATAAGCAATGAGCACTATTGAATTTTATGACTCAGAATTTGTTCACAATGTGTCATCTGTGAAGTTCAGCTTAGTATGTCAGAATTTTTGTGATTATTCATATAGGAGGTGTATTTTGTGACAGGAGTCATCCAATTTTCAATTTTTGGATATCAAGGATGGTCACACTTTCAATGTTTTGTTTATCAAAGTATCCAAAATATATGGAGAGTTTGATAAATATGAATTTTCTAAACAGTGTTACATGTACAGTGTATTAGATATATAATTTTATACAACTTGGGGGGGGGGGGGTGAATTTGATGAAAATGTCATAAAATTGTCTTGCATTTTATTTTGTATCCACAGTGAAATATGTACATTTCCAATGTTTTTGTCTTTGATATTTTTACAAATCGTAATGATATCCATTTCCTCATGAATGTGCTGCAGTTGGGAAAAATGCACACAAAAGTCTTGATAAATAAAATATATGTACATACTATACGTCTATTTTAACGGCATGGAATTTCGACATAAATGAAAATAGAATGTAAATATAAGAAATAAACTTCATTTTTGAAAATACCTGAGGATATTAACAGCGAAGCACTTTTCATGAAATGCAAAGTTTGACCTGCGAAATATTCAAACCCTTTGCCACAGGCAAGCATTTGAAAAGCTATCACTGTAAAATTGTAAACATTCATTTCTATTGTTACTTTTGCTCTGCTTGAAATAATTATGACCTGATTACCTGTACAAGTTTTTATATGTCCATCTTTTGATGGACCTTATTATGTATTATGGAATGGGCTTTACCCACCTGTCTATACATCTGTTGGCTCTTTCTTGTCCATTTCATATCTTCCACCCTGCGAGACCTAGGACTATCAAACCTAGCTAGCTGATGCATATTGGGGTATAGGGTTCAGTGTTTGAAAGACCTTCTTTTGAAAGATATGATTTAGTAGTTGAAGCATTGGGTGTTTTAGCCTTGAAGTTTTGTGTGACACTTAACTGTACCTATATTAACTTGTGATGCCATCCATTTGTGAAGTTGTATGATTGTTAAATTTCAAAAGATGGAAAACGTGTGAAAATCAGGGAAAATGAACGAAGTGACAAAAACTTTGATAATGTATAAATCAGCGCTTCTATTCATCTGTAAAATTGAAGATGTATCGTGATAGTATTTGTGGGTTTTGTGGTCTTTAACAGATTAGATCTCTTTTATTTATTTGTGTTTTGTTTAATTTTCCAGAGATTTTTGAAAGCAAAATCCAAAATTTTTGTACGTTATGGTACTTAGATAAAAGTAATGTAATAATGAATTGTTTTATGTGAAAAATCAGTTTCCAAAGTAAAGTCCACTTAATTTCACCTATTCTCTTAATGACTTCCTTTCCAGCTGATTGACCCAGAAACACAGGACAGCGAGGAGAATTCTCCAGAGGTTTCCAAGTATGCTGCACCAGTCATTCTTGCCAGAGGTCTTATTACTGTAACCTCTGTTGATAAGGCTGACCCAAAGGATGCAGAAGCCATTGCCATGGCAACTATCAAGTCAGCTCACCACCCTTGTATAGGTATATTATTACAAATACATGTACATGTATAATCTAAATATGGGTGACTTCTGATGGATTGAACTTTGATCTCTGAAAGTTTGTAATCGATTGAAATAGTCTCCTGGTCCCAAACTTTATTCCTATAGGAATAAATAAATTACTTTTGTTCTTTCAAACCCTATGTCTTGTGAAAGAATTCATCTTTTAAAGTTACATTTTGTCCATCTCACAAACCTTTTCGTCTCTGAAAGTACAAGTAAATTTAAGTCCTGCTATATTGTATGTATGTAATTTTGGTCCTGCTATACCGTATGTGTGTAATTTTGGTCCTGCTATATTGTATATGTGTGTAATTTAAGTCCTGCTATATTGTATATGTGTGTAATTTAAGTCCTGCTATATTGTATGTGTGTGTAATTTAAGTCCTGCTATACCGTATGTGTGTAATTTTGGTCCTGCTATATTGTATATGTGTAATTTTGGTCCTGCTATATCATATGTGTGTAATTTTTGTGTGCTGGAAGTATTGGCAGTTTTGGCGAATTTGAAAAATTGACCAGGAATCTTTTTGTTAATAGAAATGGTAACACTTGTTAAATGAAATTGTGTCAAAAAATGAAGTGCCAAGATTTCAAACTAATTTTTTTGAGAAAAATCCACTAAATATTCCTGATGCCAAAATTGTCTGATATTTGGTACATACGTGTATATATAATCCATTAGAATTTACCTCAAAGTGTAAATTTATTACACAAGCCATTGTTCACATTACCTAATTATCACCACATGGACCTTACATGAAAAAATGGTTATAAAAACATGGCTCACTGACTTGGTAATTAACAAATGACAAATGACTGGATATCCCCTCCTGATGATTGATTAGTCTGTTGAATCTATGGACATATTTAATTCAGTGGAATAGCAATTTCACAGATTATCATTTTTGGTTTGGTCTGTGGGTACAAATTTCTGCCGAGTTGCCAGTGGCGTACATGCATTTAAGTCCTGGGGTATGAAATTCAGTGCATTTTTAAATGACTGCACATAGCAGAAATAAGTATCACATGTAATAATGTAATCAAATGCAATTATCAATTAACTTAATTAAATTTAGAAAATTAGAAGATATTTATGAGACTAAATACTAACTTTTATGCTGTGGCAAGTAGAAGTTTAATAAAACTAGTTTCTTTTAATATTCGTATTTGAATTGAAATGAAGTTTCATGATTCAAAATAATACCTCCGAAAATGAAATTATAAATTTTGCCACTCTCACCATGTAAACAGAGTTAAATTCAGTTAGTGCGAAAATTGAAACCAGTTGTTCGAAGTGCTTGATTTAAGGACTCTCAAAAACTTGATCTTTCCCAGTGTTATTGTGGTTCTGTAGACTTTGAGTTATCGAGTTTGACTTGTACATCAGTCTCAAACTGTAACTTTAAATTGTGAAAGTACTTTGATACACTTAGAAAAAAATGTGTGTTACTTTATATTTCAGTGTTTTCTAACAGTTCAACATGGACTGACATTCTGTATCAACTGAATATTGATGCCAGACAGTTTTTAACAAATCATGTTGACAAGTGTCTGGAGTGTGTGAAAACTGACCGGACACTTGATGAGGTCAGTACTCTTACAACACTTCATTATTGCCACACGTGTGTTTTCCTTTGAAGCAAGATTACAGGAAAGTATTTTTCAAATTACAAAAATGAATTGGTTATATTTTTCAGGGTACCCAGAATGCCCTGTCCACCTTTGTAAGAGTTGCCCCGGACCTCGTCCTGCCGAAGATAATCGCCTACAGTACACAGTTATTAGAGAAGAGTGAACTGCTACTTGTAACACAGGCTGAGTATGGAGTTTTTACCTGCCCAGAGGGAGACCTGTATGACAAAACTCTTCTTCTACAGTAAGTTATTCAGACAAGTGGCACAAACTGAATGAAAGTTATAGTAGAGAGTATAGTTCATTTCAGGGTACAATTAATTCTACTTGAAGAACTCGTGAGGGTGTAAGAAATGGTTAATTTTGATTCATGTGTGTTGTGATTGCATTGTAAATAATTCCAGATTTGAGAAGGCATCAGATGGGAAGGACATCAACATCAAAAAAGAAAACAAACTTTACTCATATGAAGAACAAATGGCTGAAATAGAACTCAAAAAGGTCTGATTGAAGCTAGCAAATTTAAGCTCTTGAAATTTAAGCTAAGAAAGAGAAAATATGACGTCAGAGTTGAGAGTGCAGTAAAACAGATATACATGTAATTTTGTCTTGGGACATAAAAAAATATCATTATAAGCATAATTCACCATACATTTTGTGTGAATTTGTAAAATGAATTCATTGTATATATAAGAGATAGCTATGTCTTTTAATAAATGGTGATGATATATATGTATGTAGACGAGTGATTTTTTTGATAAAGAAACTTCAATATGTGTATGTAGACAGCTGGGAACTAGCAAGTTGAATTGGAATAGGGAACTTGGGGGGGGGGGGGGGGGCATAATGATTTTTTGAATCATCAGAATGTTTTTACATGTATCATGCTGTATGTAAATTTCCTCTCTTAACAATACAACTTTGCATTATCTGTGTTCAGTGTAAACAACAGGTTATTGGAGATCGCTGAAATTTTCTGCCCCCCATAATCATGAAATTCATGGGTTTGTCACTAAAAAGAGAAAGAAAATAACTAATTTGATAGTATATAGATGTTAAAGCTATAAATTTGGTGTGTACATGTTCGTGGAGTTTTACTGTACTAAAATATTTTAGTTGTTACAAAATTTAAATCCTCCATCATTCAAAATGGGACAATATAGATTTCATAGTGTAAGGATTTTATCATTGTTTCCGTAGGAGTTGGAGAAGAAGAAAGGAAAACAGGCAAAGGAACAAGTGAAGTTAACTAAGAAACAAGAGGAGATGCTGCAAACACAGAGAGACAAAGAGGCTGAGATAAGAAAGAGGCTTACTAAGGCAGGGCACCATAAGGGGTTTTGTTGATATTTTTCGAAATAATTTTTGATATTTATTGAAATGGCTGCTAGCCATGTGGTATATAGAGAAAAATGGTATTTCAGAATGTTTACTGTGTGATTTTTCTTTCATCTCAGCTGAATGATTCGTTGTGTTGCGGATGTCAGATTGTGCAGGCGTGTATTGGTGGTAACAGTCAAGCTACCTGTGAATTTATGAAACGTTTGTGCGGATGCCTGGTACCACTTTTGAGGTCTCCACTTGGAGCCCCAGAAGCCAGCAAAGTTTACCTTAGCATAGGACAAGCAGTGTTTGAGGACAACATATTTGGTTGGTACACTCTGTAGATACATGTATTATGCACCAGTGTCATATTGTAGATTATTAGTTCTCTTGAGATTAAATTTTCACTTTTTTTGTGACTCAAATACGTCAATTGAAATTTAATGATTTCACTATTATTCGTAATTTTTCTTCTGGACTTCAATGTAATTATTGTTTAACAGGACGTAGCTTAAAGTAATCTTTATTGCACATAATGAATAATTATATGAAATAGGGATTTTTTAAGTCTTGCTGAATTGCTTCATAGGTATGAAAGTCAGCAATATTGGTCTAAGACTGCTTGAGCCAGCATGTTTGCTGAATGAAGAATGGACTCGGATATCGGTCAAAGAACAAGCTACAAGTGTAGTACAACTCCTGAGTGAGAGGACAGTGCCTGACCCTGTGTCAGACCGGGACAAAGAGACGGAATTGTTTGATGCCTCTACGTTTGTATATATTTATCACCTTCTGGCTGTTGTTTTGCGTAATGGAGGAGAATTAGTTGGCAGTGATGAAGTAACAATGGCTCGAGCCTTGAAGATGATCATGAATCATGCGCAGATGAGAAAAACCAAGTCAGGCAATTCAGTTAGTATAACTTAATGAATTTATAGCCTTGGAAAACTTGCTCCTACTACTGAAGAATTCTTTCTCAGCTGATTGTAAGGGACTGATTTTCATTAACTTGCTTGTTGGACCACTGGAAACATATCGGCTATAAAGAATTGCATATATTGTATACTGTGAAAATGTTTACACCATTTCATTTATGCAAAATCCTTTGTAAATGAGTTTAAGATTGGGTTAATTAAATGAAAGTTGTATATATACTGTATATAAAGTACTTCTTATTTAATGAAAACTGTAGATATACTGTATATAAAGTACTTCTTATTTAGTCTAATCCTGAATTACTGCCACACCATGATATCCTGAGGACACTGCTCCAGGTGATTGGAACAACCTCTTCCTCCAAAATTCAACAGTTGGCCAGCACTGCCTTGGTGGAGGTGGCAGAGTCCATTTCAGGGAAAGAGGGATGTGCAGAACCTTCAGGAAAAGACATTGTAGTCCTACTGGATGCTTTAATGCTGCCAAATGTTACATCTAGAGATTCTGCTTTACAGGTGAAACTTTGTTAGGTACTGTACATACATCTATGTTGGCAGAGCATGACAAACGATTGGTTGTGACCTGTGTCTGTCTTCCTGTATGCAGGGTACAGATCTTAAAAAATTATCAACATATTTCATCAATTTTGAAAAAAGATTAAACCTGTGCTAAGATGTTAAGGTAAATTAAGATGCTGTGCATATGAAACTGTACATGTACACTGTATATATCCTGCATATGTGGATCCAGGATTTTTACATTTATTTTTGCTGACATTTAGACTCTGAGAATAATGTTGACACAAGTGTGTACAAGCTCAGAGAACACTGTTTAAGCCGGTGCTCTCTATATGCCATCTAGTATATACATACATGCACCATCAGAATAGGTATAAAATGTGTTTGTTAAATAAGAAAAACAGGAGATCAGACTGTACATATCCTCTGTTATTTGGAATGACATGGTGGAAGATTTAATCCTATTTAGTATCATGGACATTTTTTTTTGCTATTCACTCTCACTAGATTGTTGCCTAAAACATTGATACTGTAGGTTACAGGCCAAATACAGTAGAAGATGGACTTTTACTTGATGTGAAGAAATTCTTCTGTAATTCCAGCGTTTTGTCTTCTGTTTTAGGGGCTTATTAGGATGTCTGATGTCCTGCCAAACATTGACGATGACCTTGACCTTGGACTACAGATTGGTCGGAGAGTGTGGGTTGTCAGTTATGATGATGATGACAACATTAGACAGCTAGCTGACATGTAAGTGGAATATGTTCCATGATCTTTCTTTGTATGAAACATAAAACAATTAAATAACTAAGCAATTAAAACATTGTCAAAGATACCTATGAATTTGCCTGTAACACATGAACTAATTGCATAGTTGTAAGTATAGAAGACAAAGGGTTTGGTGTTAGGATGGGGTGTTATGGATCAAATACTGAAAATGTATGAAGTCTTCAAAGTCAGCGTTCTTACTACTATACATCACACAAACTGTGTCTGTAGTCGTAATGAACATGGCCTCCACCAAAATTGTGACCTTGAAGACAGTAGTTTTAAAATGTTTACCCCAGAGAAGAATTATTCAGGGCAGGATGTGACATATCATTGGGATTCTGTGGTGGACATGATCTCTGTGTGTGATGTTTACTGTAAAATGTCGCTGAATAAGTGTGAGGAAACATGGGTGATGAGTTAATGACTGTCAGGACAAACAACTTCATTCATCCGGTTCTAGGAGAATGAAAGATGCAAATTTTGTGTCATTAACGCACAATACTTTTAATACTTCAGTTTTATTGTGTGGTGTTGGAATGACCCCTAAGGCCCGTGGGCCTTTTATTTTAGAAATGTCTTAGATACTATATAATGAGCAGGATGATAAGTCTTGTTTTGACATATTGTATTGTTTGATAGAAACATTGTACATGGTATAGTGTCTATAATACAATTAGCTTTCACACACAGAACTGATATGTCATATATGTACTATGTATGACTTGTCATAGTTTACATTTATTCTATGTCTTGTGATAGTTTACATTTATTCAATGTCTTGTCCATGGTTTACATTTATTCTATGTCTTGTGATAGTTTACATTTATTCAATGTCTTGTCCATGGTTTACATTTATTCTATGTCTTGTGATAGTTTACATTTATTCAATGTCTTGTCCATGGTTTACATTTATTCTATGTCTTGTGATAGTTTACATTTATTCTATGTCTTGTCCATAGTTTACATTTATTTGCTATGACTTGTCATAGTTTACATTTATTTACTATGTCTTGTCATAGTTTACATTTATTTGCTATGACTTGTCATAGTTTACATTTATTTACTATGTTTTGTCATAGTTTACATTTATTTGCCATGTCTTGTCATAGTTTACATTTATTTACTATGTCTTGTCATAGTTTACATTTATTTGCCATGTCTTGTCATAGTTTACGTGAAAGAATTCAGCTGGATGAGCCATATGAAGACTTGTGCTTGCCTCTTATTGATGATGTCACACATTCAGAGGAGATCGTGAGAAAGGCTGCAGCTAAAGCTCTGGAGAAAACCATCAGTTGTCACCCCGAGTTCATCACTACCACCATCCAGCAACTTAAGGAGAAATATCAAGATAAACTCTATGTAAGGATGGCATTCGTCATCTCACTTAAAGCACACATGCCAAGCAAACATGTAATGTGTACTTACTACAAATGTTATTTTCCCATTTTTGTTTTTAATCTTGTAGGAAAGTAAGGATGTTCAAAGTGTTACTGTTATTAAAGTTCACAATATATTTTAATGTTTAACGTGTTCGTTTTTCCGTACAAAGAAACTTCATCCATATCTTTAATTAATAAGGATAAAAATATCTACATGTAATACCTTATTTAGGGGAGATTCAAGTTTTTCTAGTTGTGACCTTTTACATAGTGCAAGGCCACATTATTAGTTATAATTGGTGGTTTCTCATTAAGACTCGGGTTAGTGCAAGGCCTATGGGTCTGTGGTTATTGTGTTATGGAGGTGTCTGTCTGTTATTTAGATGCCTCCTCCAGTGTTGGACTCTTTCGGACGCCAGATTGGGGAACCTCCACTGGATGAGTGGACAGCCCGCAGTGGGGTTGCTCTGGCCTTGGAGAAGATTTCTCCCCTGCTTCCTGCAGACCAGATAGAGGAACTGTTCTCCTTCTATGTACCACATGCTTTGGGTGATCGGTCAGTGGAGGTCAGGACACACATGAGAGATGCTGCGCTAGCAACAGTCACAGCCCATGGAAAGGTGAGTCTGCAGAATACCCTAGCAACTGTCACAGCCCACAGAAAGGTAAGTCTGCAGAATACCCTAGCAACTGTCACAGCCCACGGAAAGGTAAGTCTGTAGAATACCCTAGCAACTGTCATAGCTCACAGAAAGGTAAGTCTGCAGAATACCTTAGCAACTGTCACAGCCCACAGAAAGGTAAGTCTGCAGAATACAGGGAATGCCATAACTGTCATTGCAACTGATATTCAATTACAAAAAATTTTGAATTTCCCATCACTAATTATGCATAAACTATTGACATAGAATAATTCATGCAAAATGTTATGCAAATGATTTGACTCAGGCAGTTAGGAGACATGTATTGCTATGCAATATTTACAGAATGTTTGTGTAACTTCTTTCCATTTGTTTTAGGAAAATGTGAACATCCTTTTGCCAGTGTTTGAGGACTGCCTGAGCAATGCTCCAGACACAGCCAGCTTTGATGCTGTACGACAGAGTATTGTCATCTTGATGGGATCACTGGCCAAACATTTAGACAAAGACAATCCAAAAATCAAACCTATTGTGGCTCAACTGATTGGAGCCTTATCCACACCCTCTCAAGAGGTATTTAATGCGTTTCTGTAATGCATGAAATTGTCATTTCCCACTGCTGATTTAAAGATCATAACATGTATTTTATTTAGATATCATGTGTATGAAAATATGCCATCTATGTTTGCGAAGAGACATTAGCTGTTAACTAGGACTAAAACTTATTGATTTTGAATTTGAATTGTGATTAAGATGCTAGAATGTTAAAAAATAAAGAAAAAATAAATTTTGAGTGTGAAAAAAAGCAAAATCCAATCAATATTATGAAAATTATGTATAATTTCTCTGCAATGAATTATTTATTTCCATCCAAAAATGTTGTGGCCATTAAATGAAATAAATTCTAATGTCAAAATTACAACAGAAGATTGCAAGATGTATGAATTTTCAGTAGTGATTTTTTATGCACTGTAAAACTGTTTTACTCATTTTGATAACAAGTGGCAAATAGGACTTTGGCTGCTAAATAAAAGAAATCTTCAGATCTGTGTTATAAACTCTAGTTTCAAGTTAGCATGTTGTATGATAACATTATAATTTCTGAACTTTGGTGTCTAGGTACAAGAAGCAGTGGCTAATTGCTTGCCTCCCTTGGTGCCAGGAATTAAGCAGAATGCCCCAGAGCTGGTACAGAAATTGCTACACCTGCTGCTGGAGTCTGATAACTACGGTGAGAGGAGGGGGGCAGCGTACGGATTGGCTGGCCTGGTGAGAGGGCTAGGAATCACGGCCCTCAAACAGCTAGAGATCATGTCAACTCTGGAGCAAGCTGTGAAAGACAAGAAAAACCCACGCAGAAAAGAAGGTACAAAATTATACTGTGTATCAGGAATTTTACCAATTTGTACTGTGTTTCCAAGTCATCAAAATTGAGTCCATGTAGATTTCGTATAAAGTCTTTTCATAAATTGAGTTATACCACTTTGTTTCCAAAGCACGGATATGGTCTTGTACAGTGTATCATCAATGTGGAGAGGCCAAATGAAATATATGTGTAATTCCAGTTACCCAACTGTCTCTAGTTAATACCCCGCCCCAAAACATTTTTTCCCCAGCTCTTTCCAAATTTCTAGAATTTTCCACATTTCCAACATCAACTTGGATATAGTTTTTGTTTCAACAATGATGGAAAACACAACAATTTTTGTTATTGGTCTTTTCAGCTGAAAGTGCAAGAGCTATTACAACATGCATTAAATATTGTAAACGACATGTGATTTACTTCAAGTTAAAGCTGCGTCAAAGGAAACGCGTGCTTTTGGCAGCAAGTTTAAGTGAATACGAATATGGTTGTGGTCTCTATTTGTTTCCACCATCTGTGTCTTCATCAGTTTCATAAAACGTATCATATGGAGAACAAACTTGCAATGTGTGACATCCACATTTTATGCATATTTGTGCTTACTGTGGAATAGAAGTAAAACTGATGCAGCACTGAAAAAGAACAATTTTACCATTATGTAATGGCTGTCACAAAGAAAGAAAAACTCCATTTGTTCATTAGCTGGAAAGCATATATAGTATGGTATATAGTATAAGTGATGCATGCAATGAAGTGAAAGGTACTTATTTTAATATTTTCTGTGTCATAAATGATGCAAACATCTGCATGTCTTAAACAGGTGCTTTGTTTGCTTATGAAATGCTGTGTGCAATGCTGGGGAAATTGTTCGAGCCATATGTTGTCCACATTCTACCACATCTTCTGTTGTGTTTTGGAGACAGCAGTCCTTACGTTAGACAGGTGGGTAAATTACCAAAATTACTGTCTATGGTATCATACTGATTTAAAATAGTTTCTACAAATCTATGTAAAGTAGCCATATATTTACATTTCTAATGCTTTTGCCTTTAATATCTCTACAAATTGTAATGATAGCCATTTCCTCATGAATGTGTTGCAGTTGTAAACAATGCACTTGTGAATCTTGATAATAAAGTACATCTATTTTAAGAGCTGGAAATTCTGACAGAATTGAAAGTAGAATGTAAAAATAAGAAATATATTTCAGTTTTGAAAATACATGAAGGTATGAACTGCATAACTGGTGTCCTTTATGAAGCTCTAGTTGCAATGGATCATACTGACATACTTTTCATGAAGTGCAAACTCTCTTCATGATGTATTCCAGCATGAAGCGTCACAGTTCATATCCTCAACCAATGAAATTGTTTGTTTTTGTTTTACGTCCCATCAAGAATTTTTCACTCATATTGAGAAGTCACCAGCTGTAGGTGAAGTACCACAAATTTAGACCTATGCTTAGTGCTCAGGGCTGTAGCAGTGAGGGCTCTTTAACGTGCCAACACCTACCATGACACAGGACCTCTGTTTTTAAGGTCATATCCGAAAGACCCGTGATTTTCACTTTTAAATGCTGAGCATTACTTATTAATGATTTTATGTAAAGTTACATATAAAACTATCATAGTAACACATTTTTACAATGAAATAAAGTTTTCAGATTTTGAGCTAATATTACTTTTTTAAGTTGACGCAGCGAAATTTGAAATTCTTGTGACAGCAAAATGCAGGTATATATATATTTCTCTGAGTATGTTTCCAGGCAGCGGATGATACAGCTAAAGCTGTTATGAGTATGCTGACGGCTCATGGAGTCAAACTGGTGCTGCCCTCGCTACTGAAAGGTTTAGAAGAAGATTCATGGAGGACTAAAACAGGTGTGTTAACATTGTGTACATTGATTCATTTCATATAACATCAAAGAATTAGAATATTTGATATTATGTAATGCTCGTTGTGTTCTAGAAACAAAGTGAAAGTTTATTTTGTAACTTGTATATTTTTACAAACTCGGTAAATATTAGTTTTCATTTATATTATTTTTTCTGCCGTTATGAAATCTTGATCTAAGAGGTTTTATGGTTTCCAGTCTTAATCCTATTTGACGACTGGATCTTTTTACATGTAAGGAAAGTCTTTCAGGTTTGGATTTAGTATATTGAGATGATATACCTGGAGCTTCTTCACCCAGGTGCATTTCTCATGGGCTCTTAATGTGCTTCACTCAATATGCTGGTGTGAAGAGGTGCAAGGTATCTGTATATCATCTTGTATACTTTCAAAACCTGAAAGACATTTCTTGCATGTAGGTTTTAACTTCTGTTGTATTTACCATGTTTTGAATAATGTTATTTACGACGTTATAAATAATGTTATTTACCACTTATAAATAATGTTATTTACCACTTATAAATAATGTTATGTTAAGTGTGCTTTGTTTTGTAACACAAGAAGCATTACTTTTCAACATTTTCCTCTGTGACATCACAGTCAGTACCATTGAAAATACTGTATTTTGATTGCAACATCCCAGTAGCTAGTATTTTAAATCCCTGTACAAAAATGAAAGTCTAATGTATAACAAACACATTCTGGTGGTTGTTTTGTCCTGATTATTGTATCTTAGCTGCAAGGAGCACTTTCCTAGAGACTCTCTCAAAGTCCACTAAACATAATCTGAATGCAACTTGGATATGGAAAATTTTAGTACCTTGTTGTGTAAGGTAAGGGGGTCACGAAGTACAACCTATTTAGATAGAAAAGAATTTCGGCAGGTTTAAATTTGGTCACTTAAGTCAGGGATCCCTCAAGGCAGTGTGGAACTGTACATGTATGTTGTTTCCATGTGTTCATCAATTTAAAAGAACTGTGGAACTGTTTCATTGTTTTTATGTTTTCATTGATTTACAGGAGCTGTGAATTGTATGTTGTTTTCATGTTTTCATTGATTTACAGGAGCTGTGAATTGTATGTTGTTTTTATGTTTTCATTGATTTACAGGAGCTGTGAATTGTATGTTGTTTTCATGTGTTCATTGATTTACAGGAGCTGTGGAACTGCTGGGAGCTATGGCATTCTGTGCACCCAAACAGTTATCTGCGTGCCTGCCTAGTATTGTACCCAAAATCTCGGAAGTACTGACTGATTCACACGCCAAAGTACAGAAGGCTGGAGCCCAGGCTCTCAAACAGATCGGAAAAGTCATCAGGAACCCAGAAATTCAAGGTCAGTAATTGATAAGGGAGTCATGTAGACTGTCATTTAGTTTTATATCATAAGTGTTTATTTCAGCTATCATGTCGAATTTTTCTGCAGACAAAATATTTGTGAACATCCTGTTTATCACTGCTTATATAATATACATATGCCAATTACAGTAGCAGAAAGTAATAGAGGTAAAGCTCCAGATTTGGCACCCAAAATGGCTTCAAAATTTTGACTAGTACTCAACTTTCACATGCAGGCCTTCCTTTTTTGGAAATCCTGGATCTGCCACTGGATTAGAACATGCAAAACTTTATTTTTGATGAAGACTATATCCTGAATTTATGTAAAGATGAAAGTTCTGGTAATTTACATTTATTATCAGGGAGCAAAAAGTAGACATTCTGCTGGAGGATTCACAAGTTTTAATTTTTTTCAGCCATTGTGCCTGTGTTACTGGATGCTCTGCAGGAACCAGCAAAAAAGACACTAGTGTGTCTACAGACGCTGCTAGAGACCAAGTTTGTCCACTTTATTGATGCCCCCTCACTGGCCCTGATCATGCCTGTTGTGGAGAGAGCTTTCCAGGACAGGAACACAGAGACTAGGAAAATGTCGGCTCAGATTATCGGAAATATGTATTCTTTAACTGATCAAAAGGTACTGAAAAAATACATATTTGACTTTTGAAATACATTGGTCCAATTTAATTGAATATGTCGCCTTGCTAATATTGACATGTATGAAAAAATTAATCTGTGATGATGCGAGATTTGTTAAGGAAATATGCAAGATCCTAAATGTCTATTCTGGCTTGGTTTGAAATTTTAGTTTGTGCATTTAAAATCTCATGAGACCTGGATGTGGTGAGAATTTAGGTAACTCTGTAATGTAAGTGGTTTTTGTGATAGTATTGATTGACTGAATGCAGCAAGAAGAAAGGCAAAATATACAAGCACCCTGAATTGAAATTTCAGTGGAAGTTTTTCCACTATCATTTGCAACAAAGCATTATAGAAAGCAGACAAGAGCATGGATTAATAAACTGAGACCAGCCAATCTTTTAATTTGGTCCAAATAAAGTATGATATTTAAAAAGTAAGTTTTAAATTTCCGATGTTTTTGCTTTGTATCTTATTTACTTTGCATGGCACTAATTACAGTCATGTGCATTCTCTGGGGGAAGTGGCTCAAGCTACATACAATATTTAAGACTTCTTTTTACGAGAGCTCCACTAATGTCGTATTTAGGATCATGCGCATTTTGTCGTGGGATAAAATTGTACATAATTTACTGTGTAACAATTGACTTGTCTATAAACATTGCAAACTCTGAAATGTTCTACATGGCAGGATTTAGATCCATACATCGAGAAGGTCATTCCTGGCCTGAAGCAGTCTTTACTTGACCCTGTTCCAGAGGTCAGAAATGTGTCATCTCGTGCCCTTGGTGCCATGGTGAAGGGAATGGGCGGAGCTAAGTTTGATGAGCTACTGAATTGGTTGATGGAGACCTTGAAATGTGAACAAAGTTCAGTTGATAGGTCAGGTGCTGCACAAGGTAAACTCGGTGTACATTTAATGTTATGTCTTTTAGAAGATATATTGCTATTCCTGATAAATTTTTTAAAGTTAAAGTTTTATCTTGAAAATGCTAGGAATACCTTTCCTAGAAGTAAAGGACAAAAGTTTTTGTTATTGTGGGCCACTTTCAGAAATGGCTTGAAATACAGTCAGCGCTCATTACAATGGCCAAGTTTGTTTCCAAGCATTTTGCTGTTACAATAAATCTGCCATTGTAACTATATGCCACTATTATTATTCATCATCACAATAACAATGACAGTCTCCATCCATGCACGTTCATGCCCCCCCCCCCCCCCCCCCCCTTCCCCCCCCCCCCCCCCCCCTATTTCTATTAGAAATAAAGAAAGAAATTGGTGATAAAATTAAATTATTAAATTTAAAGTTCTGTGTGATGATGACTTGGCAATCCGACATTTGTATAGTAGTGGAACAAACACAATGATGCATTATTTTGTTCATTTCCGTGTGTCGTGTCTAGCCTGCTACAGAATAGATAACCCTCTCTGTAGTTGTTTCAGTATAAAAATGAATAGATTATAAAAAAATTTTTTTTGTTTTTATATTTAATTAGGAGCACCTCTTTATTAGTGTCCTTCTTAGCTTGAATGTTTATTTTATAGAAAGCCATCAAACATACCTTTGCAATTATTTTTTAAAACTCCCTATCATACACCAATTAGTGTATTGATAAGCCCTGTCCATGCTTTTGATAAACAAACAGTTCTGGACAGCTGCCTTGTGCATAGGTGACAAGCAATTTAATCCATTACATAATCTTGGTCAAGTGTGAAAATATTGCTGATAGCTGAATGCCATACAGGTATTAACTTGATAATCTCAGGTAACCTGCTATTAACTGGATTTTATATAGTGTCAAAATGCACATTTGTTACCCAAATTAATGCCAGTGCCAGAATGTGAATATGCCGTTATATCAAGCAATATTAGTATTGTGCAGATTTGTTACCAGCAATTTTTCATTGTTATATGAATTTGCCAGTAAACTGTGTGTCGTTGTTACAAGCGCCAGCTGTAGACACAGTTATGTATGTTTCACTTATGGTATGCATGAACATTATTATTGAATGAAGATATTGTTGGAGCTAAACCTTGCTTATGATGACGGAAATTTCTTTTGAAGGTTTAAGTGAGGTAATTGGAGGTCTCGGTATTCAGGAATTACAACGCCTGATGCCTGGTATTATCCAGACAGCCGAGAGGAGTGACATTCCCTCCCACGTCAGGGACGGTTACATCATGTTGTACATCTACCTACCGGCTGTGTTTGAGAAGGATTTCTTGGAATATGTTGGGCCGATTATTCCATCAATTCTAAAGGTATGTAAATGATAAAGGCCAGGCAAGCAGTATAAATGTGTTGATAAAACTTAATTAGGCAAGATTTTTCAGAGTTGCCATTTTTTTTAGGCGCACATTAAATAGAATAGAAAGATCTTTGATATTCAGCTTGATTGAGAAAAGTTGATAGTTTATGCAAATTTTCAGGCTTTGGCAGATGAATCAGAGTATGTGAGAGAGACAGCTCTGAGAGCAGGTCAGAGGATGATAAATCTGTACGCAGACACGGCCATAGAATTACTGCTTCCAGAGTTAGAGAGGGGATTGTTTGATGACAACTGGAGAATTAGATTTAGCTCAGTACAGTTACTGGGAGACCTTCTCTACAAGATATCAGGTTCGTTCAGAATCAAGACTCAACAAATGTCTGTGTTTATCACAGTAGTGTATTTAGCAAGATCTCTTTTTAAAAATGAGGTATTCTCTTTTAGTGAGATGACATTTTACTGATAATTCATGCAATATAAAGATTTTCAAGTTTTCAAAATTAAGGTCAATAATTCAGATATTAATTTTCTAATGCACAATTAACTGGAGTTCTGGAAATTTCATAAACCACTCTGTGTGTTGAATGGCATGTACCTGTATCGTGAAACAGTGGTCCCGAATGAACTGTTTTGAAGAACCTTAGTATTGATGTGCCCTTAGTGCATGCCATTGTGTACAAGTGTTTACTGGAGCAGTTAAAAAAAATACTGCATAGTTGTAAAGTAAGAATCGGTATAGATACTGAAGACTGAAATTGTGCTGATATACATATCTGTGTGTATATGAATGTTTTACTTAGGTGTATATGAGACTGCATGCCCTTGTACATGTATATCAGATGTGTATCAGTGTATCAGTATATCAGATGTGTATCAGTATATCAGATGTGTATCAGTATATCAGACGTATATCAGTATATCAGATGTGTATTAATATATCAGATATGTATCAATAAGTGTTTAAAGATTTCATTTGATTTTCATCCTGATTTTTGTTCAGAAATAAAATTGTTCTATTTTCAAATTTCTTTGCCAACTGGAAATTACTGTGGAATCATTAATGTTTGTGGGGGCCAATGTTCTTGGGTAGCCAAATATATACTAGTTTGTGGGGATGAAATTTTGAGAATGAACATTATGTTGGAAATACATGTTATACTATAGAAGCTATTGGAAAGAATGACTGGTTCTGGGAGACGTAAATTCGTTGGTAAAAGGTATTCACGAAATCCACGAACATTGAGCCCCCACGAACAATAATGATTCCACAATACATGTACTGTGATTCACCAGAAAACTGATCAATTTAAATATTAAACACAAAGCTTTGACTTAATGATTTAAATGGTACTGGGATGTAGTAAAATAGAGCAATTGTTAGGTTTGTAAAAGAGGTAATTCTGATTTCCCTTAATAGCTTGAATTGTTAGTCTTATCCAATTTTAGTGATTTCAACAAACTTGCAAAAACTGATAGAGTTGGATCCTTGGTAAACATTCTGTTTAATATGTGGAATGTGTGTGACATGGAATGTGTATTATGTAGAATGTGAATTATGTGGAATGTGAATTATGTGGAATGTGTACTATGTGGAATGTGAATTACATGTATATGTGCTATGTAAAATGTGTACTATGTGGATTATGTAAAATGTGGATTATTTGAAATATGTACTATGTGGAATGTGGAATATGTGTTATGTGGAATGTGTACTATGTAGAATGCAATTTATGTGGAATGTGTACTATATAGAATGCAATTTATGTGGAATCTGTACTATGTAGAATGCAATTTATGTGGAATGTGTGCTATGTAGAATGTGATTAATGTGGAATGTGTACTATGTGGAATGTGTACTATGTAGAATGCGATTTATGTGGAATGTGTACTATATAGAATGCAATTTATGTGGAATGTGTACTATGTAGAATGCGATTTATGTGGAATGTGTACTATGTAGAATGCAATTTATGTGGAATGTGTACTATGTAGAATGCGATTTATGTGGAATATGTACTATATAGAATGCAATTTATGTGGAATGTGTACTATGTAGAATGCAATTTATGTGGAATGTGTGCTATGTAGAATGTGATTAATGTGGAATGTGTGCTATGTGGAATTTTTGCTATGTGGAATGTGTGCTATGTAGAATGTGATTTATGTGGAATGTGTACTATGTAGAATGTGATTAATGTGGAATGTGTGCTATGTGGAATGTGTGCTATGTAGAATGCAATTTATGTGGAATGTGTACTATGTAGAATGCAATTTATGTGGAATGTGTGCTATGCGGAATTTTTGCTATGTGGAATGTGTACTATGTAGAATGCGATTTATGTGGAATGTGTACTATGTGGAATGTGTACTATGTAGAATGTGATTTATGTGGAATGTGTACTATGTAGAATGCGATTTATGTGGAATGTGTACTATGTAGAATGCGATTTATGTGGAATGTGTGCTATGTGGAATGTGTACTATGTAGAATGCGATTTATGTGGAATGTGTGCTATGTGGAATGTGTACTATGTAGAATGCGATTTATGTGGAATGTGTACTATGTAGAATGTGATTTATGTGGAATGTTATTTATGTGGAATGTGTACTATGTGGAATGTGATTTATGTGGAATGTGTGCTATGTGGAATGCGATTTATGTGGAATGTGTACTATGTGGAATGTGTACTATGTGGAATGTGGAATGTGTACTATGTGGAATGTGTACTATGTGGAACGTGTACTATGTGGAATGTGTACTATGTGGAACGTGTACTATGTGGAATGTGCTCCTATAGCTTTGCACTAATTACTACCTGTCCTTTCAGGAGTGTCTGGAAAAATGTCAACAGAGACTGCTCATGATGATGACAACTTTGGAACCGAAAACTCACAGAAGGTGAGTCAAGACAAGAAAATAGAAATGTGATTGGATAAACAAACCAAATTTTAAAAAAGAAAAATGGTTGGACATTTATATTTCTATATTTTTTCCTGTAGGTCATTCTTAGAGCTCTGGGTCGTGAAAGACGAGACCGTGTATTGGCAGGCCTGTATATGGGACGGTCCGACACTGCACTCTTAGTCCGTCAGTCAGCCCTCCATGTGTGGAAAATTATTGTGGCTCATACCCCTATGACTCTTAGAGAGATCCTCCCCACTCTTTTCTCTCTTCTTCTTGGTTGTCTGGCCAGTACTAGTCATGACAAAAGACAGGTAAATTGAACTTTAGTTTCATTTCAGTTTCAGTGTTATGATTTTTTTTATGTTTTTAGACTTTGGTACTAATGAAATGAGGAATTATTAGGAAGTATTAAAGAAAATACTGAAAAGTATTGAAGAAAATACTGAAAATTAACTATAAATCAGGAATCCTCTTTTTTCTATAAAATTTAATGTACTGTTTAACTAAAAATCTACAACATCATTATAAGACTTGATCTGTACATGTGCTCAGTCTTTGTGTATGATTTGCTTGTGTGGACCATCAGGTGGCAGCTAGAACTCTGGGAGATCTAGTAAAGAAGTTAGGAGAGCGAGTACTTCCTGAAATAATTCCGATTCTGGAGAAAGGTCTGGATTCCGACAGAGCAGACCAGAGACAAGGAGTGTGTATTGGTCTGTCAGAAATCATGAAGGCCACCAGCAGGGAACATGTGAGTGAAACAACCCAGTTGATCTACCAGGACAAATACATTTAGATTCATTTTGTCACGTTTATCTGTTTAATAAATGTAGATAAAATTGACCATTGGTTCAGTATAAAATAACACAGTATTGATGGTGGTACGTGCATCATCCACTGCTTTGAATTTGCTCTCACTTATTTTCACATTCCAGGGTAGAAACCATTCTCACTCAATTCTAAATTTACACTTTTTACTTCAAAATTATGTAACAGTTGGTTTTGTTATTTTCAATGATTTATCCCTCAGAGAAAAGAGCGAAATAAAGCTGCAGTGAAATGAAATTGTAACCAGTTTACATCTCAAAAAGTAGTAGAACACACTGTACTTCATTTAGTCAAGGATAATGTTTGGTATTCACTAGACACACATTGATGGAAAACAGATATGAAACTTCTATATTAACGATTTACAATGTGCAGGTCTCGGTGTATGCTGATAGCTTGGTGCCCACAGTAAGGAGAGCACTGACTGATGATCTTCCCGAGGTGAGAGAGGCTGCTGCAGAGACGTTTGACAATCTCCACTCCAACATCGGTCAAAGGGCACTGGACGAAATTCTGCCACTCCTTCTCAAACAGCTGGTATATTTTTCTTCAAGAAATCAAATGTATAATTTATTATATGTATTGACTGGTACTACTGTACAGTTTTTACCATTATATTGAGATGTTTCTATTTGGGAAGTTTTTTTGAAGGTACGAATATTTTACTGTAAATCACTTTTTTTGTGAGGACATTTTATTTGTGTAAATTTGGAAGGTTAACTCAACATGAAATAACGCTTTCATGAATAATTTGTTTACTTTTATATAAGTAGTGTTTGAACATGTTAGAAGTTTTGATTTACATCTTGCTGATTAACCCAAAAAGTTAGGGTTGCAGAAGTGATTGTAAATCATTTACATTAATCTGTAAAGCTAATTACGTTACTCAGGAAGAAACCTTTGAAATAGATAGTGTCACATTGGAATTTATTTTGATGCAAGAAGGTAATTTATGGAATAGCATACTGGCATTATTATTGGATATCTAGTAAGTATACCAATTGTTAGATGATCTTCAAAAAATTATTGAGCAATGCTAAATGCTCAAGGTTACTCCATACTTGCATTATTATCTGATAAAAGTATTGAAAGTGTATTTATTTTTATTTAAGGGAGTAAAAACTAATAAATAATTAAACAAAATATATAGGTCATCGCAAAATCATATGCATGTATCAACATCAGAAAATTGCAATTTTTCTTACACAGCATTATCAAATTTCACAAAAACTATTTATGATGGTATAATAGTATTCATAACAATTTCATGAAACTGTTTTTCTGTAAAAAAAAAATATACAAAATATCTGTGATTCAATGCATAATGAACTTGATAAAGAAATCAATGAAAACAGAGTTATTGCCCATGGATTCAATATTTTGAAATGCAGGGTATTGATTTTTCATATAAAACTTAGAATTTTGAAAAATTTTGTTTAACAAGATTTTTTTACTATCAATATCAGAAAAGACTCCAACAAAGTTTATGTCCCTGTCATGCATAGATTTAAATGAGTCAATGATTTTGCAAAATCCCATGACATCAGATAAGAATGGAATTCAATTACTTTAATCTGGCTGATATTTAAATCAGAGTTGCTTTATTTCAGCTGCAGTTTGTATTGAAAAATATAGTATTAGGTAATTAAAATTAAATTACTTTATTTGTATCTGTACAGTAGACCAGAACATTATCCCCACAGGTACTGAGAATAGGTCAACTGTTATCACTGGGAAATGTATTAATTGTATATGTACCAGTACATTGATGTAAATATCTTTGTATATTGCATGGAATTGAAGAACTTTGTAATATCCCCATGTACTATTTGTGGAATATTGCAATTTTGTACTTCTTTTATAGGATGATGAGGAAACGTCTGATTCAGCATTAGATGGATTAAAACAAGTTATGACAGTCAAGAGTAGAGTGGTCTTGCCATATCTAGTTCCACAGGTAAATAAATTCATCAGGACTGTTGCTGGCAGTAAAAATGTAGTGTGGAAGTAGAGTAGTCTGAATTGAGTTATGGCCCCTGCCACCTTGCTAATCATACTTATTTAGCTAGCCATAGGAATTTCCAACCCTCCACCAGACACTAGTGCATCCACAATCAAGTTTCTCATGCAGTGTCTGGGAGAGATTTTTGCTGGTTTCCCTACCTCTCCTTTATGAGAGCCCCCTGCTAGGGGGTTGATAGCCTTAGTCTCAGACCTTCCCCTGGGTCTTATATTGAGTGACAGAACCACTCCTGTATGTGACCCAGTAAGCAAGCATTACCACCACACAACATGGGAAGTAACCAGTAAGGTATAAATAGGTGGATTTTTGGAAATTAGTTTAACAAAATGTTTATGACATGCATTTACAAATTTTGTATTTGTTGTTTTGTCTACATACAAATAATTTTTGTAATAAGTTTTATTTTTATAGAAATTTCATAGTTGATACTGTTTCAATTGAACTGCAACATTATAGACATTGTCTAACATGCATATCTTGCAAGTCAAAATATCCGTGAAGGAAGATAACTCTAGTTACATAATATATGTCCAATTTCTACCCAGAGTTATTGTTCCTTACACTTATACATCTGTCAATGACTCAAAATTAGAAATGTTATTCCATGTGTGATAATGACAGCTTATGGTTTGTTTCCCTTTTAATAGATTATCCACTATGTCCCAAGCTGGAAAATGTTCACCATTTTATTATTGACACCAGGGTGTATGAATATTCAGATTTTTGAAAAACTCTCACCATTTTTCAGCTGACAGCTTCTCCTGTGAATACCCGTGCTTTGTCATTCCTGTCTTCTGTGGCTGGTGACGCCTTGACCAAGCACCTGTCTAAGATCCTTCCAGCTCTTCTGTCTGCTCTCAGCAGTAAAATGAACACTCCAGAGGAGACTGAGGTAAGTTGAGTCTACTTAATACACCTGGATTTTGTTAATTCTTTATTTTATCAGCTTTATTTGTGTCTCCAATCAATGTGCATATTTTCATTTTGAGTGTATAATTAGCATTTATTGTTTTTATGTTGTATGAACAGGAAATAGGATACTGTCGAACAGTGGTGCTCTCTGTGAATGATGATATTGGGGTTAGAATAATAATGCAGGAACTGCTGACGGCTTCCCAGGCCCCCGGTGCCAGTGAGTGCTGGAGTGCTGTGGCCATCCTTCACACATTCTGTGAGAAATCCAGTGCAGATTACTCTGATTATCTTCCACAGTTGTTCCGAGGACTGATAGCTTTATTTACAAGATCATCAGATAGAGTCCTACATGCTGCATGGGATTGTCTAAATGCTATTACAAAGGTACAGAGTTCTTACTAGATACGGTTGTTTTTTTTAATAATACAGAGTTTTGCTATGAATGTATTTGAACATGTATTCAGTGGCCAAGTTGCGATATAATGCACTTGTATTATGTTATTTGATTGTACAAGTATAAAGTTGACAATATTGATCATAGGAAGAATTTTGAAATTCCATAATAGGTAGATCAATACAGGATTTATCTTTATATTTAGTTGAACTTGCAGAATGTTCTGAGGTTTATGATTATTTTATTTTTTTTCTGTAGAAAATTGATGTCACAGAAATGTTTCAATACATCGCAGATGTCAGACAAGCTGTCAAATATGCTATGTCAGATTACAAAGGAAAAGAATTACCTGGTTTTAGTTTACCAAAGAAGGTAGTATTTTTTTATGGGAGTTGTCTTTCTTTGTAGATGTCAACAAATGTGTCACCGATATCATCAAAATATTACAAATAACTACAACAGTTTCTTCCAATGTCTTGTTTTCTGGAAATATCTTACGACAGAATGTTTATTTTATATCATAGTCTCAGTATCTGCACATCAAAAAAAAAAAAAAGGATTTATGATACAGTTAATACTTATTCACTATAGTACTTTATTGTCTGAGAATATTATAAACAGCAAAATTTAAGATGTGATTATGACCCTGACTGACTGAATTGACCTTCGTCAGGCGTTTTCTTGCAGATCTGTGTTAATCATGGATTGCATGGATTTTCATATAGTTTTATTTATGGTAGTTTCATATATCTCTCTTGATTTATAATTCATGTATGTTCACCTAGAAATTATGAACAAATTTTGCTGAATTTCAAACTCTAGTAGAATTTTAAATCACACCCAGCATTTCCAACCAAACAAATCTTGTACTAATATACACGATATTCATATGTAAAAAATGAAAAAGAAGTAGGTATTTTCCTCCATATATACTCTCTCAAATTATAAAGTCGTGAACAATTAGCAGTCACAGCTGATTTCCATTGAAAAACTTGGTACCTCTTTGGAAACAAAAAATGTGAATTTCATAGTTTCTAACCCCCCCTCCGCTATTGATTTCCAGGTAAAAAGGTCAAATGTCAAGGACGTTTTCTATCATGGTTATGACAATCTTTGTCCATCCAATAATTAGAGAACCCTTTGTCCAATGCTCATAAATTTCATAGGGAGGTAGGATGATGCCTGTTAATTTGCAGGTGAAAAGTGGCTGTGCTATCTATCATACAACAATATTTTGTCTAACTGATAACTTGAGAACCCTTAGTCAATTAGCCTGATGTTTGTCAAATCTCATAGGTTGGTCTTGACATTGGATGACCCCTATTGATTTTTAGAACAAAAGATTACAGTTCATGTGGTTTCTAATATGCACACATCAGTTGTCAGACCAGTCGCTAGCGAACCTTTAGTACAGTTGTCATCTAATTTTCTATTGGGCAGAGAGATCATGATCTCTTGATTTTTAAATGATAGGTCATGGAGTTTTTAAAGCAGTTTTGCCCAGTAGTCATCAAACTTAATAGACAGATTAACCATGACCAGTCGATGACCTCATTGATTTCATGTCAAAGGTCATGAGGCTTTCTGTAGTTGTTCAGCCGGTAACTAGAGAAAACCTGAACCTGACTTCATAGGTAGGTTGATTAAAGTAAATGACTGTTATGTATTATCAGGTCAGAGGTCACTGGGCTTTTAGTATACCTGCAGCAATTGTCCATTTCCTTTAATTACATGGAGATAGTACGAGTGAAACAATACAGCACCTTCACGATTTGATACAAATCCGGACACAATAGTCTCGATTTGATTTTTTTAAAATTTAATTCCAATGAATATATGTCATTTATACTTTAATAATAAAGGTCAATATTTTCGTGCTTTCTATTTTATTGCTATCTGCATTTTAAACATTAACAAAAAAGACATGATGTTGATATCGACATCATAAGCAGATTTTCATATTTGTAGAATAAGTAAAAGACATTGTTGATATCGATATTGTTGTTACAATGTCAATATCGATACGATATCGTTGTTTAAGTATCGATATCAATGATATCAATATTGTAGGCAGACTTGTATGTTTGTAGTAAAACACATTGTCAATATCGATACGATATCGTTGTTTGACTGTCGATATCAAAATATCAAAAATGAAACCGTAAAAAAACCGATAATGAATCGATATCAACACAATATTGACAAGCAGAGAAATCAATGATTAAGATTTACTAACATAGGCCTCACAATATCGACTCGATATCAATTTGATACTGGCGATATCGAAATTAGATTAGGTTTTGGACATGTATGTATTACTATGCAAGTTCCAAGACAGAATGCATTTAAATCATGAAGTCAAAATGCAATCTAGCTTCTATAATAACCTTCACTCTTGTATGCTTATTTTTTAACCAAAAAAAAAAAATCATGTTAAAATTGTCATGAATGAGCTCTTTAATAAAAGAATAGGTGCATCTTAATCAGGCTACTGTTAAGGATCATGGGTCTCTGTTATGAACTTGAAGAGACTGTTTATAGCAATCCTTAACAAAAATCACTGATTTATATGTATATGACAAATTGTAACAAGAGTAAAACTTCTGTCAACCTTATTTCAGATAATCTGATATTTGAATTAATTTTAGGGAATTGCACCAGTGTTGCCAATCTTCAGAGAGGGTATTTTAAATGGCTCCCAGGAGATGAAAGCTCGGGCAGCTGATGGATTGGGAGAATTAATAAATATCACAAGTCCAGAAGCACTCAAGCCATCTGTTGTCAACATTACTGGACCTCTCATTCGTATCCTTGGAGACAGGTTTACATGGCAGGTCAAGGTCGCTGTTCTAGAAACTCTGACACTGCTTCTTGCCAAGGTTTGTATATCAAAATATCAATAACTGAAGAAATTTAAAAATGATATTCTATGACAACCTCAAATAAATTGAGGTACAAAGTGGTTAAAGGTAAGGATGAAAGAACACAAGTAACATAAAAAGATGCCTTGAAGAATTGATGTAGAATATTAAAATGTCACTCTGTATGTTGTTTAGAGTGGAGTGCAAGGTGAAATAAAGGTTTTTTGAAAAGTTATCAGACAATCCTCCTATTCATACTAATGTTTTATTTTCAGGTTGGTGTTCAACTGAAGCCATTCTTACCACAACTACAAACCACTTTCCTGAAAGCATTGAATGACCCCCAGCGACAAGTTAGACTGAAGTCAGCATCTGCTCTGGGAAAACTCACAATTATTCATACGAGGGTGGACCCACTCTTCACGGAGCTTCACTCTGCTGTAAAGAATGCTTCAGACCACAGTGTCAAGTATGTTGGAGTACTTAACTACCATGCAAATGTCTAATAGTACCCTATAGTGGATTTTTTCTGTGGAGTGATGATTTTGGCTTACATGCATTTTAGCAGTTTGGTATCATGCCACCAAACTTTGATAGCTAATTTTGCACCCAAATGTACCACAAGACCCATTTTGACAAGAAATATAACTGTACAGCAATTGTTTTTTGTTTTTTTTTTATGTCAAAGGTTCACACACATGTAACACTCTTCAGCTTGAGAGGTAAAAAAAACTATGTTTTTTTTTTTTTTTTTATGTCAGTTGTTTCTGATGACAGTAAAACATGTTACAGATAAGTTATTGACAATACACTGCTTGTCAATTTTTGTTTTGGAACTCCATGTCCACCAAATTATATTCTGCTAAAATTATTTATATACCAATGAGATAGAAAATTGTCAAATTTTACCCTTACCGCTCGCAGAAAAAATCTACTATATGGTATTTGCAACTTCTTCACTAGTATTCAAATATACACACAGGACTGCTGAATGGTGACTTGCAGCTGTATCTCTCCTATCCACAGTCAAAAGTCTTTTCTAATGTACATATCCTTTGTACTGAAGAATGTATGTTAATCACTGTTGCAAGTGTTTGACAGTGAATGGTGATTAAGTGATCAGCAGCTAGTGTCACCCCATGAGAGTTTATATATATATATATATATATATATATATATATATATATTATGCCCCTGTAATCAGAGATTCAGGGGCATTTAGTTTTTGATCTGTTTGTCCACTAAAACTTTAACTTTGACCTTAACTTTTGAATGGTTAATGACAGGCCTTTCGTATTTCATGTGTGTTCCTTGTAACAAGGCCTTTCTTGAGATTACAAAGTTAAGATCTTGTGACCTTTACCATGGAGTTTGACCTTCTTTTGGAAAAACTTGACCCTAGGCCACAACTTTTGAATGGTTGGTGATAAGGCTTTCCTATTTCACGTGTGTGCCATTTGAAAGACCTTTCTTCCAAAATATTTGACCTTGTGACCTTTCGCCATACAGGGTATCAGTGTTTCACGAAACACATCTTGTTTAAAAGAGGGGTGACAATGATGATGTCATATAGATTGAAAAAGAGAAAAATGTTAAAACTGTGACATAGAACTAGTGAAAGCTTGGAGTATCACAAGGCAAAACTTTTTTGTAGGGACACCATGCTGCAGGCTCTGAGATTTTGTATTTGTGGAGCAGGAGAGAAGATGTCAGATGCTTCTAGAAAGGGAATTATGGGAACTCTGTTGGGAATGCTGGGAGTTCAGGAGGAGTCAACACGTACTGCCACCTCAGGCTGTGTGGGATGTATGTGTAAACTCTTACCAGAGGAAGAGCTGACCGAAGTCATGATTCAGCAGTTACTAGGTAATAAATGTACAGTAAATAGCATAAGTGGACCTTTGTACAATTTGATATAAATGAACAAATACCCATTAATTCCTTTGTTTAAAGCAGTATAGAAACAGGGGCCAAACTAAAGGGCATTGCATGAATATTGACATTCATATGGAAGAGTGAGATTTGTTCTTTTATCAAGGTGACTTGTTGGGGTGAAAACAAATGCATATTCATTTCAGTAATGTCCTCTTTAACACAGTCTTTCATAAGTTTGATATACATGTATGCTTTATATAATAAGTTGATATTGCTACCATTAGGGTAAATGAAGGTACCAATTATATCCAAGACATGATGTAGATATGATATATATTGGCAATATTGAAATAACATCACAATATCTACTATTTCCACTATTCTGGGTATTGTAATGAGGCTGTAATTCTAAGAGTTGGTATAGTTGATATTGTATTAATATGGAATCATGATTGTTGAGGTTTTCTGTCTTGTCAATATCAATGATATTGTGTCGGTATCTGAATTAGAATGTTGAGGTTTTCCGTCACATCAATATCGACAATAACATGTCAGTATTGAATCATTGTCATGTTGCCTATCATCTGAGTAATGTATATCACTTTCAGTATTAGTCAATCCTTCCTATTGATATCCATGATATTGTATGACCATTGAGATCCTCCATCTTGATATCATCTATATCATATCGATATCAAATCATGATCTTGTTGACTATAATGGCCATGTCTGTAATTTGTTCTGTGATATATTCTTTCCTGTTGATATCGAATCAAAATCTCTGAGATCCTCCATCTTGTCAATATTGTATCAATGTTGAATCATAATCTTGTTGACTATTACCGTCATGCATGCCACTTTTAGTTTGGGATATCCCTTCCTACGTTGTGAATAAAATTTATGATTTGATGCTGTACGAGGGGTGATTAAAATGTTCATGGACTGGTGCTGTATAATGGAATATGTCTAGTATACCAGTCCCCATGAATGTGGTTTCCTCAGTTAGGGTAAAGCGGTCCCCATAAAGATGCCATCTAACACTAAACCTACATTGTACTTGGTCATTGGAAAAATGGTAAGCAAAAACTTTGTCAGATGATGATATTGACGTGATATGGTTAATCGTTGGAAAACATTGTTGTATATGATCAACAAAAACTTTGTCAGATGATGATACTGACGTGATATTGTTAATCGTTGGAAAACATTGTTGTATATGATCAACAAAAACTTTGTCAGATGATGATATTGACGTGATATGGTTAATCGTTGGAAAACATTGTTGTATATGATCAACAAAAACTTTGTCAGATGATGATATTGACGTGATATGGTTAATCGTTGGAAAACATTGTTGTATATGATCAACAAAAACTTTGTCAGATGATGATACTGACATTATATTTCGTCATCCATGGTTGATGCAACTGATGGAAGCCTACTATTTGGCCCTTGAAAACAGTCATATATATGATCGATAATTTTGCAAAAGTCTCTTGCCTTATTTACTTTAGAGTGCTACCAAATTGATATAAACTGACCAAATGACAGCAGTCATTGCGTACACAGCCTTAAATAGTCAGAGAATAGTAGGGCTGAAAAAGGACATTGATGCTGACCTCCTTCAATACAAGGCTCACAACATATCAATTGACTCTTATATATCACAACATTGATCTACATGTATGTAAAGTTATGGAATTATTGGTGTATCAAAAATAAAGATTTGTTTGATTCTCTATCAGATACAGCAGAGAGTGGTGCAGACTGGACCCTGAGGCATGGGAGAAGTCAAGCATTAGGTGTGGCTCTGAAAGAAGCAGCACCAAAGATCTGGACTCCTGCCTTCCAATCCAACATTGTCAAGTGTCTGTCTGGTCTTGTTGATTCAGACAAGGTTTGTTCACCTCCTCCATTAACAGATGAGCATCTGAAATTCAAATTTCAAGCAAATTACTGTTGTGTGTTATTAAAAGTTTTCCTGCAGTAAAATCAACTCCTTATAGCTCACCAGATCAACCTTTGTCAGGTACATGTAACTGTAAAGTTTTCATTTTTTTAAAACTTCTTTTGCAGAACCACAAGACCAATGTCAATCAAACTTGCTAAAATTTGCCCTTGAGTAAAGGGGATCCAAGCTCATTCAGTTTGAAGGGCCATGCCCCATTTCAAGGGCAGATAATTATGAAATTGAGTAGGAATCTGATGTCTATCAGAAAAACTAAACCTTGGATGAATGTCTCCTCACATATCTTGTAATTAGATTTGAATTTCATCACCTCTAAGTACAGAGCAAGTTCACAATAGGGGTTTCAAGTTTTACATTCATAAGAATCATAAGGGTACAATTTGTGAAATACAAGCATCATCTTATGGTGTAGATTGAGGTTTGGAAACAATGACTTCGGGGCCAATTACAGGGCCACATTGTGAATTTAAAATTGTACATTGAAGTAGACAAGAAAATTGGGGGTAGGGGGTATCTTCAGAAAAAGAACTACAAGTATACACATGAAATTTGCTTTCAAACACCAGTCGCTGTAGCTCAGTGGTTAGAGCATTCGCTTCGTAACCATGAGGTCGTGAGTTTGAGCCCCATTTCTGCCATGGCCGTGTCAAACTTAAGACGTAAAAATAGGTAGTGATTGCTCCTTAGACAAACGCTTGGCATTTATAAGTGAAAATCACAGATCTTTCAGATATGACCTTAAAAACAGAGGTCCCGTGTCACAGTAGGCATTGGCACATTAAAGAACCCTCACTGCTAAGGCCCTGAGCACTAAGCATAGGTCTAAATTTGTGGTACTTCACCTACAGTTGGTGATGTCTCAATATGAGTGAAAAATTCCCGACAGGACGTAAAACAAAAAAAATAAACATTGTATTCAAACATCTTCCTGTGAAGAAGTTCACATCAAGACACCTTAGGTAATCATGCCCCTTAAACAATTTGATACAGTTTCTTGATCTTTGTAGATTATTCAATTAAATGTTGACACTCTCCCTTGCTACAATTAACCACCACTTCTAGGTGTAATTGGGGATAGAAATCTTTGAAGACAGGCACAGTCTGTATTTTCAAGGAGTAGTTCTTCTGAGTAAAGTTGTGAATTTAATCCATAAATTGCTCAATTAAATGTTGACACACACCTCTAGCTCTCATTAGTCCTAGCTTCTTTCATTTATCAGGGATAAAAACCTCTGAATCTGACAGGTGCTAATTACAGGCCTCTTTTGAAGATAAGAAAAGACTCTTCATTGAGCAGTAACTGTTAAGGAATAATTTTATAATTGTAAGATTAACATTTTTATTAAGCAGTTATTATAAATTTTATGATTATTTATTACATTACCTAAGATTAAACTACATGTACTTGACAAATTGAGAATTTTCAAGGTGTCTATGTAAAACATTCTGCTGTTATATATAGCACAGTACATGTATAATACAATTACATTCTTATAGAAGTACCTCAAAGATTGAAAATTGGGCAGATTTGTTTTTTAATATTTCTGTCCTCAATTATAACCTAGGTAGTAACTTTTGGTCTATACAAATTTAAACTAGAGATTTTATGCTTGGTGAATTGAAAAGTTAAAAATCACATCTATATGTAATTTACAGTAATGGCCGGGATCATTCTTCATGTACAAAGTTCAATTTGTCCCACAGTGGGGCAGTAATGTGTTTCACAGACACATCTTGTTACATATAATATAATTGGAAATGTAGTAATTTAATATTTATTCACTTATTTCATCCAGGAATAAATCTGAACACGTGCAATAATGAATTCCCCAGTCATGTGTTAGACCACATCTGTGTTTATTAATAAAACAGTATATTTTTACTATATGATGTCGTGATCATTTTTGTGTTCATGTGTGGACTGAGAAAGTATGCAGGGGTACACTCTGTAACAACCATGTTGAGATCATTATCATTTCACAAAGAGACACTTTTTGGGACCTTTGGTTTATTATATTTAAGGAGTTAGGTGTATGTGTTATAGAGGTAAAAACCATGCAAGGATGGGGTAATTTGCACAATCAGCACGGTGAATTTTGAGTAAATTGCTCCATTGCTTTCATTATGTTATATATCCTCTGTTATACCAACAGTCTTCACATTATTTCCTATGTGTTTCTATTTATAGATGTTCAGGTTTTTCATCAATGCTTTTTTTTAGACAAATGAAGAGCATTGATGATGAGAACATTAGTAGAATGGTGCAGCCAGCTATTTTACAATAAATAACAAACATCAGCAATGTTTATCAGCAGAAAATTACTTTAATTTTAATATTGTTAGGCATTTGCAAATTCAATAGAACATCTGCAAATATACCTATTAAAGCTGTCGAAGTGCATATTTAGGCAATTTCAGTCGTCAGAGAGAATCGCGAGAGAAGCCAGAAATGTCAACCTTGTTTGTTCCTATAGAGACCAAAAAAACATTTTTAGTTCACCTTTATGTAAAGAAAATTTCTCAATATCAAAGGTTATTTTTCGTTGAATGAGATTAACATGGCCAAGTTTTCTTAAATGACATCTTGTGACTAGATTTAAGAATACAGCTTATTCATATTCATTTAGTACGTTTTTGTTTTGTAGGTACCACTCTGTCAGAGTGGTTTGCGGGGACTGGGGTACGTACTTCTACATCAGAGCAGGACTTCTGAAATCGACCCTGAACTTGTCGGTCTCTTAATCAAGGTAAACTTCCTGGGAGGTAGTTTGTATTCAAGACGATTTGAGGAATGTCCTTTGATATTTAGGATAAGAGTCATATTAAGGGATATGAATAAAGTAATAAATGTGAAAGGAAATGAATCACCCTTTTAACTATTAGAGGTTTAACAGCCGTGTTCATTTACAAACTATTTGTAATAGATGGACTTTCTCAATTATCATGAGCTCCAAATATTACTGTTTTTTGTTAAAACAACAAAACAAAAAAAACGCTGTTATTGGTGTGTAATTCCTTAAATTTTATACGTTGTGTTCTTCTCTTATGAGCAAAAAACATGATTAAGTATGATGTTTCCTCTTTACTTTGAACTTGAGATAGGGTGATGTTGTAAATTATTCAAGCTCAAACTTTTCTTCAATTCACAGGGATTAAAGAAGGATTCCAATGATATGAAACTGTTAGTAACCCAGGTGGCATCCCTGATAGCCAGCTGTGACACACCCCTCCCGATGTTGACCATTAAAATCCTAGTTCCAGCTTTAGTGATGGGAACCAAGGAGAGGAATACTATGGTTAAATCCTGCAGTGAATATGCCCTCGTCTCAGTTTTGAAACTCAGAAAGGGGGATACTCTGCTAAATGTAAGGAAATATTAAAGCTACTTTAAGGTATCAAAATTCTGTTTATTCAAGAAGGATGACAGTGAAATACAGAATTGTCCATTTCATTTCAAATGAGTTGCTAGTTAAATTGTGCTTTTATGTGGCAAGATTAGGTCACTTGACCAATTGCGAGAAGTTCTCCAGTTTGTCATTCCTAAACTGAATTTTATTTTAATGTTTTTAACTTCATGTCAAGATTGTATATATAACTGGTACTTCTTTTGAGTGTAAGGAAATAAGACATTGGAGTCTTGGGGGGCCCAAAACCTCCAAAAATAGTGCAACCCTTAAAAAGTCTTCATTTGTGAACAGTGGTAAAATTATCGTATAGTTATGATGAACAAAGAATGCCTCAATCAGACATTTAAAAATTCATAATGAAGCAACTTAGGGCAGGACAAAAACATCTAGAAAACACCCAAAGTGTTGAGTTATAATGAAAAAGAAGGCCTTTATCAAATTTTTAAAATTTATGGACCAGATTTTGAATTTCCTGGGTGAGGTTAAATGCTTCCTGCACTGAAAATTACATTTAAGGACACAGTGACATTTCTGACATTTTCTCTAAAATTATTTTTTCTTCTCCTTGATATGAAGAGTTCTTGTATAATAGGTTTAAATTTTGTTATGTAGTAATATTACTAAAAGATTCTCATTGGCTTGGGTAGTTCAGTAGATTACTAAATTTGTAAGGATCCTGGGTTTTGATACCCCATTGCTCCAAATATTTTTTCTCCTTCTTTACTATGGTAATGCCCATTGATACAGTAGAGCTGAATTTATATTTTTAGTTGCAACGACCAGGAATTATCAAAACATGCTAACTCTAAAACAGACATGGTAACATACCCCAATTTTTTTTTTTTTTTTTTTTGTAGAAACGAGATAGAATGCAAGTGAACTGTATGAGACATTTGACAAAAAATTACATATTATTGAGAAATGTTGCCTGTGTCCTTAAAAAAGCTCTGGCTTCGGGATCTTATTTACACCCAAGAATACTCCATCCCCCCCCCCCCCACACACTTACTTAAATGATATTATTGTGAGTAATATCAATCAGAGAAATTTCACTTTCTTTACCATTCTAAAACAGTTACATTTTTTGCAGCAAACCCTTTCTGAACTGGATGTTGGAATGAAAGAATCCCTGAGTGATGTTGTCACAAAGTCATTAAACAAACTCTGTAAACAGCCTGAGCCACCATTGGATGAAATAGATGACACAATCCTGAAGTGAAATCAGGAACCAGATCTGTCCAATCAGTGAACAGAAAACTGTGACTATTGTACAGTGCTGATGATTTTCTTCATCACATCATCAAAATTGTGTGGAAAATTACTCTTTTAAACTCCATTCCAATTCTTTGCCAATTTGAATTCGCATATGTATAAATGCAGTGTTTCTTCTTTCATTTTTTTTAAATTAAATTAGGTTATGATGTACCAGTTATCATAAGTTTGTTGGGCTTTCTGATCAGCTTCTTTTGACAAAAGATTTTTTGACACGGTTTTGAAATATTTTAATCATTGATTGTGAGACATGAAATGAAAGTGGTGGAAATATATCAGTTGTTGATTGCGAGACATAAAAAGAGTGATGGAAATATTTCAATCGTTGATTGTGAGACATAATAAAAGGTTGATAAAAAGCACAAAGTTGTCCTGACAGTTCATACAAGGAATCTCTGAAAGTTGTGAATCATTTCAGACTGTATTGAAGATTTCAAAGAAGTGCCAGTCCGTGTTTTTTTTTAACTGTTTTGACTGGGATAAACACAACAGCTTGATTTGATTGACAATTTTGTTACATGAGAAGAGTTGAAATAAATGATGAGGCAATCAATATTTCAAACATTTCTGTGAATTTAGAGTTTTGTGGCAGTATCTGTTGTAAAAACAGGAAATAAGAAAGCTGCATTTGTGTATTCTGACTGTCTGTAATATACATCAACATGGCAAGTATTTTTAAGCAGTTTAAGTATTTAGGTATATTTTAAGTCATATTTTGAAACTACAAAATTATGAAAAAACTGTTTTGTGCAAGATATTCTGCTTATTTATTTATTTGAAGATTGTCATATTTTTTTTGTTGGTATGTGCTGAGTGATTACAAGACTGATTGGAAACACAGAAGAATGCAACAGAAATATTGGGAAATAGTGCTATGTGTATGCCATGTTGATCATTGAATAAATCTTTAAACTTGTTCTGTGTTTTATATAGCGAATGATATCTAATTGTCTCCATAATGAAGATTGTGTTTTCTTTGTCGATCTGCAAGGTGATATAAGCCAAGATAGGCAGGGGTGGATGACTAATGATAAGGACTATAAAGATTTTGGAGCTGTGATTAGAAAGGGTGGTGCAGTCTTAATGATTTTGGTTTTTAAATGTAATGTTCTTTGTAGTTTGTCCAGTATTAAATAGAAGTTCCTTTTCACATGAAAATAATGCACTGATGTACAGGATATGCATAAAGTTAAGAATGAAACAGTTGAAAATTCTATATTAGTTGTAAAATTCAGTAATTTTAAACACCTCACTCAGTGTGTTGAGGTTCCCCAATAAAAATATTCTTGCAATTTATCTTTTAAAAAAAAATAAATGCCCAAGTATGTTTACAACGTGAGACGCAATACTTTTCAAATCAGATGTACTAAATGTTTCCTAAATTCAGGAATTTTTAACCGTGGTTCTGTCATAGGTCTTTCATCACTGCTTTCTTTTCATTTGTTGTCATTTAATATTGTTTCATGAATCATGAAATAAACAACAAATTTAGGAAAAGAAGATTTTTTGCCTATTGTTATGATGCAGTTCCACTTGTTAAATTATATATATATATATATATATATATATAAAAGCCCTTGGTGTGAAAATATGTTAATATTATTATGAAAATTGTTAAGAGTTGGAACCATTCCACTGACAAATGTTGAAAATTTCTCTGAATATGCAAATTTTCAAAATTCACTCAGAATATGATTTATTGTAGTGAATTTTCAGTTGTTCATAAACTTTTGTCCAGTGCCATTAATTGATATTTATTGATTTTCTTAATCTACTTCTGGGCCCTCTTGGGCATACAAAGCTTGAAAAGGATCCCCCCCCCCCCAAAAAAAAAAAATAATAATACTATCTTGAGATCAAAAACAGCATATAGCAAAGTAAGCAAATGTGTACCCACATTTCAATATGAAATCGAAGCCGGTTATACGTTTTACCTTCATAACATCTATGAGATATATATATATATTTCGAGATCTGAACCAGTTACACATTTTATTTCTTATATTAATATAGAGCTGTAGATTGTAATCAATTATGTTAGGTCAAAGGAGTTTGCTTGTAAGAATAAAAAAAAAAAAAAATCGGGCCTAAGGCGGACATGATTTCGGACTCTCGCTTCAAACCAGTCTTCTTCCCCCTCCCTTTTTTTTTTTCCCTGATAGTTTGTCTACTTGTTGGCCTTGCCTCCTATTTATGTAAGTTATCATTTTCTGCCAGAAGCAAGGCCTTTATCAATATATACATGTATATGGAAGATTCGGCTATTAGCGTTAGTCAAACTATCGCTGCCACGCCAAATCTCACTGGAATTAGTTGTATACAACTTTCGTCAAGAAGTAACTATTCCAAAGCCAACAGACAACTCGGTTCGCTTACATGTACTAAAAGTTCCGAGGAAACCCGAATGGTATTTGAAGCACGTGCACCGTAGCCAATGAACGCCTTAGATACATATATCACGTACTTCCGTTGAAACCAAAGTGTTTTCTTATTGGACAAAACTGCAAAAATGGGCTTGTACATGTGACATATTTTGACGTCACAAGGAATCCCTCGGCTTTTCTTCGATTTCACTTCGTTGAACCCTATGCTATGTTATATGTGGAGTTTTACGTGTGAAATTCTATCTGTGAAGCCGTCAAATGTAGTATTATGGCAGGAGTATTTGACTTAGAACTACACGATACCCCAGAAGGGGACGAAGAAATCTCAGATGATGAATATTTCGAGCCAGAGCTTGAGGTATGGTATGATGCCGGTACTTTCCTTATTTCATCATCGTTCGTAATGTAAACGAAAAGTGTGCTTAGTTTCACATTGTTTTTATTGACGTATGAGTAAATTAAAGTTTATATTTTATTAAATCAGATATTGACGATGAGTGGATCGCTTAAAAGATGTTCAGTTCTAATTTGCTCTTGCATCGTAGCAGTACGCGCAGTAGGATTTTTTCTCTAAATATATTTATTACGAATTAAGTTAGGCTAGTCCTGTTAAGGGCATCAGTAATGTATTCATTTTTCTTTTGGAGATTTATAACAGATTTTAATATTCATGATCATACTTTCTGCACATAACTCATTGAAAGAGGGGTTGCCTGGTGCACTCATTGACCGACCCTGACAAGAAATTCCTAAGTACAGGCCTATTTTCTGTCGTCGAACAGCTGAGCAACCATTCAAAAACCACATGTTGGATATAATTGTAAAATTTTGCCAGTAATATTTAGATGTACTGATAATTCAATAGTTAAAAAATAAAATCAGAAGTGCTTTATTGATTCATCTAAACAGTTGTCATTCTTTGAACTCAAACAGAATTTAACTGATCACCAACTTCACTAGATAGTAGTCAGTACCCAAATTATGAGTACATGAATTGTTAAATCAAATACTGAATGGGACAAATGCCATTAAAAACATGTGTATGTACATGTATTAGATGTACATACATGTAATTATAGTTTGTCATTTGATGTGTTTAAGTAGGTTAGGCATATACATACATATCATTGTCTTTGATAAGAGGGGGAAATATATTTGCATCGTTGTATAAACTGCATTATATGTAAGTAGTCTTCCAATTCTAAGACTTCAAAAGAGAGTTAATTTTTTTATCTTCATGTATATGTATAATACGATAGACATATGTACAGAAGAGAGTATTATCTGTAGGGTAGTTGATTTGTGTATGTATTTCATGCATAACTCTACTTTGGGTTCTGAAATTTGATACAGTTAATCTTTAAAGATAATTCACTGCATTTTGAATCTAACTAGACATAAAAAATAATTTCCAGTATATATATACATGAAGGCAACTTCACCAAATAGGCACAGGTGTTATTTCATGTAAATTGTTATTTGTGAAGCTGTTTAGAGTATTATCAGGTGAAGTGAAAAAAGACAACTATGAAATTTTTGTGGAAACATATATAAATGTTTGTTTTGCTGTAAGCAACAGAGCAAGAAGTGCATTGAATTATATATTAGTATGGATATGTTTTTAAAGTAATTTTCCTTCTAATTAATAAGTTTTCAAAACTTTTACACTTTGTGCATCATTTCCATTCGTCAATGATTTCAACGATTTTTGTTGTTTTCATAGACATGGTACTAGGAACAAAATTGCCCAAAAGTTTTACTGCCACATAAATCGATAACTATTCATCCATGAAATTGAGACCACATTATCTCTCTCTCTCTCTCTCTCTCTCTCTCTCTCTCTCTCTCTCTCTCTCTCTCACACACACACACACACACACACACACACACACCATAATAGTCAGTCCCAAAATAGATAATAATTATTATACTCATCATAATTGATTGTACATTGTTTGGAATATTAGAAATTGAACTAAATCCTAACCTTGACAGAAAGGCTTATGAGATTGAACAGTGCTTGTTAGATATGGACACAAGTCTATCACAGATTACCCCCATAAATGGGGACCCATTTAAACCTATGTACACTAGTGCAGATAAAGAGTCACCATCTCTTGACATACTGAATTTTTTGATCACACTCATTCTGATTTGCCAGTAGACAACTTAATCATACATGAAACATACAGAACAGTAAGTTAGTATGTATATGAATTGTTAATTTTCATTGTAACAGTCAGATGTAGACCTTGAGGTTTTTTTTTTTTTTAGATCAGTCAGATCATGTTTAGGGGAAGTCCTTTAGAACTAGGACATTTCTGATATGAATATCCACATTAGTAGTTCACATGCCACAATCATTGAGGAAATTATGTAGTCAGCAGAGTTGTCACCTGATCAGCAGAAGTACAGTTTTACGGCTACTCTTCTCTTGGGGTTAATCAAACAATTGTCTTGGGAGAATAGTGAGCACAGAATGAGAAATTCCTCAATATCTGGGTGATATTATGGTGTATAATGGTTCTTGTTAGTGGCAAGGGTTAAAATCAGGCAGCATGTAACCATAAGAAGTCAGAGATGAAATGTGCCCATCTGTGGTTGGTTGTATATTGTTGAATGTCCCATAGTAGAATCTTTCACCTATAATGGAGATGTCACCATTGCCAGTAAAAGGCTGCAAAATTTAGACCTATGCTAAGTGCTTACACTGCAGTCTTTAAGCAGTGAGGTATCTTTATTGTGACACAGGGCCTAGGTTCTTGTGATCTCATCTAAAGGACCATCCTATTTAGTTGCCTCTTACAACAAGCAAGGGGTACTGAGGACCTATTCTTACCTGGATCCCCATAGGGAGTGTCCATCTGGGGTGACCTCATTAGTTAACATTGTATGTAGATTTTATACACTATGTGTAGATTTTGTTATCCCATAGTATAGAAAAGGCAGGGATGTTAACTTGGATATATGTCTGTCTGTGACACTTTGGTCAATATAGCAAGTTCTCTTTGGGTTTGGCAGTGAAACCCTCTAGATGTAAAGGCTCCATTTTTTCATATATCTGAAATTGTGATTTGTAGGATCTGTAGAATTTAATTTTACTTTGTGGAGGGGGTGCATTTCCCCTCATAAGTGTGGTCTTGAGAGAAATATTTTTTTTTTAACAAAGTTTACAGTAGCAATAATTGACTACTGTAACACATTATTATACAAGTAGTTCAGTTTATGTGATACAATACCTATAAAACAATTTCAGAGTTAGTTATCAATTTAACATCAGTTGTCATTCAACAAGTTCCACAGTATCATGTCACTCATATTTTCATTCTCAAACAATAAGTTGAAAATAATGAGTAATGTTGTTATTTTGCTGTCATTAGTGAATTTGAGCAACCTGAATTACTGGTGAAGTTTTAAACAAACAAGTCAGCAACAGGCAGTCTAGCTATTCCTTTTCAGTGTGTACCTTTACGCTAAACATGCTAAAATGTGATTTAGTGTTCTGCATGACTTCTGTGTAGGCAATTGTCAGACTACTGTGAGGAGTTATTTTGAAAAATACCAATATGAATTTCTTCATGCTTGAGTCTGAAGATGTGCCAGGGAGCTAGCTTTTATTTTTTTCACATCCCAAATAATTTACTACTTGTATATATGGTACAGAACATGTCTAGCATTAGAGAGAGTCTTGAAAGATCAAGGTCACTAGTGGTTTCCAGATATCTCAAATACTGTTTTGAGCTTTAACATTGAAACTTCACATGAAAAGGTTTCTGTTTTCTTGGTTTACAGTGAAGGTCATATTATTATTAAGGAATGGTTCCCAAATGATATTGCAAATAATTCTGAATTGTGGCAATTAAATTTCACATGAAGAGTTTTTATAAGGATAGGTCTTTTGATGAAATCTCTCAGAAGAGAAATGGTACATAATGGAAATAACGGGCGACATGTATTTTGACTGTATTTTATTGACATAATTGGACAGACATGTAGTCAATAGTTAATGTAGAATAGGTAATGATTAATATGACAAACTATTTCAAATGTGTATTTGTACTGATTAAAATTCAGTTTGACCTCTGTGAGTCAAGTACTTTGATTTTGTTATTTTGTTCTCTAATAACTCTGCATGCTAACCTAATTAATTACTGTGTACTTTAAATGAGATTTAAGTATTTGTGTCAAAGATGATAAAACTAATTAACATTCATCAACTGTATTATGGAATTTACCACTTTAATTATGAATATTTATATGGAATTCCCAGTGTACTTTTAATTTATGTATGGTTTTTTTTTTTTTTCCGTTGCAGGGCGGGTCAGCCCGGGGTCAGAATGTTACGTAAGTATCATTACATTGGGTGTACTATTTCTGTTGGGGGTGTTTGTACAGTGTCACAATATATGTATACAAGTGACAGGAGGGGTGGGCTCTAACCTGATTAACTGTGTACCTCTGTTCTATACATCACTTCTAAATCATAAAGACTCAAATTATGTTTGTATTGCTGTCATTTTTTGAAGGGAACCGAAACAAGAGGGTGTTGTAAATGTTGGCACAATATTGGGATTATGCAGCCGTGAAAAAGTCTTTTTAATTTTGATTTGAAATATCTAATACACTGTAAGAATCACAAGTACATTCAAAATTGTCACCACCGTCTCATACAGGGTGTTCTTAATGCAATATAATGAGAACATTATTGTCTTGAGTAAAGATGTGTAGATATTTGTAGTAGGGGGAGGTTTGTTTTTTTTTCTTTTTGGTCATGTCTATGTTGAGAATAATTTTTGGAGTTGGCCTGTAGGTGTGATGATGGGATGGAAACTGTTGAAATCACAGAGAACACTGTAAACCCGGGGCAGTTAAAGGTCGGACCTCAAGACTTTGAACTCCTCAAAGTCCTGGGCAAAGGGGGATATGGAAAGGTAAGCAAGTTTGTCTCAAAAATAAAGAGAAATGGCATGCTAAGTGAAAAGATTAATTGAAGTGCTGTGAAGCAAGATGATACCCACCTATGAATATGATTACAGAAGTCATTACCTCATTGCAAACAAGTATGCACATAAAATGTTTCTATAAGGTTGTTGACCTTCATGTGCAGCATGTTTATTATGTATTCAGAAAGGTGATCAACCTATTGATTTTTTTTTTCTTTTGGCTTAGGGCCATTACTGTAT